>VZRU01001321.1:84576-145391 GCA_013398155.1 Pedionomus torquatus | reverse complement strand
AAAAAAAAAAAAAAAAGAAAAAAACGGCGTGTTACCAAATGAATCTATCATCTCATGGTTCAGGTCCTGCAGACCCTGGAAACAGCAGCGGCGGCGGCTGACCTGCCCGAGAAGGCCACGGCAAGGTGCAGCGTGAAGGAAAATTGGGTAAAATCTCTTGGGAAGATCCAAACCTTGCGTCGGCGTGAGCTCCCAGCAGAGAGCAGGGCTGGTATGAAGGGAGGGTAGATGGCAACACGCTTGAGAGGCACGAGATGATGACGTGACGCCAACCAAGAATTTTAAGCTGATTGCTGCTGCCTATTCATGTGAAAAATACTGGGTTGTTTTGTTTTTTTTTCTTCTTTTGCTGACACTGAACTCAAAACCCTGAAGAAGGACAGGGGTGGGGGTTGCTGGGGGTCAGTTGAAAGGGAACGGGGTGGGGGGGGGAGAAAGGAAATCACTGTATCTGAAATGGATTTCAAGCCGGATTCTCAGCATCACGTTCTATTATTCCTGACAGCGACACAGCAAGCCATGCAGTCAGAACGGTCAGAACCATTATTTATCCCAACCTCATTTAATAATCATCCAGCAGTGAATAGATTAGAGCAGAGAGTTTGGAAACAGGGATTGGCAGCATGAAAAGAATAGGAAATACCTTCTGTGGCTTTTTATGTGGCGCTTTATAAAGCTTCTCCATTTTTTCTAAATCTGCCTCTAACTCAGTCTGGTAGAGGTAGAGGTCTTTTTCTAGATCAGTCTGGTTAAAGAAGGAGAAGAAGAATGGGAAAATAACGCTTAGGGTTAGGGGAAACCAAAGGAATGTTAATTTGAAAAAAAAAAAAAAAAGCGAGCCTTTTTAATCAAAAAAAGACAAAGATGGCATGGACAATACACAGAATTTCACTAGTAATTAATCATGTTTCAATCATTACAGAAGAAACAGGTTTAGGCATTTAACATTCAAAATTAAGAGATGCACAGGCCGCCTAGAATCTAATTCTACAAACCATAAAGTTATAAAACCCACCTGTAAAAAAAAGAAAGAAAAGAAAAGATACTGTAACAATATGCAATATGCTGTTAGTGTCATTATCATCGCAAGTCAAGATAGCAAAACCACCACTCTAAATTATGGCTGATTATGCTTGAAGAATTATTCGTTAAATCAATTTACTAGCTACTTAATTGTTAGGCTGATGAGCTCAAGCCCCAATTAAAATAAAAAAAATAAATAATCATAAATCACTCACAAGCACACAAACCCCAAGCAATGCTACAAAAGGAGAAAAGAAAGAAAATCACACACACACAATACATACGCGCTAGATGCTGTAGTACAAGGTATGTGAGGCACAATTACCTTTCTATCCTCTCTAGTAAGGATAGAGCAATCTCCAGGAGTATAATCCCAAATCTTTTTTGGAGGCTGATGGAAAGCAGAGGAAGGAAATGAGGAAATGAAGATAAGGAAAGACATCACAGAGAATATGGAAACTGGATTAGAACAGAGGGGGGGGGGATACAACAGGGGATTTGCATCAACACTGAAAAGAAATAAAAAAAAAATAAACAACCCAAACCTACAACAGAGAAAGAGAGATAGAAAGAGGGATAAATCCGCCGTAGCACAAATACGGGAGGCAAAAGGGAACACACATGCAGTCTGGGAGGGGCTGTTTTCAGTCGTGTTTGAGGAAATATTTATTTTTGCAAGGTGCTCTAAGGGATTTTGGGCTCTGCAGAGGGAGCCCACACTTGGTGGTGAAAGCATCCTTAACAAACCAAAAAAACCAAAACAAAAATAGGAGAAAAAAAAAAAACAACACACAGTCATAAAAAGCAGTTGATTTGCTCATTCTTCTTTTCAAAAGGAAAGGGTGAAACAAGGGCCTTTGATAAAGAAAAGGGAGAATCTTTCCCACCCCCGCCAGGCTACGAGTACGTACCATGCGAACAAACGGCTGAGTTTCCAGCGGTGGCATTGCGGGGCAACGAGAACGCAGAGTTGTTATTTTTTTTTTATGTCACTGCTTTGGGGGTTTGGTTTGGGGGGGTGTTTTTGCGGAGAGAGTGGGACACATGAGATTTGGGAACTCGTTACTTAAAATTCAGCCAACAGGTGAAGGTGCCAATTTTACAACAGGATTCTCCTGTTTGGACGCACATGTAAATAGCGGGGAGGATTATTCCAAGTGAAAGACCTTTGTCCTGAGACTCCTATCCAAATACCACCAATATCCTCATTTCACCTCTCACTGAAATGCTCCAAGTCCTTCTTCTTAGTTTGTGACATCAGAATATATTTGCTCTGTTTCTAAGCAAAAAATAACCTCCGTTGGTTGGCAGGCTTAGCATCATCCTACATTTCCACGCTGACTCCTGTGACTAGAATGTCTCTGAGTCACTAAGAGGGAATCTCCCAGCGTCGGTCTATCAAAGGTGAGACTGAATTTCAGGATTTGGGTCTTGGTTCAAATTCCTCCAGGTTTCTAGACTGCCTGGGTCAGCAGTTTGAACCCAGCCCACTTCTACATCAGGACAGCCACTGTGTGGGTTGCAAACACCGTAAAAACCTATTGCTCACCCACCAGATCAGCAGCTGCAGGTAGGGAGATGGTGCTGCAAAGAGTTAGGGTTGAGATTTGAAAGGGGGAACTGGAGGGAAGGAGGGGGGACACGCACCCCTTTTTCCAGCCCCCTTTCCTTAGTGCTGTCTCAGGAAGGGCTGGGAGAAAGTGCCCATGTGCGATCCCACAATTAAAGCAGAAAACAAATGAGCTCTGGACCAACCAAATGTCACATTTCAGGGATGGGTTCCATGGAGCTGGGGAGCCACAGGCCAGGAGGAAGAAGGCATGTGGGGATTCAGTCCCAGCAGCGCCCTGAAAAAGCATTCACGCTGCAGAGACGGATCCACCTGTCTGCAGGGGACGTGCCTGTCCATGGAGCTGCCTAGAAATGCATCTGGGATGCTAGTCCAGCAAAGGGCTTCCCTCAACGGGGAAAGTCTCTTCCTGGTCCTTCTGGTCTGTCTGGAGAGCAAGACCCACAGGATCACAAGAATCCTGTGCTCCCATTTACCAAGGGTTTTCTTGCCCAAGTCACATCCCTGTAAATACCATCAGAAAGCCAGGGGAAATCACCCTGTAGAAGAACACATTATCTCCAGCACTGGAAAAAAAAATAAAGCTGGGACAAACAGAGAATCTTTGAAAAACCCAGGTGCTGGCAAATGTCAATTAAAACACTCTGATTAAGCATAGGGCTTGGCTGGTCACAACAATCTGGTCTTCTTATGACCTGAGGAAGCAAAGCTACGTACAGTATGCTCTTTCGGCTCTGGTGATGAAGCTCAGAGGGAGCTTTGGTGAGTTTCCATCAGGTTCCAGAGCAGGTAGCTATAAAAGCCTGAAACTAAATCCTCAGTTCAAGTGCCTGATGTAAGAAAGGCACCTTCTGCCACGCTCAGCTCATGGGTTGGCACAGTTGGTGAGGGAACACAGTTACATGGCTTTGGAGCCAGAGAGAGTTGAGCTGGGATAACATTTCAAGGCAAGCTGTAAGAAAGCAGCCCTTAACAACAGTTTCCTAAGCAACTTGGGGGACCTGCCACCAGAAGAGCTGGTCCGCTGAACCAGAGATGGAGTGCTGGAGTAGCCTGAGATGCTCTCCTCTGAAGTAAGGCCAAGGCTACGTGGCTAAAAGTACAATCACTTCTTAAGAGCAGATGTACCTCACTTTAAGAAAGGCCCGAGGGCATAAATGTTCTCCTTTCTCTGACACATTTGCCACTAACTTACATTAACTCGAAGGACCACAGAGATGACAAACCTTCACTTGCTGCAAGAGTATTCAGCTATTAATTATACAGCAGCAAAGTGAAGCAAGTTTCTTCTCATTTCGTAGAAATTTTAAACCATGGCAATTTGTGAAGGGTTAAATCCTTAGTCCAACATTGCTTGAAAGCCTCGGTGAGGTGGGATTCACCTGACTTCTACTGCCTAAAAGTTATGGGGTCTCATCTCAAACACTGTTGAAGGTCCTTCTTTAGCTTTGGACAGAAGGTCCTCAGCTACAAAACACTGCTTTCTGTGACAGAAGAGGCTGCTCAGCCACTCTAAGTGCCCATTTTCCAAATTACAAATTACACTATTTTTATGTTGAGATCAGAGTGGGCACTAACCTCAGGCACCTACATCCTGGAGCAGAGGAGTTTTGCCACTTCTGAGAGAACAAAGAGCAGATTTAAATAAAACCAACTCTCTGTGCAGAGATGTGCAACTCTCTCTCAGCATGTGCAACTGCCTTTGAAGCCGGTAGTGACCGTTAAAATGTATTTTGGGGTTTCTGAAGACGCTGGGAAATCTCAGCAGCCCTTGAAAATGGTGTGTTTGGGCATCTGACAATTGACCTCAAGGAGAAACCACCACTGTGCTCTCAGCCTCTCCCTACACAGATGCGAGAGGCAGATACTGACCCTCTGGTGCAGTGAGAGCAGCTTATTAAATAGTATTTAATAATGAAGCTAACAGTGTTTAATCAGGAAGAACCAGGTCACAGAATGCTTTAAAGCCACATTTTTTTCCAGTAGCCATGACCACTGATGTGTTCCCTCCATCAAAACGTCCTTTGTCCTATTGAATAATTAAGCTTTGCTTCATCTTTTTGCATCCAGTGGGAAATCAAGGCACTTTTTTCCTCTTTTTCTTTTTTCCCCCCACACACAGCAGCACAGCTCCATTTGAAAAGAAAGCACAGTGTTCTCAAACCCCTTTGGCTTCAGGGAATGGCAAGGGCTATTCATCACAGACTGATGCCCCCCCTCCCCATCCCGTTTAGGCAAGGGGCTGCTACTTGCCTAAGGAAATGAGCAGGAAACGGGGTCACGATCTGTTTATGGATAACTGGAAATTACCAACCTACAGTTTACAAGCCAAGGCCAGGAATAAAGGCATGATTCTCCCGAACTTACAGCTACCTATCAACCTATCAGCCATCCCAGACCTTGTTAGGCAGAGGGAAAATAAGGGCTTTGAATAAGGACTTCCAATAAATGTGAACAGGACATAACTTCTAAAATTATCAACAAACACGCAGTTTGAACTATGGTGCGTGTGAAAAAAATACTGCCTCGTTGATAGGTAGGGCTGGAAGGTGGGGATTGTTTGTAAGTGGCTTCAAAATATTTAAAGTGGTGTCAGAACAGCTGCTTTGCATCACTACCAGCATGATGTTACGTCACATTTTTAAATAAGGCAGCTGTTTGAGGTTTTGGACCTTGCAAAGAGATGTGATAAATCATTTAAAAAAAAAAAAAAAAAAAAAAAGAATGAAAACACCTTAAAAACATCTGTTAACAACACTGTGTAAAGACAGTGGCATAAATCTGCCACAGAGAGACCAAGGTTAANGGAGAAAAAAAAAAAGAAAAAAAAGGCAGGTTGACTTCATTGGTCATCGGAACTATCGAACTTACCGGTTTCCCAAACTCCAGTTCCGAAAAGAATTTATACCAAGGTTCATTCTTTAAATCTATCTCTTCTGGGCTTATATCCCGAGTCTAAAGGAATTGGTGATAGGGGAATGGAAGAAAGAGAAGGATAACATTATGCAAAGAATACACGGAAAGGGACTGTTAGAGATGCAGATCCCACGGTTTCCACTCTACAATGTAGATATTTAACCTTGTAATTTGGAATTTCTATGGCACCTCTCACAGAGGCCGTGAACCGCTTTGCAAACATCAGTTAAGCCTAATGGCATCACCGTGAGCAGCATGAATGCGAATGAATTGCATTTTACAGATCAGGAGACCCGCACAGAGAGAAATTATGCAGCTCGCCCAGAGCCACGGGGAGACTCAGCGGAAGAGCTGGGACTCAACCGGCCCCCCGGTCCTACGATCAGACATTTCGATCGAATCCAAAGCTGCATGTGCTTTAAAAATTTTTTTTTCATCCTCATTTGGTTAAAAAATAAATTCAGCGAGACTTGAATCAAACTTTAACAGCACATGAATATGTGAGAAACCCTGTTCTGTACACTGCAAACAGAGCGAAAGGTGGTTTTCTAAATCGAAGGAGACACAAGTCAGAGAGAGCGCATCCCTGAAAGATCTCTGAAGGGGTGGACAGAGAGACACCATTACTTGCTTCTTCACAAATAAACATGGGAGAATCAGACACAAGTACACCAAAGGAAAATCAGACAGGACAGAAAAAAAACAGTACAGCTGAAAAGGAAATTCCCTTCAGTTCATACATCTGTTTTAATGAAATAAAAAAAAAAGTTGAAGTAGTTGTAGCTGACTAGAAATACCGCTGGTGGGATAAAAGAACACAGTCCATTGCTGAGGGTTATGAGGTGTCACCCCCCAAAAGACATCCAGTTAACTCCTGCACTTCAGTGCACCTAGTTGCAGGCATAACGGATCTCAGCCCATTAAAGACATAAACACATTATTTCTGATACAGCAGTGGGATCCCAAATGCTCCATCACAACAAGCGATGAGCCTCACACCTGCACGGAGGGGCAGCACGGAGTTTCCCGATGCGATGACCGAGGCAGGGGGAGTTCCCATCGGTGCAAGGCTTTGCGAGATGTCCCAGGCTCTGCCACAGCCACTGGGCATGGAAAAAAAAAAGCCCTAAGACAAAAGCTCAGGATTGATGCTGAGAGAGGGGCAACGCTTCCATCTGAAATACAAGTGGTCACATCATGTTTCATCTCTGATGGCTCGGGGAAAAATTTGGCTATTTCTTAAAGGTAAATAGAAGCGATGCCTGCATTTTTGTTCTTTACTGCATTCCAACCAAAAGTACTCAAATTCTTATAGAACTTTAAAAAAAAGCCCACTGATGTCAACGAGAGGCTCTTCATTGCTCTCAAATGGTTTTGGATTTGGGATTCTGATAGTCACAGCTCTGGCTGTAATTAGCAGGAGCTGTTCTACAGATCTCCTGCAGTTTCCTTGAATGATCTTGTTGGTAACCACTGTGTTCTGGTCGTATTTAAAGAGAGTGACGGAGACCAGGAAGCCACTATTTCAATACCTTCTTCTGTGACCTGTGGCTTAAAGTTAAACCTCAAAAGGTAACACTGGAAGTAACACAAACATCACGTTCTTGTCTTTGATGAGCTCCATGCAATTTTTCTCAATTATGCTGATGATGGTTCTGCTTGTGGCTTTTAGACTCTGATTCAACAGCTCACTTCAGTATCTGATGAAGTCAGAACACGTAAGCAGTCCCACTGGTGGTGACAGACCTTTCACAAAGGCTTAAGTACACAGATGAAATAGGCCTTTTGCCACACGGTCTATCTTGGCTGTTTACTGTGAGACCTCGGCAGAAGTCTTGCTCCAGGATGGACTGTGGGAATGGAGTTGTCATACCATGTTCAAATCGCTCCCCACTGGCACTTCTCTAATGAGTTGAGCCAACTCCCAGTAGGACTAAGAGAGAGTCCTCCATCACCCATTTCAACAGGCACTAGGATCATTCTCCGATCAGGAGCAATTTTGTTGAAGTCAATGAAGGGACATGGGCATGAAAAGAAGTTGGTTGCGGGATCTTCAAAAGGTGATTGCACTTGGAACGAAAAAAGAAAACCCACCAAAATACTAAGGAGAACCATCAGGCACTAGATCAGGCTTGATTCTTCCATTTCGACTGATTTAAATTGCTGTCCACTCTTGTGTAGAATCCTCAACAGGTTTTTCAGGAGCATTCCTTTACCTACTCCATGCATGGATCAATGCCTCAGCCATTAAGGCACAAGTCCAGTTAATGTCTGGAATCTCGCAGGCAATTAGCACTTGGAATTGAATCCTTCAAATTAACTCCTATATAGAACCACTGTATCTTTACATACCAAACCAGCTACTCACCAGTTACCTCAATTCAGTATTTTCTAGCCATTACGGTGTCACACTTGTACCACCAACGGACATCTTAAATTGATGCCTGCAAGTCTGGCACCACCTCTTTGCCCCGTTCCTCGTCAAGTGTTCTCAGCCAAGCCTGCAGCGTGAGACTTTCGTACGTCCCCTCGCTGTCACAATTCACAGCATTACTTACTAATTCAAACTGAAATCGGTAAAGGCTCGTTTAACACCCCAGGTTACACACCAGCATAGCTCGTGTTCAGTTCTGCTGCCCCTGCTGCAGAAGTGGTGAGATCCAGCTGAGGAAGGAAGTAGCCCAGGGCAGACGGTTATGCCTTAATGTACCTCAGAGGTATCTCCCAAGTCATATTATGGGTGCCCTAAAAATTAGTCATTTGGTGTTTAAAGCATCAGAGGAAGATAGAAACTGAGCCGGCCTGCTCTGTTGCATAATGCCTTCAACCGTCCTGTACCAACTAATGCTGTGCCCTAGAAAAAGTACAGCTGGCAAAGCAGCTGCCGAAGAGGTCACAGTGTCAAACACGGATTAAAAACCAGGGTTAGTGATCCATACTTAACACAGAAAACAACACGTCCGAAAGGAAAGAAGCCTCTCAGTCCCCCTGGATCTTGCTTCATAGAGAACAAAAAAATGTTAGGAAGTTATGCAAAACAGTTTTCAAAACAAAATATAAAGGAAATACATCACATGAGCATAAGGAATCAACATAAGCATAAGGAATCCTATGGGAACAGTACTGGACAAGCACTTGGGGTGTACTTTACAGTCACAGGATAAAGCCACGAAGTAGGATAAAACAAACATTACCATCTTCTCATTGTTCAGAACCGAGGACCTTCCTGGCTGATAGTCATAAATGCTCCTTGGCTCCGCACGGTATTTTCTGGTGTCCACCTTCTTGTCTGGAGGCTCCCAGTCAGTCCTGAGCAAAGAAAGATCAATTAACCCAAACCCCTGTGGTTTCTGCGGAGACAAGCACTTCCTTTTGGCAGGCGCCTTTCCCTGATAATCCTGGTTTAATCAGGGTACTTTTTTTTAATCTAGGAAAGGAGCCTGCCGCAAGAGGAACAGTTCAGATAGGGCTCTGGGAATATATTTATCTAGAGCAGGCAGAGTTTGATACAGCTCAGCTGCTGAAACCACTGGAGCAGGGCAGTTTCAATAAACTTCAATAAAGAGGTACTTTCAATAAACTTCCAGATTTCTGTATCTTTCCTGATTGGAAATAGCTTAGAAATGGGCTTCAACTAATCTCACAAACATGAACAAGTCCAAACTTTGAGCAGAACTTAGGTTAAGTCTCTTTTGCTAAACTTCTTCATTTTAGCCACATCATCAGTTACCCAACTACTACTGCTCTGGATTCTGTAGTCCAAGAGGGGGAGTCTTTTCTAGAGATGTGAATTAATTATCTGACTGGTATATCTGAAGATGGCAAGAACAGTCCATTGACTATCCACACCACTATAGTTTTGTGCAGTGTCCACACTGGTACAGTTCACACAACAGGGTCCAGGGTCCATATCCTACAACGGCCATCTCCTCTGAGAAGTAATATAGTTAAACACCTCACACAAAATAACTAATGCCCCTGAAAAGTCTCAGAAATCAGGCCACTTAAGCTGGTAAACTAATTCTGATCTTTCTGTAGATAGGCAATGCTCCCTTTGATGGGCAATGTTGTACGTGGACTCATCTTCCATAGCACTCACCAAACTGAAGGGAGGCACCTAACAAAACCTTTGCTCCAGGATTACTCCCACTTACCCCATGGACCTGGTTTAGGATAGGAACAGCCCACTGAGTTGCCCAAACTCTCTTCACTGGTTTGGGAGAGACAGAAATCACCAATTCTTTAATTTATTTTTTTTTTAAAACGTAAGGCAGGATGACAGCCAAAATAACTGGCCTACAAATAGTGTACAAATTTCAACAAGGCTGACCTCTACTGCCTCTACTTGATCGCATAAGATTCCAGTCCCAGAGAAACTTTTCCCCCATGGAACACTGTTTTATCACTAGATAATAGGAAGCAGTAATTACTCTAGTCCTTTCACGTGCAAGTGTTTCCCCAGAGGGCCAATGTACTACACGTTCAAGTCCTGCACAAGGAAGACACATTCTGTCACTGTAATCTGGCTTCTCATCCAGTGGCCTGCTAATTTGGTGACCATCTCAGCCTCAAATGGCAGCACTGCTCATTTGAGGCAGCAAGTGGAAAACATCAAGCGCATGTGGAAGTTGGTGAAGGACAGAGGAGCAGTTCAAGAGCTGGAAGAATTCATAAAATATTAATTGCTTGCTCTGTTTTCCCCTCCTTTGGTAAATGCATTCATTACTGCCACAAAGAGATTTAAAATGCATGGTAACAAAGAAAAAAGAAAAAAAAAAAACAGAAGGGAAATAATCTTGAAAGATCAGAAAAAAACACTGCTAACTAGAACCTACTTCCAATAAAGTTCACGTGGGTGAGACTCCTTAGAGATGGAAAATGTGACCAAACTTTTACCAAGGATGAACATAAATCCAAATTTTGCTTCTCCACAATTACCACTACTTGCTCGTATCCTGAGGTGCCCTACGGTGTCACAGCGAGCCAAGAGTTTCCACTGTGCCTCCATGGCATGCACTGTGTGGGGCTGACACCCAGGACACACTCCTCACCCAGGCAGCAAACCATGCATCAAACTGTGTGATGCCTGGTGGAAAAAAGACAGACAAAAGCAGGGGGGACTGGGCTGTGACAATGAAGAAATTCACTGCCACCTTGTAGAAGGGTGAGAGTCAAAACTACATCTCCATTTCCCTAAAAAAAGTTCAACTAGAGTTGTGGACCTAAAGTGTCCACCTTTGTTCCCATTCACAGCTTTTAGAGATTCTTCTAGTATTGATCCAAATATATCCTAGTTCAGGTCACCTTTCTGGGCTTGACTTCAGCGACGAAGTGCGGTTTGGCAGTGGCAAAGTGGCAGATCTCTTAACGACCTTCTCTGAATCAATATTGTCCATCTCACTCCTGGAGCGGGGAACGGAAAGCTGGGTTCTGCCTGTAGGATAAGTCAAATACAGGGAGACTGGTGAACTGGATGGTTCATGCTCTTTCTTGTTCAACAGATCACATAATAAAAGTGAATTACTTACTGTCCTCAGAATAGGAGTAACGAGGAGAGTATGAATCAGAATCCTCATCTGAAAGACAAAAGCATTTTGCAAGTGAGCTGGCAAAGCCCCGGAGAAGCAGCACCAGAGACTCTTTCCATTTCTTCTACTAACACACTGGCCATAATTTGAGTGATATGCCCAATACTTACCACAGGCAGAGAATCCTAAAAAAGAAAATCCCAAAGAGGTTTAAATTGCATTTAAAAATAATTCCTAGATTAGATATAAATATTAATGTACTACTTACGCTAATACCTTTCTCCAGGCTCTCAAAGCACTTTGGAAAACGATCGCTTTTTATCACAAAACTCCCCCACAGCAAGGGTTATTAGATCCACTTTATCAAAAGCTGAAAGATAAACCGAGGATCTAAAAGCCATAGCATATGCCTGAAATAACTCATTAGGTGCTAGACACAGCCCCAGAGCCGAGGAGTCCCGCTCCCGATCGTGCATGGTGATCGCTGGGACATCTTCCCTGTGTTAATTTGTACAAGCTGGAGTATGTTCACTGACTCAGGTTGTCATAGAATCATAGAATGGTTAGAGTTGGAAAGGACCTTGAAGATCATCGAGTTCCAACCCCCCTGCCACGGGCAGGGACACCTCCCACTAGAGCAGGTTGCTCAAAGTAGTACAGATAAGAAGTACAGATAATGTTCCTGGCACGAGGCACATGCATACTTGCACCAGGAGACTGTCCTTGTTCTGAAGAGCTTACTTTTTAAAGAGGAAAGACATGCCTACAGAACACAATGGGGATATTCGAGCAGCCCTACGATGGCAGCAGTGTTAACTGAGGAGCATGGGCTGGCCCCCAACCTCAACAACTCTCTCTCTTTCATGGTGAAAGCGTTGCAAAGCACTGACACACCAGTGGGATTCCCAGGACACAACCGTTGTCTTGGGCCACAGAAGCACACACCACCTCATTCAAAGATAAGATGATATTGCCCATTCTTTTGAGCAGATGTGCCCCAAAAAAGGTGGGAGGGTGGCAGCAATGGCCCCACTCTATAGGCGATGGCCAGAGAGACTTTGACTTGATCAAAAACCTACTGGTATCTTTCCACCATTTTTAACAGGTTTTATCATAGAATCATAGAATGGTTAGAGCTAGAAGGGGCTTTAAAGATCATCCAGTTCCACCCCCCTGCCCTGGGCAGGGACACCTCCAACCAGACCAGGTTGCTCCAAGCCCCATCCAGCCTGGCCTTGAACCCCTCCAGGGATGGGGCAGCCACAGCTTCTCTGAGCAACCTGTTCCAGTGCCTCACCAGCCTCACAGGAAAGATGTTTTTCCTAATATCCAATCTAAATCTCCTTTCTTCTTGTTTAAAACCATTACCTCTTGTCCTATCACTACACTTCTCGACAAATAGTCCCTCTACTGCTCTCCTGGAGCTCCCTTCAGACACTGGAAGGCTGCTCTAAGGTCTCCCCGAAGCCTTCTCTTCTTCTGGCTGAACAGCCCCAGCTCTCTCAGCCTGTCGTTTTGGAAAGAAACCTCAATGAATTGCAGGTAATACCAAGGGGAGCCAGGATCAGACTCGTAAACTGGACCTGTGGGGCCATCCCCTTTCTCTGCTGCTGGGGGTTTAGATCACAGGGATGTACATATGAGACATCTACGGGACCTCCAAAGCAAAACGTAGGGAAGTAACAACAGAATGACTGCAAAGAAAACGTTGGGAAAAGGCGTAACTGATACCTCTGTGCAGAAACCACTGCAAGTGACAGAGGCAAAAAGGCAGAAAAACAAAATAGATGAAGGCAGAATAAGCTAGATAAGGAAAGAACATACTAAAAAAGCATTACGTGAATTTAGTGATGCCGATCAACAGACTGAAACAATGCCCAGCTCTTCTCTCAAGTAGGACATCAATCAGCTGCTACAGCCAATCTGGCTAACACGGCTGACCTGAGATTCCAATCAAGGCTTAATCGAGCCTTTCAGGGAGGCTCAAAGAAGTCTTTAACTTTTAGCCCCTCTGCCGTGGTCTCTCGGTGAATGAATTACAAGGCTTAAATTCCAAGCAGAGGGCTATTGACTCTGGTGTGCTCATCGTAACCTCCAAGGAAAATAACAGAGAAGGTCAATTTTTAAGCCAATTCCCCTGTTCTAGATCTAAGTGACAGGAAACAAGTATTACTCCGAATTGTTGACAAAATCAACTGGTGTTCCCACATAAAAGACAGGTTTATTCAGATAGCAAAACACTTGGTAGATCACAGAACTCCCTGTTGCTAGAAATACAGATGAACAAATGTCTAAAACTATCTTCCCAGCCACTCACCTCTCACAGTATTATTTAGTGCTGGTGAACAACGAAGAAATTAATTCACTTACTTGAAGAGACATGTCAATATTCATTATAGCTCACCATTCAGACATGAAAAAAAATAATTAACTGCAGATAAGTTCTATTTTCCAACTGCTTCTGTTCTAGTATCTATAACAATAAGGAGAACAGGTACGTTTCGTCTCTTTGAGTACCTTATGAAGTAGAGTGTCTGCATTTCTTCCCTTTTTACATCAGGAAATACTGAAATGCAGAAGTTTGGAATGACTTGATAAAGATTATAGAGTAAATCAGAGATGAGCATTAAAACAAGATCTCCAAGACCTCTGCATTTCATCTGTTGGACCCTCCTCAATGGAGCAGAGTATCACCAATACGTAGATTCAAAATCTGATTCCTCCGATGAGAAGAGGCTGTTCCTTTGTAGTTCCTATAGAAACTGCTTTTTTTTTTTTTTTTTTAAAGCATTGGCCAAAACATCTCTATTTCCTCTCTATTCCATATTTCTTTATACCCTTGGACTCTAATGGTATTTCAGAGAGGAGCCCAAATCTTGATGTGTCCAGGTGATCCTATGCATCAATCCAAAACCAAAAAACTCTGATGCTGATTGTATGAAATTGAGGCTTCAGTCCACCTCTGTATAAACGCTTGGCAGTTGAGAAGATCCCTTTGAAATGTTTTCTAAACATGAAACACGTACTCCAACCCACCTACATCATCAGACAGTCTGGATTCCTTCTCTGGGAAAGAATCCAAGCAGATATTAGAGAAACATTTCCCAGTATACTGAGAATAAAGAGCAAGTGTTTGGTCTGATAAAATTTCAATGACCCAAACCAGCAAATTATTCTCATACACACGTTTTTTTGTGCATAGGGGACATTTATGGGAAACCAGACTTGTAATGTATTATCGTCATGGGTTTTGCAAACTACGGTAGTTCAGACAGCAGCAAAAAACATTTTGAAACTTCATGACCAATGAGAAAATTGAATTTCTCTAAAACTCATTTATCCACTACTTATTGAGGCTCTTTGTTTCTATCTCATCCATACCCACATACCACTCTGCCGACAGAAAATAATTTCCACTGCATTATGATTTACAGGACAGGACTCTTCACCTACAGGTTTCAGCAAGAAATGAGCAAGTATCTTAGATGCCTGTCTGACACTGGGCCACATTTATTTTAAGAGTCCGAAGCACCTTACACCTCCCAGTCTCCTTTGAGCACCTCAGCTAGAACCCATATTGTACACTTTCTTCTTACACAGCACCCACCAGATGTTTAATATAAACATTAAGTGAAATGGTTAATTCATTGTCTCATCAGGCTTGGCTTGAGGCACAGGCTAAGTAGGCAAGTTGCTCAACTGCAGGATCTAAAGTGACACCAAAGCATCAACCCAACAAGGCTGTCACCAACAAAATTTCCTCATCGGGAAGTGTTTGCGTGTCCCACATGTGCAGCAGATTCCAGTGTTTCCTTTGTAAAATTGTGTTCCTGCCTGTGCACACAGTTATGGAATTATCACTGCAACAGAGAGTATTTCACCGTCCCCAGAACGTGACTGCAAAGGATTCTGGTTTGTACATGAAGGTTAAAGGAATCTGCTGAGCACGTGAGGAGGGATAAGGTAAAAGTCTTATTTCCAAGTTGCAGACTGGGCTAAAGAGACTGTCAAACTTGCCTAGATATGCCACGTGCACCTAAGCCCAGCCCTGAACCTACATTACCAAGTTAGATTTCTTTTAAATGATTGCATTGAGGGACTGATCCAAAACCCACTGAAGCAAGCAGCCTTTTTACCACGAGACTTCAAGTGACATTTTGGGTCTGGCCCCAACACTGTGTTAATATTCAAACCCAGAAGTAAATAATTACAGAAACGTATTGATCCAAAAAAAGGGGGGGAGAAACCTCAGTTAAAGCACACCTTTTACGTGTAAGTCAGCATTCTAAGCATGTTAAATAATCACTGCACGCACATGGCTAAATACAATCCATAAGCGCATAAAACCAAGCAAATCCCGAGTCTGCAGCGTTAGTCCAATACTAGTGACGAAGCCAGAGGAGCACTGCAAAGCCCAAAAGGCATCATACAGTCAAGGCAACGCTTAAGTGTGCAGCAAATCATTACGAGGCAGCGTAACGCTCAGCAACTAGAAAAAACTCCAGGAAGAAAATAAATGGATAAGGCAGCGTTTGTGCAGAAAAACAGATAGGGTCCTTTATCATTACCTTCAGAGATAGGGCTAGGAGTAGACGCAGGAAACTGGTATGTAGGAGAATAAGGATTGTCTTCTGCAGCAGAGAAAAGCAGCAGATTTTGAGACTGTCCACAATGAAGTGGAGGTTCTGCTCCATCCCCCAATTTCCTACCACCACATGATTTTATTGCCTACTTTAATACTACTAGAGTAAATAGCATCATACTTTAAAAAAAATAAAAAATTAATGGATTAGCAAAGATTTAGTTATTCTATGCATCATACTAGAAGGTATCCTGGGCATCGCTGAATTTCCAGCCGGTGTAACACATGGGTAGTGGAAATCTAGAACCTGAATCTAATTACTATTAGGGAGCTATAGTACAGTTAAATCAAAGCACAAGACAACAGATACTCTGACTAAACTTCTGGTACCTTCAGTTTTTTGCTGGATTTCAGGAAGTTCAGGAAATATGTAGGTAGGGCAATAAGGGTTTTCTTCAGGAGTGTCTAAGGAGAGGAACACGATTTGCAAAAAAAAAAAAAAAAAGAACAGAGAGGACAGATTTAAAGGGGGAGAAGGGCGAGACAAGAATCCATACAAGAACAGTGCCTCTCGTGCTGATGCTCTAGCAGGACTTTGCTCATTGCTGCCTTGCACGTCTGGGCCCTGCAAGAGGTCCTGGAAGCCGAGGGGACCAAATTCATTCTCCTCCTCCTGAAGCAGGGGCTCTGGCTGAGCTGAAGAACCTCTGTTAGGAGCTCTGGGATTAGGAAAGGGTTCCACTCTTGCTCATTCCATCCAACCCAAGGCAGCACCTACACACGCATAAAGCTCATCACGACAGCACCTGCGGTGGCAAATGCAGCTCCAGTTCCGCATGCTCTAAGGTTTTATTCGATAAGCGCCGTTCCGAATTGCGTCTGCCTGTGCATCAGGCTGCTCAGAGGGTTCAGTTTGCCAACGCTACCGCAGCCGTTTCTCAGGCAGAAGAAGGGAGGGAGGTGAACGCCTCAGCAGCCGGGCACAGAAGTGCCCCACAGAAAGGGGGTGCCCCGACAGTGCACCACCACGGGGTTTGCAAGTGCTCGCCAAAATTTTAGCTTTTGAGAGGAGAAAACTGGAGGTTTTGGAAAAGCAGAGTTCAGATTCTGAACCCACCACAAACCCATGGAAACTTTTCCACTGGTTTCAGTGAGCTTCACATCAAGCTTTATTATGTAGGTACTACAGCCTCACAGTGTAGAATGTTTTCTCTTATGCACAGAGCAGCTTCAGTGATAACCTACTCTCGTTTAAAAGTGTGAGGGGGGGGTTAGCTGCTAAAACTGGAGTTCAGGGGTCTATTTTCTCTGAATGCCATTAGCAGCTTTCCGATCTCAAATAGTATTTGTGATTTCACGGTGGCACCGCAGTTCACCTTTCAGAACAACTCAGACCTTTTCTTTGGACCTCGCTGTTCCCTCACCTTTGACTTCAGAGGTTTCAAATACAGTGGTTGAGTTCTGTGGTGCAGAGCAAACACCAGTTAAGGCAAAACGCTTTTCTTTAACATCCAGTACAATTCTGTACGCGAATGAAACATAATGCTATCAAGGTGGTCTTTTAAAGTAAATAAAAAAGTCTGTATTACAGTACCTCTATTTAGCTTGTGGATCTGTTTGAACATCGTCTTGTACCAGTCCTTCGATCTGTCTGTATTCTAGGGGAAAAATAAATACATAAAGAATCAGAACCTTAAGTTCTACCAGGCTTTCAAAGTTCTTACGAATCTTTCCGCAATGAAAAAGATTTACAGTCTGCTTCCTATTTCATTTATTATCACTGACTACCTAAAAATCAAGAAATTAATTATTATACTATAAATTATTATATATAATACAATATATTGTATATTATATTATATAATATAATATATTATTATTAATTATATTATAAATTATTAATAATTATATATTATAAATTAATATGATATGAAATTAATACTTTGAAAGATGAATTATTTCACTCAGACAAAGCACCTCATAGGTAACAAAGCTACAAGCTTCACTCAGGCAACTAATAATGTACAAGCTGTGCAGGGGTACGTTGTAACCAGTGTAGAATTGTAGGCTGTGTGGAGGGCTTTGCATACTAAACCGATTTGATATCTAAAAGTAGACACGTTCCCTATTTTAGTCATAAATAACGATTTCTCAGGTATTCAATGGAGAGTTAGAAATATCTAAAGTTCATGTCACTCCAGACATCAATTATAAAAATAGATTAATAATTCTTTTCATGATAATTTCCCCTCAGCACGGAATGAACATCAATGTTTTGTGTAAAAGACATCTACCTTTAAGAGGTCTAAAATAAGACAGAACTCTCTCCTAGCTGCTAGGTGTGAGTGAAACAGAAAACGCTATTCTCAAATATGATGAAGAGAAAGTAATTTTTAATTTTTTTTCTCCCTGAATCAGCTGGAACAGATCATGGATAGCAAATGGAAGTATTCATAACGAAATACACTGGAACTGGAATTCTCTCTGAGAATTCTATCTTCCCTTAAAACTCTGCAGTCTCTGGAGCTTTCGTGAACTCCCTGAGTCCCAAGGGAAGCAGAATCTGGCCCAGGTTTTGTGCTGACTTACCCTCAGAGGAATGCCAATATCATCGACGGAGGTATCAGCCATGTGCTGAGGTCTCCTCACAACGCTTCGCTTCTCCTCCATTGCCCTCTTCTCTCTTGGCACTGTCTCCTGAACCGGCTTGTCCCGTATGAGCACTGAATCAACTTTATCAGGAACTAGTCTCTCCGGCACCGAATCTGGAAACAAACATGGGGAATTCTTATCTCATCCCAGCATCTCACCACATCACCATATCCCACTCTTTTGAGACAGAAGTCCTAGCAAGTAGTTGATGAGACAGACTGTGTCACTGTTAGGTCAGCATTTGGACTGAAGGAATTCTACTGAGAAAACATTTGATGCCAGCAAAAGCAGGTCACCATCTCTCAGGTAGTCAGCTTCACACATCTCATGACAGTCTCAGCTGTCATATATGTAAGACAACAGACATTTTTGGTTTCAAGGACCGTCTGGGGGGTGTTTTTTTGTCTTTTTGACTAATTAGGAACTTTGCAATCTCGTTCTTCCTCAAAAAGTGTCAGTGATAGGGTATCCCAGGCATTTTTTTCCATCTATATGGTCACGGGGCACTGCTTTTAAACAGCCTGCACTCACCTGCCTGACATGCTGTTTGTTACAGTGAGTCTATGTTGCTCCTGAGTCCATCTCTGTGTCCTAACCAGAGTTTGTGAACAAATCCCACTGTCGTTAGATGTAGCTGTGATTTCTCTTGCACACGTGTCTGCATAAAGTTGGAGGAAACAACTAACCTTCCTTCCACCTAGAATTCCTTGATGCTGCTCAACTGACACTCGCACATAGCAGTGGGCACCACCACCACCACCGCCCAACAAACCAAGAGACCTCAGGTTGCTCTGAAGCTCTACCACACTCTGGAGAGCTACAGCACAGCAATCCTTCGATTCTTTTCTATGTGGGTTGTCTGCAGAGGAAACACCTGTGATTTTACAGTCTGTCTCATCAAGACTTTGCCAAGTCCTACCCTTTTTTTAATTTATTTTTTTTTTTAACATCACTGCATGCACTGGGGAGAGAGGGATAGATGTTTATTCACATGCACATCACCGTACTGCCCAAAGCCATTAAATGTGCAGAAGTCTGAAAGGGGCCGTTAGCAGAGGAAAGGCTCGTGCACAGGAAAGCATTGGTCTGTTGGTACCTTGAGCAAACACAGTTCTGCTCTGCAAAATTCAGTATGTGAAGGATTTGCGTTTGACTTGGTTTGAAATTACCAACAAACTTTGTAAGTCTTCCTCCTCATCAAGAAAAATGCAATAAAGCTTATAAATGTTCAAAATGGGGCAAAGCATCTATTAAATGCTGGTTCAGCGTTGTTACCCTATTTCCCCTCTCTGTATCTGCACTATGGTCCTTTCAAGTCCCTGGGGTACAAGGCTTTCCATTTTGTAGGAAGTATTTGGTCCGTTTCCATTCCAAAACTTACTAAGCCTAACTAAGAAGGAAGGCTGGAAACTAGACCACTCTTGCACGACCTCAAAGATCAAAAGGAAGCAGGTTTTGGGATGTGGAGGAGGATGTAGAGAGGATGCAAACTTAATAAAGGTTACAGCTTTCCTCCATTTCTCATGCTCATCACTGCTGATGTTACAGGGCCTGAGATTCTAGTCTAGAAAAGTCATTTTCTTCCTGCAGGCTAAAGAATTCAACAACAGAGAAGGTCAAAAAGTCCTTCTTTAACAGGACTGGTAAATATATATTCCTACTTTTTGATTCCCAACGTCCGTGTCCCATGTCCTGTCCCTCTCCATGCCCCAAACAGAAGCAGAGCTCAGTCTGCGGTGGGCGTTTATAGGAACAGCACATTACACACTGCTCACCCATATTTGTTGTTCTTTGGCATAAATTCTGCTGTTTTTGAAGTCACATAAATACTTATTTTTATTTCTCTTCCATCCTCCTCACTACAAGCAAGGCTAACTCTAAGGGTTGTGCACAGCAACTTGAGAATACGCCCCATGGGAATAAGCCTGGAGGCTCCAAAGGCAGCCTCAAAAGTCAACCACAGCAGTCAAACTGTACGTCAGCCTCTTGAGGAACAGTGGAATAATTTAGGGGTTTGGTACATTAACACATGGCCACACGGGTAGCATTTGGAGAAAAGACTGAAATCAACGATTCGATGACCTGGACTAAGCCAAGCCAAGTATTTCTACTAATTCCTTCACAATTCCTGGGAAGTGTGTTTGCTCAAGGTCCTCCACACGCTAACAAAGCAGCAGCTTTGCTCCGGGGGGGGCAGCGGTTGGGGGTAGCAAGACCTTTCGCATCATACCTGCCAGGCTACTAAGCCTTTTTTGCTGCTCTGTGGTCAAGGAAGAAACAAAACAAAAAAGAAATACAGAACAAATGGGTGAGACATAAACAGCAAGTGCTCCGGGTGCTGCTTTTCTGACAGGCAAGAAATACGCTGCAGACAGAAGGGCAGCAGCTGCTGGAGAGAAGCCGTTTTCAAATACCCTGCCAAAGTGACAGCCCGCGGCACCTTCTCCACACAGCAGCCTCGTGGAATAATATAAATCTCACGATGCAGTGACTGATACGTTAGCAAAGAGCATTTGCTTTCATTATTTCTTTCTGACCGATACATTTGCAAAGAGCGTTTGTTTTTATCATTTCTTTCTGAACATCAGAGAATAAAAAAAAAGAAAAGAGAGAGAAGAGGGAGTTTGAAAAGCAGCAAAGACTCATAAACAACTTGACAACCACCTCTGGTACCACTAACGTGAAGTACATTTTGAGACAATGATGCTGGAGCATTTCAAAGGGACACAGGAAAGGGTTGAGTCCTTGTTGGTGCTTGCTGGGTCTCATCCCAAACTACCGAGGCAGAGGCTCAGCGCTTTGCCCACAGACACAGCTTTTCTTCTCAGAATGGTCCCCCTTGCTTTAGGGCCTTTCGTCAGGGAGTTCCCAGACGGGGACATTTGGGGTATCTTCCACCACAGTGTTTGACCACCCCAAAGTGTTTGCCCACCGTGTTTGTGTTTGCCCACCCCAAAGCTGATGCTCACAGCTGCTTTCCAAGCGACTTGCCCAAGTCAGGGCTGAGAATAAACCAAGAACTCTTAGCGCTCTTTTTACTCCCTAGCAATTAACCCTTTCATTTAAAAAGAATAAACTCTTTTGCTCTCATACAAAACACAGACGCTCTTGAAAGCTCACACCGTTAATGCGAAGATTACAAAACTTTTAATAGATTAAGCACACCTGTTACACATTGGCGATAAACCATGCCATGCAATGCCCGCCCAGGAAATAACTGTGCTTTGGGGTGGCGTGGGACACTCGCCAAGCAAGCCTGCAGTGGGTAACAATCCTCCAGCTGCACGTTGCTTCCTTGCAGGACCCACTTTCACTAGATGTTTGTACTAAGTGGATCAACTTCAGCAAGGCAGACCGGTATTTCTTCTCCCTACGCACATCTCCCCCCCCATCACCTATGAACATTGTTCTTCAACCCCAGAACTTCTGCTGCACTCACGCCAAGCTGCTCACGACCACTACAGCCACCAGGACAGGCACCAACAGAACAGGGCCACAAAGATGCTCAGAGGGCTAAAGCATCCATGCTATGAGGACAGGGTGAGAGAGTTGGGGTTGTTTGGCCTGGAGATGAGAAGGTTCTGGGGAGACCTAAAGGTGCTCCTGGCTTGTAGCCCCAGGAGACGTGTGGTGGAAACTCTTTGTCAGGGACCGGAGCAATAGGACAAAGGGTAATGGTTTTAAACTGAAAAAAGGGAAATTTAGATTTGATATCAGGAAGAAATTCTTCACTGTGAGGGTGGTGAGACACTGGAACAGGTTGCCCAGAGAAGCTGTGGCTGCCCCATTCCTGGAGGCGTTAAAGGCCAGGCTGGATGGGGCTTGGAGCAACCTGGTCTGGTGGAAGGTGTCCCTGCCCAGGGCAGGGGGTTGGAACTTGATGATCTTTAGGGTCCCTTCCAACCTGAACCACTCTGTGACTCCATATGAAACAAATTCCTACACGCAACAGGGAAAAAGAAGGGATATCAATCTGACATTGTAAAGCAGATGGGAACCACCTGGTGCAGGGTTCACTCTTCAAAGCAGACCATCAGGAGCAGGCTGGTATATTATGGGACAGGAGAAAAAGACGTGAGTGAGGATGGTCTCAGCTTCAGCCATCGCCTTTGCCAAGGAGAATTGTGATCAGTCACTAAAATGTCCTGACAAAAACACGTGGTTTAAAGAGTCAATGCTTGAGACGCCTTTCCTATTTCTTCCTCTACAGTGGAGGAAGAGAATCATGGATTCATGGATTTAAAAAAAATCATGGAATCATGGATTAAAAAAAAAAAAAAGATAAAATACTCTTTACATGAAAAGGAGGTTTCCTATTCACTTGTGCCTTTTTCTAGGAAAGAGAGCTGCTGATGGACAGAAGTGGAAGGAGCAGGAGGTGTCTGCTATTTCCCTCTCCTGCATGACCAAAGGCGGCCTATAGCCCCAGGCAGATGCCAGCCAAATGAAGCTTTCACCCTTGATCTTGTGTTCTGGGACTGTCAGCAAAGGTCAAACCTCACAGGCTTTTCGGAGAAAAATTCCGAATTCTTCCACATTCTTAGACGAGGAAGCACTGGAGAAGATTAAGATTTGAAACCAATAACAAAAGGGGAAGACTAAAAAAGTATTTGAGTACATGTTTATTGCAAAATAAAGGTGTCAAGAAAAAAAATTATTCCAGGCTTCAACAGAGATGAAGGGAAGAAATTCTTACCTTGCTGCTAGGAATGAACAAGAAGATCTGAAATGACTTGTTTACAAGCATAAATCTTATTCAGTTGGTATTACTGAACTCCACTACAAAAGAATTCTGAGATCTCTCATCACAACTTACTAAGATCAAGCAGACAAATAAAGGATACAGTCTAATTTCTGTGCTTCAAATGCCACTAACTGTTTCTAAGGTCCAAATTCGAAGGGTCTCACACACTTACAGATTAATGAACTAGCAGGGAAAGCATAAAATAGGACAGTAGGTGATGTCTGCTACAACAGTCACTCTAGAGAGTAAGATAACCAGCTCCTCCAAAAGCAATCAATAATCCACTGAGGAGAAAGCAAGCCATACTACTCATCTGGAAGCCTAACTAAACTACTGGAGGTCTCAGTCTGCCAGCACTAAAATGACCTTGAAATTTCTAATTCAGAAAGTATTTCATAGCACACGAGAGGAATTTATATTAAACCTCATCTTGACACAAAGAAATTGATTTCAGCACAAAGCATAATAAACCATTCAGCAGAAGGGGGATCATAGCCTAGGAACAATTTGTTACATGCCACGAGACCAAACCAGTTTTGAACAGATAAGGTCCGTAAAGACAAAACCAAATATGAATCACGTCAGCCAGGACAGAAACATAATAGATAATTAAGATCTGAGAACCACTGAAAAACACTAAGTCAGCAAAAAGGAATCTTAATGCTATGCTGGGACAAAGCCTAGATAGGAATGGAAGCCTAAGGAAATGTACGGAACCTTCAGTACATAAAAAGATGGAAAAGTAAGAAAACGCCTACCTGTGAGCAGGTAACGTGCTGGGAATGAAAGGAAATGACAGTGGAAGTAAAAGAATTAACAGAAGGTCTAAGAGAACTGAAACTATGTTTTGAGGTACTTGAGGAATAAACAGAAACCTAGCAACGATCAATGATTGTGTTCTTTTCCAAAAAGGCAGAGTGGAGCTGTTAATAAGAGAGCAGAAAAGATGACACATCTGATTACTATTTCCACTCTGCATTTAAAAAAGAAAAAAAAAAAAAAAAAAAAGAAAGAGAAAGAAGTCTGACGTACTCCTGCCTGATGGAGAAATACTTTCCACTTCAACAGTAACTAAGGACTACACTGAATGACAACTGAGGGCAGATGCTTGAAAATTAACACGTTCATATAAACTGCACTGAGGAGTACAGAGAGCTGCTTTCTGTTCTAAAGAGAGCATTTAGGGAGTGAGCAGCTCACTGGACCATTAGCACTCATTGTCGGTATGTCTTGGAACACAAAGGAAACTCCAAAGGATAAGGAAGAAAGTAATTGTTGTGACAACCTTCAAAAAGCATTAGTGGGATGGCGGGGACACCTGTCTGTCAAGTCGACAATAATGCCAGAAAAAAAAGTATTGTAATGACTTATACGGGGGTTTTACTAATAGATACGTAGCATGACACATGCAATGTCATTTAATACAGATTTATGACTAAGATGCTTTGTCAAACCAGTTCAATATGGTTCTGGCAAATTACAAGTTTGGCTAATAAAGACTAAAAACCACACATTAGAATGAGATACTTCACAGGCTCGATCAAGTTGCTTATCAGGCCGTGATCGATATCACAGTCAATGAAAAAGTGACGAGAGAAGATGCTTCAATCTATCAGGATACAGGATCATGAGTGCTAATGGTCAGAGGCATGTTCATGGAATGGTTAGAGTTGGAAGGGACCTTCAAGATCATCCAGTTCCAACCCCCCTGCCCTGGGCAGGGACGCCTCCCACCACACCAGGTTGCTCCAAGCCCCATCCAGCCTGGCCTTGAACATCTCCAAGGATGGGGCCCAACTTCTCTGCACAACGTGTTATATTCAGGTAGGACAAATTGTTAACTGTGAAGGTAAATAGTAAACGGAACCATTTGACATCAGTTGTCTCAGAGCCAGTGTGTGTGGATCATCGTATTACAGAGATTTGTCTCTCATGGCATTCATGGAAACACTTCAGATTTAATGTGAAAACCAACCAAAAGAGTACCCCACATCAAGAAAGTTGGCAAAAAGCTTTGAGATAATAAAAGCTGCCTCAAATAATATAAAAAATATTTTCTTCTCTTAAGGCAGTTGAGGAACCCAGACACCCTCATCCAGAAGCACGTAAACAAAGCTATTTCGGATGCTGGCAAAAAGGAGGAGACAACCTGCTCATTACCCCTGCACTACAGTGAGAACACTACCTTCAAGACCAAAAACTGAAGCCTGTTTTAAAAAGACACTGGAAAAAAAAATACATGGGGGCCTGCAAAGGAGCCTGTCAAATTGGAATGACTACAACTACAGGCTCTGCCCCTATTTTATAAGAATTTTTTTCTCTTTGCTAAGGTAAGTCGTAGCATTGTGGATTGGAATCTGTCTCTCCTGGAAACCAGGGCAAATTGGACTGCAGCTCTGTGGCCCCTTAAAAGCTACAGCTTTTAGCGATGCACAATGAACTGGGAGGCAGGGGCGATGCCAGCCCATCAGGAGAACCAGATAGGAGAATCCCAGTTTCCTTCTAATGCCAGAAGTAAAGAGACCTACCCATTCACCCACCTACCCATTCAGAGGGAGCTGCTGTAAGGCAGGGAAAGGCTTAGATCGGTAAACATGGGAGTGCTCTAAGGAAATTGTTTTGCTCATGTGCAAACCCAGAGCTCAAGGACCACTGCATTACGAGTCCGAGTTGATCCGGTTATGGACAGAGGAACAAATTGCAAAGGTCAAACGGATTATCTACTATTGGATAAATTCTGCTGAGAATTCAGGGGTGAGATCTCTCCCAGAGTAACTGAAAATATGGCTGGTTTCACCCTGCAGTAGCTGAGAAGAAACAAGTCCCCTTTTGCAGTAAGGGAGAACCTACTTCAAGCTACCTTGCTTCTACTGACAGATCTGAGTATACACCCTTCTCCATTATAACAGGACACCCCATGAGGGATACGTTGCTACCCTGGTAAGAACTTTATATGTCCATTGCCCAGTTATAAGCTTCTCCCCCAACCTCAGAGTGGCTTCTGATCCACAGGTTTTAATTAGAAAAAGCATTGTCCCATGTCTCTAACCTCTTCCTTGCTTGCTGTATGCTCCAGTCACTACAGCTTTCTGGAGGCAGCTTTGTTAGCTCTTAGTAGTCTGGACTTCATCGTCCAGGGCACACAGGTCCTTCCACCAGTCCCTTGTAGCATAACAGCCTGCTCAGTTTGAGTCACAAATATCCCTAACACAAGTCTCCTTACCTCGATTGTGCTGCAAGAGGACGATAGTGGGATTGACGATCGTGGTAGAGGGATAGGCAGAGGAAGACTTGTTGATTGAAGTGAAGGAGCTTGGATAGTCAGTGCCAGTGCCAGGCTGGGGCACTTCATTTAGCACAGGACCTGGGTCCTGAAAAGGAGAGCAACACATCAGCAGCACGCAGAAAGCCGCTACACCGGGAAAATCCAGAGTAAAAAACCCCCACCCAAACATTTTAAGCTGAATGAGAAGCATAATCACAGCAAATTTTAGTTAAAATGGCATAAGCATGAGTGTTGACTTACTCCTCATCCGTACCCTGCTCGTTGTTAATGCAATTAGTTTGCTAAGGCGGGACTATAATTATTTGGTGTTGGGTTTCACAACTCCAACCCCAAAAGGAGGCACTATCATTTCATCCGACAGACTCTCTGGAGCAAACACAGGGTGCCAAGAATAAGTAAATCTGGTTGGGGGAGGTGTCAGGGGAAGACGACACAGACATCTTTCCCCCAATACATACAGAAAAAAACATTTGTTTTAAAAGTATTCCTTTCATAGCAAGAAGTCAAGGCATGCAAAACTCATGCAATTCTGGAGTGAAACATTACTACTGCAGCTGGTTTGGTAAGGAAGGTCTGAGGAATAAGGTTAGCACCATTGTTCAGGGAATGGTGTGACACCTACCTGGTTAAAATAATGAAATAAAAAAGCCCAAAAAACAGATAGAGGGTAAAGAGTAGGACCTTAGCAAGGACAATACTCAACATGGCTTTGCCACCAGAACACAGACAGCAAACTGCTCTTGCTCTCCTAAAGCATCCAGCTCCACTATTGGCTTATTTCAAACCCACCTCTGGTATCACCACAGCTCTGGTTGTTCTGTAGAAACACGGGCTGTGTCAGCAGGGAGACTTTAAAAGCACCATTCACCTTTGAAAGATCTCAGTTCAGGGATACCAGGCTTTTGGTGGGGGTGGTAAGGGGAAAAGATAAAGAAGGGATGACAACTAAGGCTGCACATGCCAGTTTAGGCTGGCAATTTCCAAACCTTCATTAGGCATTTGGGTGCACGATTACCATTAATGGGGAATGAGCATCCAAACAGTACAGAAGAGCACACCAGATTTCTGCATTCCTGCTACTCCACTGTTAGAGTTGAGCATTCAAGGGAATTTTCACTGATATTAATAAAAAATAATAATAATAAATAATACGCAAAGAATATTGCACCAGAAGAATCCTTGCTCCTGGCTTTTCTGGCCGAGGGCAACTCAGGGCCCTTCATACCCACCAGCATCCCTTTCTGGGATTAGGGAAAGGACTTAGAGGATCAGGCAGGGGGCTGAACACCAGAGCTCAGAGATAAATCATAGTGGGAACTGGCCACAATCAGAACAAGCATCTGCAGTCTCTCCAACCTAGAGGGGAATAGGGAAGAACAATCCTGTTCTTCTGGATGGAGGGGATCTTGCTCCAAGCAGCACCTAATCAGGCTGTAGGCATTTCATGAGGACAGAAAAGAATCATTGGTCTTCAGAACAGATGTCCTGAGAGAGACCCAGCCCTATTTTTCTGGCTGTGATGAATATTCCAAGGAGAAGTATGAGAGCTGGGTTTGAGCTTCACTTTGATAACTAAAATATACAGATGTCGGCTCAGCAGAGGCTCAGCTGCCCCAGCTAAGTCACCAAAGGGGTTGAACAAAGACCATTTAAATTGTTGTAGAAAACAGCTCTGTGGAGACATGCCTGAAAGCAAGTCCAAAAACGTTTCAAAACTCTCATCTCATACAAATCAGGTGGAGCAAAATTTCCACTGCTCCTCTACGACTTGGATGCCCAATTAATTTTTCTGGAGTCTGCAGACACGTTCCATAAAAAAAAAACAACCAACAACAAAAAACAAACCAAAACCCAATCCCCAAAAAACAACAGCAGAGGTCCCACACTTCCATTGCTCTCTGCAGTAAAAACCCACTGATCTCAACACAAGCAGAATGGCTTCGGCAAAAGCAGAGAGAAAATACCATCCTTGGTTGGGTTGTTGTTTTTTTCTTTCCCTTTTTTCTCCTCCCATCTGCCTGTTTGTTAGATCCCCGTAGGTTCAGAGGGCAGAGAAAGCATCATCATGAGAGAAGGAAGCTTCTGCTGATCTTCTTGCTTGTCTTTACAAGTAACCATATACCAAAAAAAACCCAACAAAAAAGGGTTGGGTACTTCTTGCCTCCTCTACAATTTTAACTGAGAGCTACTTTTCCTCCTTGTCCCTAAGGACGTCTTAAAGCAGGTGACGAGCTTAAAGAGAAACAAAACCTAACCCAAGAACGCAGTAAATTCCAAGTTAAAACTGTTGCGGACTGAATTCTGCCGAATTTTCAAAGACGAAGCAATTCTAAACCGAAGAGATGCTCCCCCCCCAATCCATCCCACAGCACCTACAGGCTGGGAAGAATCTTAGCTGAGTAACTGATGTTACTGCTTGCAGGTCACTGGACACTGGCAGGAATCTTACACTGATTCAGCAGCGATTTTTGTGGAGACCACACGGCCTTGAGACTCCAAGTGGAACAGAAACCCAGCCCTAACCTTTAACCGGTCTGCTATCACCTCTGTAAATGTTATTCAAACACCATTAAGGATGCTATTAAAAGAGCCTGAAGAGACCAGTTAGTTGCAGCTATTCTGTTTATACAGAACTCAGCATTCTGAGCAAATCCTGCGGAGACCCTCACGGTGAGCATCACCCAGCAGAAGGGGCCCAAAGGGAGACAGTCAAATGCTGCTGCGAGAAGTCAATAGAAAAGTTGAAAGCCGCACGAGGCAGGCAACAGGCATGCACTAGCACAGGGCATAAACAAGGTTTCAGTTGTCATGCTGCTGGCAGGGAGCGAGTCATCACTCCTCTCTCAAGTTTAGTATTGCAAGGAGAAAGTAATTTTAATCTGGGAATACAAATTTAGGAAAAGGGCGAGGAGGGTACTTGGCAAGCTTACTGTACGTGAGATGACTCCAGTGATTTCAGGCTTCAAGCCCCTGGGCAAAGCCCCCGTGACTGGAGGGACAAGTGAAGGTGGTGATGAGAAGAATGGCAGTTTCGGGTAACCAGAGGAGGGTGCTTGGTTATGGTGGGAGCCCCTCTGGAGATGTGGGGGAATGAAATCGTCTAGAGTCGGAAAAGTCAAGGGTGAGCCAGAAGAAACAGTCTCAGGGAATACGGAGCCTTGCCCGAAAGGAACCAGAGGCGGTGGTGGAGTGCTGGAACTGCCTTCTTGCTGTCTGTCTGGATTAACCTGGAGAAGGGGGACTACTATAACCCCAGGCTGAGCTGTGGTGGTGGCAGTGGCATCCTGTAGGAAACAAGGTGTTGTTATGCACCGGGGGAGATTGGTACTTTAGTCTAACGCAGCCATATAGTGTCATGCAGGGATGCACCCAAAACGACACGGAGCCCCAACAGGTTTTCTTTCCTCAGGGAGACATTCTTCTTCAGTCTTGCAGCCCTGGCTTCGGTTTTTCCCCAAAATCTTCCTTCCCCTCACCACCCCTCTTCTCCAGTCCTGCGCAGTGAGGCTAAACCGAACCACGGAACGGCTCTGCATTCGCCACTGCTTGAGAAGCTCTAACCAACACATGAGGGCTTTTGCTTCTTTTACACCTCCTTAAACCAGCCAGATCCTCACCAGCCCCAGCCCAGCCCTCCACAACCACCACACACGCAAACACACAAGTCAACGTTGGGGCGGAGAGGGGGGATGCGCAGGGGCTGTTAAGTATTACCAAGTAGAAGACCACAAGACTCGGGGGGCAACACGAGAGCTCAGAAATTAGGTAGGAGGGGAAATAAAGCATTAAGGGACCGTCGTAATGAAGTAAAGAACCGTTTCACACGGCTGAAAGAAAACAAGGTTACGGAGAAAACATGTACCATGCTGCGTCCCATTGCCTTGTACGGTGGTTGTCGCTGCTGAGTAAGGTAAGGCTCTTTTTTCATCCTGTCCTCGGTGGCAGCCGTGCTCTGGGGCTCTAGCACTCTGTCCCTCACAGCTTGCGGAGGTGACGGCTGAGTCCGGGAGGGTTGGCCCGCACCATAACTAACTGCGTCTTTACTGAGGACAATGTAAAAGTACGGCCTGGGAGGAATAGGAGGAGGAGGAGGAGCAGGAAGAGACTCTCCGGTATCTGTTACAGAGGAAACAATGTCCGTGGCTGGTGCCTGAGTGAGCTCAGCGCCCAAACTGGTGCTGGCTGCTGGGTCATGTGCGGTGCCAGTGGAATTTTGAGATGCGGCTGAGCAAGTGCTGTTAGATAAACAAGCTACATATAGTTTGCTGACCTTTTTATCCGCCTTCGTCTCATGACTGGAATTCATTCCAGCCTTACTACTGGGATCTGCCCTGTCAGGGTTGCGTTGTAGGGATGATGCATCCGACGAGGAGCGACTTTCCAAGAGTGGCTGCCCGGCATGCACCTCATCTTTGAGGACTGGGGAGGGAGAATGGCCTGCTGGCAAGCCCTGCTTCCCACCGGGGACAACCCCGTAAGGGGTGGGTGATGAGAAATAACACCGTGCACTGGGATTTGGTGACGCACGCTGCGTATAAGGCTTGGGTGCATTCAGGTACACGCAGTCCATGATGGGCACCGGCAACAGGTTGGTCGCTTTAGTGTCAGTGCGAGGACGCCATGCAAAGCTCTCCTCTTTGGGAAGAGGAGGACGGGGAGGAGCAAGGGCCTGCCCAGGCAGAGTCATTGAGGAAGAGAGAGAGAGAGAGAGAGAGAGAGAGGAGGCAGCACCAAATGAAATGAAAAAAAGGAAGGAAGGGAAAAAAAATAAATTTGAAGAATGAATTTGGTCATTAGACTTGGGATAAGCGGGTTTTAATACAGCAAGAACAAAAAGCAAATATAGTATCTGGAAGGCGAGTGCCCAACTCACTCTCATACATCATCTCACACATTCTCTCTTGCTTAGCACTGCTTGCTGCAGCACACAAACCATACCCAGCTCTCAAGTCCCTGCCTACACGTTTCCCTCTCTCTGGGCTAAATAAATCTCAGCACTGTATTCTTTCCAGAGGCCAGCACAGCAAGGCTCACCATGCCCCTGGGAAAGCCTAAGGTAAGATCCTGACTAACCAAACCCAGGCTCTTGCTTCTGTGACTAAATACTTCCCAGCACTGGGGACATTTGAATCGCAAAGCCAAATTCACCCCTGAAAAACGAACACTGGGAAGTTTCCCCAGAGCTAAGGAAAGCAGACATCATGTGAATACTCCAGCCTGCCACAGCTGGCTAAGTAAAAAGTCGGTATCTCTTCCTTCTAAAAGCCAGCTCTTGAATTCTCTTCAGGATTTTCCAGTCCTGAAAATGCTATCAGGAAGACCAGAACAATTAAAGTTTCTTGAAGAACTGAGTTTGTAAAAATTTGCCTCCAGAATCAAGATCACCAACAGAGAAACCCTGCTTCTAGTAAACAGTAATAATTAAAAAAGAGCTTTACTCTTTTACTTTGCAACATGTAGGTTGCTAATTCCATAACTGCTTGCCAACTGCAATTTCAACTCCAATCATGGTCAATTTTTCCTGAAACCCAAACTGTTTTGAAGTAAAACAACTTGGCAACAGAGGGGTTTCATTTTATTTATTGCTTTGTTGCCAGTAGCTGAAAACGATACACTACAGCAAGGAAAAGAATGAAAACACCCACCTAGTGAACAGTAGTCCCCTGCATTCTTGCAAATTAACCCTCTGGAGACTACGAAAGTTTGTTTTACACACACTCTGTTGTCGTATCTTTATGGGCAAAGGTTATTTTGCCCATATAACTGCTAAAACAGCCTTAGGAGCATTCAAAACTGAAGAAAAGATCTCCTTTAAAATTCATCCACGTATGGCAGGTTGTAGCCAGCACCCATTCTTGTTACATGGGTACAGACCTAGAATAACTTCATAAAATTTTGGCTACTGTCCCAAAATCTACTGTCCTCTTTCCCCCCATTCCCTGATGCATAAGGGGGTGGAGAAGTGGGCTGGTAAGTGTTCCTTCTGAAGGGCTTCTGCTTCTGGAACAGGCTCGTTTCTTTTGATTCCTTAAGGACAGTAGTTTCAGTCTAGAGACTTAGGAGTGCCTCAGCATTTCCATAGGTTAGGTGAAGCCTTACTTTCCCTCTGCATAGCATCATCAGAAAATACTGATTCATGTCCTGTGATTGTGCTTTTCCTCTATTTTCTTCTGTTTCAGCTTATTTTGGGCAGAAGTCCTTGAGGCTTCTACAAGAAGTGCTATGTGCATCAGCACTCTCTCTGTTCATCAACAAGACTGATCAGGGAGCACAGGACAACTGTGAGGACCTGGCAGTAAATGGGTCTCTCCTTTAAGGTGATACTCCTTCCCATGCCTTCGCCTGCGTTGTGCCTTCTTCCACTCCCACCTACAATTTCAGGAGCAGCGTCTGCACCGTGGCTTTGCTACAGGTCCCTGAAGATGACAGAAGTCACCCTGATAGGGGACGAGGCTTTAAAGGGACTCTCAAGAAATGGAGATTTCTAACAAAGGGTTTCCTTACCAGCTTTCAGGCTGCTTCTGTGCAGACCGACCATCCAAAAGAAAAAGGATGAAGTTATGCTTTTTTAAACAGATTGACTTCAACAATATACTTTCAAGAGCAAATAGCTTTTGCTGCCTTGTATCAGTTAAAAGGCATTTCCCCGCTTATCTTGCTTTTAATGTAGGGTGTAACTCTGCTTTCAGCCTGCAGCAACCTCTAAGGAACAGACCACCATAAAAGACAAAAAAGGAATAGATGACTACTTCACCTTCTTTCTTGCAAACAAATAGCGTTGTCCTCCTCCTTCGTCCACCACGGGAAACACTGTGGTGTGTCTGAGCACACCAACTCCACAGCTGACATCAGCGTTGCCCCATTTTAAAGGTAGGAAAGCCTGAGGCACAGCAACTTACCCGAGTCTGTAGCAAAGTCTGGAGCTCAACCCAAGACTCCTGGACCATGAATCCAGTGCTTGAACCCAGAAGATCACCCTCAGGATCACAGAAGAAAGGCTTACCTGTGGCTTGCTGTCTGAGGAGAGGTTCGGACGCACACTCCTAAAACCCTTGGCAGCCAGAGAAGATGGTTGAGCATCCCCATTGGCATCAGTGTTAGATGTTGACCTCCAATCATCTACAAGGAGAAGGAAATCTCTTATCACCGAGGATTCTCTCCAGCTACAAGACAAGCAAAGAATGGGGACTCTTTTCTTCATTTCCCCCCCCACCCCGTTTCTTTCTCTTTTTTTCCAGGCAACAAAAAATAGTCCCAAGAAAGCAACAGAAGCAACAACATAAGCAGCTGAAGTTTGTACCTGTTTCTGAGTTTTCTGGCTCCAGACCTAAGCGTTTCACAGAAAGGAGGGATGGAAGAGGTGGGGGTAGAGGACAGGCATACAGGAAAAGAAAGGGGAAAAAAATAAACTGTTACATTTACAGAAAACATGTACCAATTGAAGTTGAGAGTCGAGCTACTTCATTTCACACATAAAATGCTTTCTGACAGGGTTGCCTAATTACCATAGAGACCAGCCCTAAACATGATGCCCTCCTTGTTTCTGACCTTTGTAAACACAAGGCAATTCATTCAGAGCAATGAAGAAACAATTGTTCATTGACATTCTTATTTCAGAGGCAGAAAGGCAGCCCAGCTAGCTCCTTTTTAAAGCTGCAGCTTGATGTCCAGACACCACAAATCACTGGAAATACAGACTCTGCATGGCCTGTATCGTGACCGCATAAAGACATACCTACCCTTATCAACATCACTATGTGTGATTAAGTGAGATAAAGGACTGCCAACAAATAGATTGGGTTTTGCAGACTAAGTGTGTTTGCACGAAGGGAGTTATAAATTATGATGTCACTTTACAACCCAGTCCCTGCAGCTGGATGCACTGGTCTCATCACCCATTTACCCACCTCCCACTGGGCACCTCCTCCCCATCCCTGTACCCGTTTTCTGCTGTTTAAGTTATATGCAAAAAGCTTTTCCAGCTCCAAAGTACATTTCATAAAGAGATGGAGAGAGTAAGCAAAGTATTAATGAGCTGATTTCCATAGTAATGGGCTCATTGCCATTCAAGCTGCTGGAAATTTATGAAGCCATCAACAAAAAGGAGGGAGGCAATGGCGGGGGGTAGGAGCGAAGAAACAGAGAATGGCAAGCATGAAAAGAGGGGAGGTCATGGGTGGAGCAGAATGGGAGGAGAAAACAGAGCAGAAAGCAACACATTGGGGCTGGCATTAATGGAATTGCCCTTCCTCCAACAATAGCCAGAAACGATGTATGCTTTGCTTTCAAGAGCAAGTTTGACCCCTTCCCCCCCGTTAACAGCATCTTGCCTTTGGGAGTTCATCCTCTCTGCCAGACCCACGACACTGGCCAGGTTTGTTATGCTTTGCCTGTCTCCTACAATTAAGTAATTACACGTCTGCTATTGAAAGATGGCAAAGCTCTGTGGAGACACTGTCTGCCTGGGATGCTATCCCTGCTCCCTTGACAACCCCAGTGAATGCTACAGTGGCAGCAGCACTACTCGGCCTCTTTCTGTTCCACCTCATGCCTTGGATAAAAGAAGGTGACATGGGCCTGCCAGGAGAAGAAAAAAAGAAAAACCTAAAAAAAAAAATATTATTTTGAGAGTTTTTGGTGCTCCTGACAGCAAAAAGGAACTGTAAACAAACTTGAACTGATGAGTGAGTGGTCACGAAATCTGCACTAGGAGAGAACAGGAGTCAGTGTCCTTCCCCTCTTCCAGTTCTTGCAGGAGGTTTCCAACAATGCTACAAAATTTTGGGCTTTAAATTGTAGCTAAAAAAGTCACCCCAGGGCCCTGGACTGACCTCACTTGAGGCTATTGCGGGTAACGTATTCCGGTTACCCTTCCATCCACTTACTTTCAGGTTGTTCAACATCCTGAGGACCTGGCGAGGTGATATTTTGATTCTCTTCATAGGCTGGAGACGCCCGGAGGGTCACAGCTCCTTTTCCACTGCAGACTTTAGTGGGATCCATTTCTACAGGAAACGCACATGCACAGAGGAGACACATTGAAACAGATGAGACAAAGCTCTTAGGAGCCATCAAGAGCTGTATGGAGTAATTTTAGCATGGCTGCCTCTGGGTGAATCACTCTAGTAATGTTTATGCAGATGAAGATTAGCTCTGGATTTAAAGCGTTGAGAAATCAAAGCAGTTTCATATTCATGTAACTGATGAATGTAGAAGTTCTGAGTCAGTGTAACAGAGCTAAGAAAGGAGGAAAAAAGGATGAGTGAATCAAATTTCACAGGTCCAGCTGCTTTATTTGGACTGCTTTGTGTGGAGATATTGCACCAGCAAGGGCATTCTACCATTATACCTGTGGCTCTTCTGCAGGGATGTCCCAGTGGTATAAAACAATATGATTTGTGGGCTGAAGCCTTAAAAAAGCCTTTTGTGCAGGACTGAAAGAAAAAAAAGTCTGATGACCACTGGAGGATAAAATCTTGCAACTAAGCTGAACGCGATCGAAAGGCAGGGCCCTGCAAGCCACCTCCTTGCCATCTCCCCCCATTTTGTGGCAGCGTTTCACCTTCTGACATCAGAAACCCAAATCCCAACAACTAGGAGGAGGATACACCTGTTCAGATCACCCTGTGAGCCAGACACCAGACCATGCCAGCGTCCTTGCTGAGGCACAATTCAGTACAGCTTCTGTGCAGCCTTACCTTTGTGCATTTCAGTCCATGGACTGGGGGTTTTTCCTCCTGTCACCCTATTAAGCAGTAACAAACCTATAGCAGCCTTCCAGGATCTGAAGGGAGCTCCAGGAGAGCAGGAGAGGGACTCTTTATCAGGAAGTGTAGTGATAGGACAAGGGGTAATGGTTTTAAACTCGAAGAGGGGAGATTTAGATTGGATATTAGGAAAAAAATCTTTGCTGTGAGGGTGGTGAGGCACTGGAACAGGCTGCCCAGAGAAGTTGTGGCTGCCCCATCCCTGGAAGTATTTAAGGCCAGGCTGGATGGGGCTTGGAGCAACCTGGTGTGGTGGGAGGCGTCCCTGCCCAGGGCAGGGGGGTTGGAACACGATGATCTTCAAGGTCCTTTCCAACTCTAACCATTCTATGATTCTAAACCAGTACTTCAAGGCTACCTTTCCTTCCCCTACTTAAAATTCTCTTGGAGAGTTGTTTCCTCTCAGATACCTATAGAAATAGTAAGCATGAAGAGTCTCACTTATCTAAGCTACTTCCACAGGAAAACACATCACCTCCCTTTCTCTTGTGCTATTACTCACCCCACATCTGCCACCAGACTTCACTTTGACCCAGCTCAACAGAGGTGCTGGTCCTACCATGACACCACACCTGGAGCCTGAAGAGGTAACTGAGCACACGCTGTGTTAGGGAAATGACAACAGGGTGATTCTCATTTTTATGGGGTGAGGATCACGCTCTCTCTGCACGGGGAGGGATGCAGCTCCTCTCTAGGAACGGTTATAATGATGGTTACACCTTCAGACTGCACAGAGGGGGCAAAGCCTTCTGCTGCTTGCCCAGACAACTGCCCGTGCTTGTGCAGATCAATATTCCCCCGAGAGATCAATGCCATTAGAGTGCCTACAGACCATAACAACGCCTCAGCAAAGGTTGCAAAACACACAAACCACAGCCAACATGGCCACCATACAGGGAAACATCAATAGAGCCAGATGGACAACAGCAGTAAGTGGAAAGACTCAACCGATGTCAAACACCTGGGTCGCCTCAAAAGTCCTCTACACCGGAATCGCTGCAGTTCAAGCTTTTACATGGGCTTCCAATGCTTTGATTTAGGGGTTTCACAACAGCATAGCTTGAGAAGCACACCCCAGATTGGAGAAAGGATGGAATAGGTAAGGAACTAGAGGATACTTTCTTACAGTTTGGTCTTTAGTTAATTTAGGCAGCACTGAGGCAGCCTCTGTGAGGTGAAAGACTATCCACACAGAGATATTAAATGCTGCTTAATCCTTAAATATACCACATTTGCAGTCAACACCACACAACTGACCATGCCTTAAGGTCACCCACATGCCTGGTGAAACAGAAGTTGACTTCTCTGACTGATTTTCCAGATAGGGCCAGGCTTCCTTTTGCCCAGGCCAGTTCTGGCTGCCCTTCCCACCCACACAGCACAACACGCGGCCTGAGGACTTGACAGACCCGCTTTCCAACCAGGTTTAAGCTCTGAGACTCCAGTTTCAAGAGTGCTGTGACTCTGAGGTGAGGACACACTGCCGGGAGGCACCAGGTCCAATGCAGACACCCCCAAGGAGCGCAGGGTAGCTCTTCTCCTACAGCCAAATTCCCTTCACAGGCATCCCAGAGAAGTGGAAACACTTCAATCTGCCCTGAACAACTCCATCATCTTGGAGGAGAACCAAATTTGGGAACTAAAGCATTTTATTTTATTTTCATACCACATATTAAAACTGTACCCGAATCAAAAGAATAACAATCAGAAAAAAACATTCTGAACTCAAAAAAAATTTAAATGCACTGAAAAGGTTTGAAAATAAAATACTGTCAGGCTATTTCTACTTGGGAGAGGAAGACAAACACCTAAGATGTTGAATTCCCCCACAACTGAGGTGAAGTGATGGAAAACTAAAGTATGAATTTCAGTACAGGAATGCAGCAGATTGTAATAACTATGACTTTAGCAGCTCAATCCAACAGAGCACACGTGTGACATTAGGAGAGACAAGCAGGATCAGCTAGGATAGTCTGACTGTCCAAATCCAGCAAAGTACCAAAATAAGCTTGTACTTTTAGTGGGAAAAGGTGTGCTTGGGGAGGAGGTGACAGACACCTTATCAATATAGAGATTTGGTGAAGTCAGCGTACGTGGAGAAAAACAAAACCATCCCACCAATGTTGAACTATGCTTGAACCCGTAAAATACCACCTCTGACATTCATTTGCTTTCATAAAGACTAAAGACAGGCAGGAAACATTCTTTGGTTCATCAGGAGTTTGGTTCAAAACCAGGCTGTAATAACAACATTATTCATAATCAAGCATTAGCAGAAGATCTCACAAGGATCCCAGATTCAAGTAGACACAATTACATCTGCAGGGGAGCAGCATAATTGGGAACAGCGTATTGTGCCATCAAGGACTAACTTTATTACCTACCAATGAAATCTACAGCTCTGGAAACGGCGAGAAGAGGATGAAGCTGAAAACCAGCCAAAGCGTGTGGGTGAAGCAGAGAGATAGAGGAAGAGAGAGGAGAGAGGGGACGATGGCCAACTAATGCATGGCGGGGGAGGAAGGAAGAAGATACCTGTAGGCAGCACTAGGTGAGGAGAACTTTTCACTTTCTTCACAGGGATTATTTTAACGGCAGAAATAGAACGTGTACATAAAGGGACGTCAACAGCTGCAAACACAAAAGTGTAAATGGCACATCCAAAAAGGGAAGAACAGAGTTTGGGAAGCATGCCACAAAATTTTTCTAATGTACTTGGGGACACAATAGCAGGAAACTTCAAACACAAAAGCGGTCCAGAGAGCAGTGATGCAACCGTTAAAAATATCCCTTCGTTCCCCAGAATTCGGGAGGTGTCTGGTTTCTGCAGCGCACGGAACCGCTTGCCGAACCGACCGACTGCTGCCTGCCACACCACAGCTGGAAGAGTTAGTTTTTCGCAACCACCAAAAAATTTTAGTGTAATCATTTAGCTGAGATACACCACATGCAGCAATCAAAACGTTAATTAGTTAAAATGGTTAAAATTGACTGAAAGGTTGAGAGAGGAACATGAAACAAATGGCATCACATGAATTCTGGATTTTATGGCACGTTTTACAAGTTCAGCAACAGAAGGAGGAGAAATGTGAAATAATCTTGAAAACGGTCCCATGCCAAAGGGTAGCATCAAAATAGCAGTTTTGGAAAAAATCTACCCATTTCAGCAGGACACTGGAGAGCTTTCTACTGGACTCCATCAGCCAGCACGCTAATTATACTAGATGTAGTAACATAGGGGGAAACCATAAATAGCACTGTGCAAAATTTTAGCAATTGTTACAAAATTGTCCAAACCAGCTGGTACGTCCCCTCTCTGACTCTGTAGTGGTGCTAATGGGGAACTCAAGGGATAAAAAAACAAAAAAGGGGTGGGATGGGGTGGGTGGGTGGTGTTGGCAAAAACAAGCAAAGGCAAAACTACTCGGAGATGAAGTTTGACAGGATTTGCCAAGATAAATGTCTTGTAAATCATGGGGCCACCACCAGAATAACTTGAGTTGTGCTCTTGATCACTGCAGAGCCAGGATTTTTCTCCTTTAAAACCTCTTGGCTTTCCGCAGGCATTAACTGGAAAAAGGCTAGATGCCTCCTCAGGATCCGTGCCATCCCTCCCGGACCAGCAAAATCCGGGGTAACAAGAACCACGTTTCTAAGAATTCACACAGCAGCTTGAGAAAGGCAGACGTCAGGGTGGTGTGTACACCCCCTCTGGTGGCAGGTCTTTCTGGTCCCTGGAAAGCACCGACTTCACCAACCTAGAAAAGAGGGTCTCAAGCAAATGGATGGAGGGAGGGCTTGACAGATTTTCTTTTTTTCCAAACTTCATCAAATCGTTAGTTTCGGATTTGATGGGATTGTTTTAAATTCTTTTTTTGAATAAAGGAGGAACCCAAATTAAAGCCTGTTTTCTGTGCTTCTCTCTGAGCACTGGATACAACAGATCCCACATCCAAACAGTCTGTGGCTTAGGAAACAACCCTAATTCTGTCCTGCTCTGTAGCTGACTGAATTAATCCATCCACAATGCAGGCAAAACACTAACCGCTATAAAAAGGCATCAAAGGAAATGAAAGGAAACGAAACCAGCAGAAAACCAACCCATGCAACCACATACTTTCACCCTGCCAAAACCCACACCATCACTATACAAAAATGAATGCTATAAAGCACACTGACATTAACATGAAAATTGGTTTGTTTGGAGAAGTTTGGCTTTTTCAACATTGTTGCTAATGTCAGATGTGGGGAAGGGGGGGGGAGGTTATTACTTAAACAGTTAGTTCTTGTCCTTTAACCCTGGGCTCAAGCCTTCGCCTCCCACTGAACCTGCCAGGATTCCCACAAAGGCACCCACAAACCCATGCTGTCTAAACCCACCGACGTCCTGATTCACAGGTGCTCACAAGCACCCACAAGTAGCACACAGCTTTCTTCAAAAACAGCACTCAAAATATACAGAGAGGCAAATCCAGACTGCCACCTTTAAGAGACAAAGAACACTTGTTGAAGCTAAGAAACGCTGCTGCTGCTGGCATGGTGCAGCACAAGGCTGGTCTTGTACCAGTCGCCAAGCAAACTAAATTTGGAAACCCTTGCCATGGGGAATGTCCAGGGAAACCAACCACATCGCACTGCTGACATGCAGGGGGAGCCGCAGAGATGTCCTCCCAAGCTCTTAACCCACCTTTTTCTTGTCCATTGCTGCTCAGCCCATTGACAACAGTTTTTGCAACATCGATTTCTTCGTGTTCTGGAATACAAATGAAGACGCAGGGTTAAAACCTCCGCAAACGAATTTAACCTCTGGGGATGCCACAGGTCAGCACTATTTGATTTGTGAACTAGGAAATATTCCTACTATCTCAGGAGATCACAGAATGGCTTGGGTTGGAAGGAACCTTAAGGACCATCGAGTTCCAACCCCCTGCCCTGGGCAGGGACACCTCCCACCACACCAGGTTGCTCCAAGCCCCATCCAGCCTGGCCTTGAACCCCTCCAGGGATGGGGCAGCCACAGCTTCTCTGGGCAACCTCTGGTTTCTTGGAGACACAAGTCTCCCTTGGATGACACCTCGGTTTCCCTCCTTTCCCTTTTCCTACCTGGACCGCAGCCTCTTTTAACCAGGGACTGTCTCTGTATGTGCATACAGCACATACGTGAGATTTTCAAGAGAGATTTTTCAAGTCTGCAATATCCTCAACCGACATGAATAAAACCGGCTCTTGAGAACTCAGAGAAACCCAGAAAACGGTGAGAAAAAGGACCTCTGAGGGTCATCTAAAGCCATATTCCTAACCCATGGCAGAAACAAATCTTTCTCTGTCCCTGCTGAGAAATACCTGCCTAAAGAGTTCTTATAAACCCAGCATCACCCTAATGCAACCTGCTGCCATGTCTCACAATCTGGACACCTACCAATGAAGGCTTCAGCTACATTTCCCACTCATGCTTTTTAGACCCTGATTAGTCTCCGAGCTTTCCTCCGGACTCTTTCCAAATGGTTCCCGTTTTTCTCAAAATGTGGTACTAAAAACTGGCCACAATACTCCAGCTGAGACTTGGTAAGGTGCTAAAAATCAAGCAGGAATATTATTCCACAGGTCCTACAAAGAGCACTTGAGTACGGCGTCGGCTTTGGCTTTCACTCTGATTTAGTCTGTTACCCAGACAAATCCAGAAGTTTCCCTCTTCCCAACCAGCCCCCAGCTCCTGGTCCCTCATTTTCCTCTGAGCAACTGATTTTTCCTATCCACACATCAAACTTTGCATTCACTCTTACTGAAAATTATTTATATAAAATCATTTTAGATATTTTCTTCAGGTAATCAAAAATTCTGAATTCTTGTATCGTTAAGTGAAAGAAGCTTAAGTGACCTGGTCCAGCTCAAGATGTTCTAGTAATTTTTTAAGCATTATGGGCCAAACCGAAACAACAAACTTTTTACTATAAGGCCATTCCACTGTTGGTCTTAATAGTCAGATTCCCTGATTTTTCAAGGGCTTTGGCTCTTTTCTGCGAGGCAGAAGAGTTAAAAAAATATGTATAAAAAAATAAAAAATTAGAGTAATTGCATCAGAAACAGACTGGGGTATTTCTAGTAACAAAAAGGAATGCCAACGAGGGCAAGTGGAAAATGACACAGACTTACCAGAGCTCATTGTGGCAGAGGGACTTGTATTTCTCACTTCTGGATTTTGTTTATGCCTGTTTAAAGTGAAAGGCAGAACGGTTAGGATGTGTTTCATCTCTGCTCAAACAGCATTGGACACGATGCTCAACATCCATCACAGAAGTCAAGGTAACAGTCACAGTTTCTTCAAAACATTTAGTTTCAGAACCCAAATGGATTTATATCAACCACCCGTTGCATTTTTTTGCTGAGAATTATCAGAAATTAAAGAGCATTTCCATCCAATATAGGTACTCCTTTCAGACTAATCCTCAACATTAAATCATAAGATACAGATTGAAGCCTAAGAGTCTATACGTGGCAAACTGCAAAGCCGCATTTCTAGAAAACAAGTCTGTGTTTGCCAAGACCTCTCAGTTCTCTAAAGGTCCAAGGTTGAACTACAAACCCTTTAGTTTTGTGTTCCAATCTTTTTCCCCTAATCCTCAAAAGTTAGTGTTACAGAGAGTGAGATCAAGTGTAACTCCAGCCAATTAATGGGTTCCATGTCATGAATAAAAATAGGTATCTAAAGCTGCAAAATCATGCAGAATCAAAGAACCTAAGCTATGAAGTGTAGGGAAAAATTACTCAGAGAAACAAGAAACAAAACAAGAGAGCTGGAGGTACTTGTTTCCCTGTCACATGGACTGGAGGCAGCAGTGGGACATTGTAGGAGGTAGAAATTGCCTTCAGGGAACTGAATTTGCTCTCTTGCCTCAAGCATCCCCATTCTTAACTAGCATTTGTTTCATACCAGCCAGAATATAATGAGCACGTTCAACAGATACACCAAAGGGAAGAGAAGAAAATTCAACCAGCAAATACAATAACAGATCTGGTCTGTAAAACCAGCCAACACCTGGACCCTAGCAACAGCCAAAATCAATTTTTAAAAAATACTTTCTTCATTAAAATATCCAGATAAGATACACATCCTGGGTTGGTGAAGGCTCAGCAGGATGCAGCCTCACTCCAAGGGGATCCCAGTGTGCAGGGCACAATCTAAAACCAGTCAACGACAAAAGCTCAACCCAACTTAAAGGTCTGCTGCCCAACTTTGTCTGCCCTTACAGTATCTGGATTTTGTTTCTACCATTTCATATTAGCAGTAAGTCCCTTGCAAGAGTAGTGGTTGGCGCAGCCTGGAAATTTAGACAAATATACACTAACAACAACAGTCTTTCTGATCTCTGTATGCTTTGGTTACAGAAAGACACCTTAGATCAAGGAAAACAGAAATAAACAGGTTAAAACTATAGTCTATCCAGGCAAAGGAGGTTTGTAGCAGCGTCACGCTCTTCTACGTATGGAAAACTGTTCCGAGTTAAACACACTGGATAAATACAAGTCCCTCCATAGGGCAGGAAGAAAGCTACGAGAAGGAGCAGCGCTGCTCCAAGTCTCAACTCCACTTTAGCATTAAAGTCAATGTGAAGTGGAGGAGGTTGCTGGTACCTAGAAGTGAAGGGCTCAGCACTGGCCCTCTCCATGGGCTTGACGCAAGTCAACAGAAAGGGTCTTCCACTCCAAGCATCCCCAAAAGGATGCATGCTTCCCTCTGGTATATGAGATAAAAAAGGCAAGGGAAAAGAATAATAATAATCAAGCGTTATTGCCTTTTCAGGAGAGGAAAGAGGAAACACTAGCTCATGGTCTAGTTGAGGGTGTCCCTGCAACTGCGGGGAGGTCAGACTAGATGACCATTGGAGGTCCCTTCCAGCCTGGAGGATTCTATGAACCTAGGCAAAGGCGAGGTCCACTGCTGCTGCAATCCCAAAGCAACACATCCAAGGCACTACCCAAGCAATCAAACTCCTGACCCCGTGCTTCATAATTCTCAAATTGTTTCATTTCTTTTCAGAAACAGCGACATCGTAACTGCCACAGAACTCTCATTTCAGCCAGGACTTTTTGAATCAAGAGACTCGACACTGTTTGTAATGAGAAGCACTGGCCCTCGCTGCACTAAGAAAAGCATTAAGGAAAGAATTAACATCAAAACCGGCACAATTATTTGGCCTTCAAAGAATCAATTACTTTTCATGCAAAGGGAGTTGAGGTTAAAAATAAAGTGGTAATTAAAGAAGTAAGTTTGCTAAAATTAAATAGAGGTGCTGTACAAACTCGTTAGAACTAGATGTAGAAAAATGTCTTTTCCGCACACTGCCGCACTTACTAGCAATTATAGAATTCAATTAAAATAACAAGCATCCAGTGTTCACTTACTGTGAAACTAATCAGCATTATTCAAGCACTCAAACAAACGCACACTCAAAGCAGATTCCCTTACGCCGAATGGCTTCAACGTAGCTCAGGGTGAGCACAACCGATCCCGAGTGCCTGGGTCGGTGTTACTCCAGACGTTCTATTTAAAAGTTGATTTTGATCAGATTCAGGCTCTACACACAGATTTGTGGCATGCAGGAAGAAATAACTGCTGTTTAGATGGAGGAAAGCACGGCACACATTTGGAGCTGAGAACATGCTTCAGTGCCTTTTTGCATCAGTTATTCTACCTGTCTCCCATGGGCTTGGAGCCACAGAATGGTTAGAGTTGGAAGGAACTTTAAAGATCATCCAGTTCCAACCCCCCTGCCAAGGGCAGGGACACCCCCCACTAGAGCAGGTGGCTCCAAGCCCCATCCAACCTGGTCTTGAACACCTCCAGGGATGGGGCAGCCACAGCTTCTCTTGGCAGCTTAATCCAAATCACCTCCTCCAGTCCTGTTAGGTCCATCTTAGCTGCTCTTGGGACCAGCAGATCTGGCCCCATGGCCACAATAGAGCAAAGTGTTGTCCCTGTAGCATTGGGATGGTACATCCTTAGACAAGATCAATCTCTGCCAGGCTGGACAGCCAGGCTATACAAGGGAGCAGGTGGATCTGGAAGCACGTGCTGCTCCAAAATCCCCTTGAGAACTTCCCGTGGATGTGGCCAAGCTTGCCTGTAGACACACAGGCAAGTATGCACTGTAGCACTTCAGAAGGGAGTCTTCTGAAGGGAAATGAAAATGAGATCCCTTGTGTCAATATTAACAAAACAGAAACCAGTACTGCCAGATTAGGCAAAACAAAACAAATTAAAACCAATAAAAAATACTCCCAAACCCCAAAGTGTCTCCTTCCAGCTCCCTGCTCTAACCAGCTCACCGGTGTCTCCCTTCCACACTGGAATTAGTGCCTTTCCTGAAATGCGACAGCCATAGCAACAAAGGCTTCAAAGCTGCAGACATCCCAAACACAAGGAAAGGTAATGAATTCCTCAGGGCACAGGCCAGCAGCTGGAACCCTGAACATGCCAATGTCCCTACGGAACATCCACCAACTCCTTCGGTCACACCTCTAGACAGACGTCTAACGCTTCCTTCCTCCCTTTCACCCCCAGAACGTTTCTTCCAAGGCTGCAGCTCCTTCCCTACTTGGTGTGGAAAAGAGAGCAGTGCATTTGGAAGCCTATTTAGGAGGAATGCAGATAAGTGGCAACTACTTCTGCACAGCGTGTCTCTGGATTATCTCACACGCTCTAAACATTCGAGTATTCCCCCTACGACGGCAGAGGGTAACAAACAGCTCATTAATAGTTCTGAGCAAGGACACACGCTCTTAAGTCACCGTCGCAGGCGGTGGTTATTTTTGGTGGCCTAATGTGGGGGGGGAAAGTAATTTCCTTCTGTTTCTTCTCTTATTATTGAGAGCTCTGACGAACTCAGGTACGATTTTAAGGCAATCGCTAAATGTGAGATGATGCTAAACTTATTGGGCAGGTGCCACACATTCCTGAGATTTGGACTCCTCCTTGATCTTCCCAGTTCTGAGGTTTGGGGTTTTTTTCTGTATTCAAAGGTTTCTCTCCATATACAAGAGCTTTGAGTGTTTTGTGGTTGCACTTCAATGAAAAAACACGTTTTTATTTATGTAAGTACAATCTAGAAGTTGTGCTTTTAGAAAAACGGTCAGCTTTCAAACTTCAGGGATGATCAGCAACCACAAAACTTATTTTTCACCTGGTGAGGCCTCAGGTATCAGTGACAGCACTCAGTTATTTAGCCCAGACCCATTTCCCACTGCCACCAGCGCTCCCAGCCCAGAACGCTGTGCTCATCCAGTCATTCCAGCAACGTGGAGCCTCAAATCTGGGAAGTGGGTAAAGGGCTTCACTGCGGCCACTGCCTCCTTCCAGAAGGTTCCTCCGCTTAGAGGCACTTGCTGTGAAGCACATCTCCTCTGCACTTCTCACAACATATTATCACACGGAGCACGGCAAGAAAAAATAACCAGAACACAAGAGGCAGCTCCAGGTTAACCCAGGCAACCACCTCCCTCTCCCAGTATCGCTATTCTCTTCTCCCAAAATACAGAGGGAAGTATGTTGCCTGTCATTTTTATTTTAAGGGTTAAAGAACACCCTGACATTCCTTCAGAAGACGTTACACTCCTAAGAATAAATGTCATGAAAAGACTATGAATAAGCAAGCAGCGCCCATGGAAGAACCACACCAATTCTGTAGAGGACAACAGCCACCCCTGGCTCCTCAGTAAGCACTAAGACAGCAGCGAGGGAGCTGGGAAAGCTCACTAAATGAAACAAATGGCAGCACAAAACACCAGCTTGGGTAAGGTGTTCTTATAAATAATTGAACCTACAGCTGTTAGAATAAATACACATAGCACATTTTATATGCAGCACTGCTGGGGTTTTTTATTCTTTTTTTTTTTTTTTTTTAAATACCGTGCACATTTGTTTCCTTCCTAATGGAGAAAAATAAGTTGTTGGGGACACGTGTGCCAGTTTTTGTGCAATTTAAGAGGAACGTACCGCTCTTAATAATAAAAATCAAGTAGGAAATGGCATCTAGGAGATGTGACTTTAAGAACTCAGAAATGCTTTTGAACTAAGTCATCTTACAGTCATCAACTTCAGAGTAAACAAAGTTTAGCTGCAACCTGAGTTATCTCAGTTCAAGGTCACCACTTGAGGAACAGGGGGCAGAAAAGGATCTCCTGGGTCATCAGGCCTCCTCCCATGCTATTGCAGGCAACCGTGTCATTCAATCCCAGGCAAGAACATTTCACGTTCCAGCTTAAAACTGGTAAGGTCTCCTGCCTCCAACTGCTCCTCCTGGAAGCCTGCTCCAGAACTCATTCCTCTTATGGCTTCAACGCTCTTTCTGATTTGCAACCTAAATTTAATTTGTGAACAGCTACAGCTAAATTGTTTCACCCCAACCCATTTTTCTGTTTAAGCAGCATTTCCTCCTTGCTCTCACCCCCATCCATTCATTTTTAGAAGGCAATTGCACCTCCGAGTCTTCATTTTGCAAGCCTGTGAGCAAGTATTTCCAAAGCAATTGGTCTGCACGTTGTCACCTATCTCATTAAAATCTGGCAAATAGATTTTAAAAGGTTGGCAAGTCTGAAGTCTAAACTCTGCTTAATGTCACAGAATCAGAGAGCTAAGCCTACAGCTGACATTCCCAACAGCTGAAAAACAAGGTTTAAAGGTAAATCGGCTCCTTTGGTCCATTCTAATTTCGGCCTCTCTATTAAAACCAACTCTACGGCCAGTGCTGGCTTAGATAGTGATTTAATGTCTACAGGGACCTCCCTGCAAAGAAGTAGACTGGAATAATTTCACATCAGTCACTGAACCTTGATTAAGCAATGACGAGTTATACTTGCAGGGTTTTGGGGATGAAAGGTGTCTCCCGCCTGAGCCACCAACCTCCTGCTCTGCTACAGACACCGGGCTCAGAAAACAGTCATCCAGAGAGTTGCTTGGGCAACCACAGAGCAGCCCCAGGAGCAGGTTGACCTGCAGTGCATCACTAGTTCCCTCGGGACAAGGAAACTGCTCTTATCAGTAGCCTCAGAGTCAAAAAACCATTTCTTCTCGTGATACTAGACTGTACATACGCCGCAGCCAGGCTTTGATTTCCTCCCCAGTCTGTCATGACCGCCCTCTGGTTTTTGTATTCGATGGCCGAGATCAGGGTGACAGCAGTTGTGGCCCACGGATCGTTTCTGTCTGCTAAAGAAAACAAATACCTTTGTGCCGCACCCAAACGCCCAAGCAGCTCGCATGAGCATTCCAGAACCTCAGAAAGAAAAATAAAACATAATTCTAGGATGTTTTAAATAAAATCTGATATCTATCTTAGTGGGAGACACACGGCCCAGCATTTGAGAGCAGCAGAAGCTGAGATTCCTGCTCGGGTGTATCTGGGATACGTATACAAACACCTCATAGACAAGACCACTTAGAAACAAGCCAATGTACATCCTATAGAGAGGAGCTCCCTGGGAACACCTCTGGGCCCACCAGGACCAGAGGGAACACTGTAAATGATTTACCAACACCCCACAGCCTGGGCCCGTTCAGGACACTTAACTGAGACACACAGGAATTTGGGCAGGGAGCACATAACTACTGAAATTGAGATTCATTAACAGTTAGGGAGTAATTAATGACATCAGATTTACCTTTTGGCAAAAGGGAAATCTTTCAGGCAATCTGCAATGACCGCGCTTAACCAAGAGGATGCTGGTTTTAGGCATCAGCTGGAAGAAACGGGAGAGTTTCCGTTGAGTTTTCATTCCTTCTATGAATTCATCTTCCTAGAATTCATTGAACTCAAGCTGCCGGGTGCCTAAGGGCTGTGCTGCCGGGGTGCCCCGCGTTTGGCACTCAACCCTCCATGCACCTCCGACACGGGGCCGCTTGGGCCTCCGCGGAACAATCGCTGTAAATAAACAGACCCAAATTCCAGAAGCCCTAATTACGTCTAACAAGGGATCCATTCAGCTGACCGCAGGACCAAGGGACACAAACAAAAAAATTTGCTACAGTGAATGGCATTGGGTAAGTACGATCAATTAGATCATCGAAACAACCTCCAGCAGCTTCTGTTGCATGATTTCGTGTAACAAAGACCACAAAGGCCATCTTCACCTCCATCACGTGCTCTCAAACAGTCAAGTAGTAAATAAGAGGAAGTTGCATCAAGTAGAAATACTAATTAGAGATTGACTGTTGTCACAGAGTTCAAATCCAGATAAATATTTCACCAAAACAAGAGTAGAGAGGAGTCTGGTGCAGCTCATACTCCAAGGCTACACCTCACACCCAGGACTCCGAGTTGTGTAAGGTGGAGGAACTGCACAGGCAACAATGAATGCTCACTGGGGCAACCACCCCGAACATTAATTTTTAATGATGACTTCTGCAGCACGAGCTGTTCTGAAGCCCTGCACAAACACCCACTAAGCAACCCAAAAACACGTTTCAAGGCAGAGAGGTGACATTCCTACTTTACGCAGAGATGGAGATTCAGGCCTCTTTATTCTATACGACATCTGAAATCGGCTGAGCTGGCACAGTGTGACAAGATGTATGTGGCTGCTTTTTACGTTTTCAAAATAAGCAAACCAAAATAAGGAGTTTGAGAGCTGGTCTCACTTATACACAATTGCAAGGATCTGCAAGGAAACACATAAAGCCAGGTCTAGGCAACACATACAGGGACCCAGACACACAGTACTTCTAACACACCTCGGACCAGCCTGGGGATGCAAGTTGGAATTGGACAGGACCCTTCTCCTTAGCCTTTGCCAACCTGGAGGCATTGCTACACTAGAAAAAAATGCCAGGGAACTGATTCATCTACCTGAATATCCCAGCAAAACTCAGAAGGCTGGTCGCTGCCATGCAGCCAGCCAGCCAGCCAAGCTGTGCCCGCCAGGGAGCTCAGGCTGGAGCGCTGCCTCCACAGTCACCTATACACTGGAATGAAGAACACAGTGGCTGCTTCTCTGCTCAGTACTGAAAACGGCCTGAGAAAACTGAACTGCTGGGTTGAGCAATGGAATTACTTCAAAGTGTCTCCAGAAATAGCAGAAAGTTACATTCCAGAAGTCCATCCTCATCTTCACTTCCCTCCAATTCCTCCAGCTCCAGGTGACCAAATTCACATGATCGCCGAGAACTCCCCACCCATTCTCACTGCCTTCATTTCAGCAACCACCTCAGTCAGCGTTCAGGAATCACTTTCCATCCCTCCTTCCCACAAAAATAGTCAGGAGAAAGATCCAGTCCCCAGGGTGAGGCGGCATGGACCTTTCCCTTTCCCTTCATGAGAACACAATCCCATGGAATGACTCTCGATATCTCCTTTTCTTTTTTTCCTTTTTTTTTTTTTCAGGCAGCAGCTGGAAATAGCTACCCAAATGAAAGGCGCAATCTGAAAAATCAGTGTGTAGAATCAGTGCCCCGACAGACCTACCCACTCAGTGCCCATGAACACACACCAGTGCCATGCAAAGTGCTGGGAGTTCAGCCCAGAGCAGCTCTAAGAAGAGCTTGTTCTGACAACCTGTGACTAAAACACATACCTCTGTCCTTACCTTGATTTGGGCTTTTCAGTTAATGGTGCCATTTTCTTAAGTCCCTTGTTTTCACTCCGTAAGAGGCACGAAAGAGTTAAGGAAACCTTCCACCGTTTTGCCCAGTCACATTACACTGAAGTGTAATGAGAAATTTGTGGAGGCATCTCTCTCTCTCTCTCTGGCACCCTTAAATACTTCGCTCCTCCTACTGCTGTGCTTTAATTAGCCAGTGGGTTCTTAGTCACTCCACGCTGTCACCAGGCTTGCTCACCACCAGCCACCCCCGCCCAGCCTGCCTGTCACTGCCCTGCCACTGTCATCAGAAAAGACACTGATGCTTCCCAAAGCTCTGGAGCTGGGGAAAGGGAAGAGAAAAAGTTTGGAGGTAACACTCTGTGGTACAGGATGCCCTTCAGATGTGACAGGCAGACCTTGAAAAAAAATATTAAAGTACAGGGAAAGTACTTGAAAAAGCATTTTATTTTTTTTAAACGGGCAGCATCTGCTCATCCAGGAAGGAATATTTTCATTAACACTGGGCATGGCAGATCCTCTTTCAATGGGTAAGAACTGAAGGGGCAGCTAAAGTTTCTGCATTGGCAGCTGAGATTTGCAGCCTAAATACCTGATGTGACACAAAGGGAAACCAGCTGCCTACACGGCTACGTATTCTATGCCCGCTGCATGGGCATCGTAACAGGCATCAGAGGAGCTTTTAAGCCACAGGCTGCACTAGGGCATCCCTAGAGTGGAGTGTCCCCACCACAGTGCAGCCTGGCTCTCCTTTAGATAGCCCAAGATTTGCAGTGGAGTGGAGACGGTGCCAGCTTTTAGGAGAGTGAAGGTACACTGTCCCCAGGTCGGGCAGCCTGTGGGTAAGGAAGGTGGGAAGCAGCACAGGATCACCCTTCCTTCCACGGTGAATGTCTACAGAACCAAGACTTCCTGAAATCAAACCCTGGAAGGTGGTTCAATGCAAGACCAAGTGGTAGCTTAATAGTGGAAATAATTTGAAGGAGACCCTCAAGTCTCTCGGTATCATCCTTTGTCACCACACCACAGCAAGCGGTGCACCAACCTCTGCTGGCTTTCGCGACCGACACTCCAGGGTGTCTCTGTCTCCAGTCTGTCTCTGGATTTTGATTCCTCAAAGATGCACGTACAGGCACTGCTCTGCTGCTAAACTCACAGATTGAAAAAAACGTACTGAAAATTATTGCAAGGTGAGCATCTCGGCACTCAAACAAGACCTAGAAAGCAACACAGGTGGCAAGAGCTGCTGATTGCAGAAGGGCATTGAGCAAAGGTGACTCTGTGGGTCAACACTTACTCAAACTTTGGATTCTTTCAGCAAAATGTTAGTGAAGGACAGAGAACAAAAAAAACCACTGCTGTTGTAGGCACTGGACAAGCCTACCTTCATCCTGCCTGTTTTGTTACCGAAGTCATCAACTAACCCTTTCACTGGAGGGGGTTGGTCATTCCAGTTATAACCTACCCCAGAAAGTTTGCTGCACACTCCATGCAGGTTTTGTGTCTTGATTAATGTCATGTAGCCATGGGGTTCTTTTATGCCACCCCAATGTGCCACCCCAACCTTTCCAGCCACTAGAAGAGATCAAAGAAACGCTGAGACATACAGTTTAGAAAAGGAGGTACTTTTGACAGATCCAGGAGATGCTGAGCAAAAGCGACTGAGCTTCCTTGGAGGAGGAAGGCAAGCAAACTTACATCATGCTCACACTTTTAGTTCAGTTCCCTCTGAGTTCTGGGGTTCGTATTGCAAAACAGAGGTCAGATGAAATAACACACTGCTGCTGGAGTTCCACCCAGTACCGTGAATGAGCACAAACTCCTTCACCCAGCACCCTCGCCCTGCTGGGCTGGAGCTTCTGCTTCATTACAAAACAGCCACCCAGGTTCTGGTTAGGATGGTTTGACAGCACCCTCCCTGCTATCAGAGATGAGCCCGAGCTTGTCTCAAAGCTCCCAACACCCAGATCCCCTTGGATGCCTCAGGTCTGAGCCTGACCTCTGCAGCAATGTCCTCCCCAGCCAAAAGTCAGGGAGGTGACATCCAGTGTCACCGCAGGAAGAAATACTGCCTGCTGCCAGGCCCTTGTAACAACAATGTGCGTATGAATCTAGTGCAAACACATAACCTGCTAAGCCTACAGAGACAACAGCATGGGCTTCAAGACAAAACTGCTAGAAAATATCCTCAAACGGCTGAGAAAAGCAAATGCATAATTTGGCTTCCTAGCTGAAGACTGAAGAACTGTCCTGGTGTCCCTCTGGCTGTTGGCGATAAGGGATACACTGTTGGCTGGTCATCCCTCATTTAAAACAGTAAAAATTATTACCTGGTAGGGTCACAGTTTACCAGGATTTGGGATCTAGAGGATTTTAAGGCAGACATTTGTGAGGGGCCTGGCTCCTGCTGCTGGAGACCTCAGCAGGAGCTGGAAAGCCAGTGCCTCACACCAGCACACACTGGGAGCGGTCAGCTCTTTAGCAGTCACCCGAGTAGCAGTTTTTCCCGGCTCCCCCAATCTGCTGACCTATTTAAACCCTCACGCATCAAAGAAAATATAACCTTGTCCATCTTCCTTCAACAGGGGCTGACCCTGGTCCAACGAATTTTGTGGAATTCAGGACCTGCTAAATAAAACACTGCAGGGAATAAAATAACTTAGGGATCAGTCCTAAGGAAATTAACGGCAGTTATGGCACACTATCAACAAAATATGCATCCTCACCTACACATAAGCGTCTCCAGCCCTTTGCACCCTGTACTGCTATTTACACTCCGGAAAAACGGAAGGAGAACTTGCTTGCTGTGATTTGTGGTACATGTGCCAAACTTGGGGTGGGACACCCAGTGCTCTCTGGATTGCACAAGCCAGGAGAACCCCAGACTCTGCTCTTCTACTGCAGAACATCATCAATGCTACTTCATATCACGAGTTCAGTTTAGGTCAGAGCCATCCTTACTGCTCCAACCACCACCTCATTCACTGAAAGGCATCACTGGCTGGGAAGGTAACAGGATACAACCTAATCAATATTAAAAGCTTCCGTAATGGCACTGGCTGTTTACCAGTGCTCTTAACCTCTCTGCTGCAGAGCTTAAATTAACTTTAAGGTACAGTCAGGACAAAATCACCTCCTCTATGGCAGGAAGCGGATTTTTTGTAAAATTCTCTCCTTTTCTTCAGACTCAAAATACTCAGATATTAAGCATAATCTCAGCACCCAAGTTTACCTCCTCTTCCAGTGACAGTGATTTGGTAGGTTGTCAGGGGTCCAAAAGGAGAGGCAGGAGTGCTGTAAAGAAGGGAACCATCAAAACTAGCAAAGAAAATTCAAACTGTGCTCTCTCTCTCCATCTCAGTATTTTCCTGCAATGCTTTTCCCTGCACCCTAATTGCTAAAGACAAGTGAATATCAAATCAGGCTACCCACGGCTGATCCTCTGTTCTCCAGAAATAGAACTACAAAGCCAAAAGCAGCAACATGTCTTCCAGTAGACAAGTCTGGGCATTCATGGAAATTAAGTCCCAGCAGTTCTGTCCAACGTACTTGCTGTGTGTGTCATTAATAAGTAGAGATCCAGCCTGCAACACTAGGCTGAGGAAAAATTTGGATTTGCCTCTAAGTTGGCCAGCTGTCTGGAATTATTAACCACTGACATCTGTAACTATGAAAGCTAATGAGAGAGCAATCACAACTCACCGTTCACAGCTGAAAGTTATTGCCTTTGAGAGTCAATGAGGATTTAAGTTCCCTCTTCTCCTTGATTCCTTTCCCTCAAACTGTGGCTGCCACAGAGTTTCAAAAGCCTCGCTGACTTTAAATCGGTCCTCCAAGGGCAACGCTTGGGTATATGGAGAGGAGACGTGCTTGAAACCTCTTCAAAGAGATGAAGACAAAAGCTGATCTTCATCCCCCACTTCCTATCACACCAACATTTCTTGCCAGAGCAAAGAAACAGCAACTGGATGACTAAGTAATGATAATGACTGCTGCTCAGTGCACTGCTGGGCTCTGATTAGATTCTTCTTGGCTTCTAACCAGATTGAAAAAAAACCTAATTGACCATTTAGAGAGGCAGAACTGGCCTATTAACATCAGTACGCGGCTCAGTCAAGATGCTCCTGGGTCATTGTTTCTATCCAGAAAGTCCAGACCCTTCACTGTGATGACTTGGAACGAAGTAAACAAAGATGTTGTCCATCAGGCCATGAGCTGCTCCCACGACCCTTCACATCAGAAGTTCCTTAGCCCTGAAAACACGGCTCAATAAGCCTTGGGGAACACCCACCTCTGGAGGCCCTGGGGGTGGCGAAGTTTTCACATCCTATACTAACTGCCTCGTACCAACCAGGCAGGGGCTACGAATCTACGAGCAGATTGAGAAGACATTAAGGAAAAACATTTGAAACACACTGTCCCTTCCAGCATCTCTGCTTCATCGACTCTCCATCTGTTCCCAAAAGTTCAGTGGAAAAAATGAAAACTCCCATCTTCCTGCTTTCTATAAACTCACTCTCACTGTTACTACTCCAGTTTCTGGCGTAGCACCATCTAAACCTCTTTTGTACTCTAAGATGGGCAGAACTGGTGCCAAGCTGGCATGACCAGTTGGCTGGAGTCAAAATGATGTCCTGGGCAATGCCGACTTCTAGGAGACATCCTGCTCGGTCCCCATGGGAAGCAGCAAAAGGAGAACTTGTTCCTCTGAGTAACTTTCAGCATTCACTTGGAGCAATGAATTCAGGACCTGAAGAAGGCACTAGCCAGTGACCCACGGGCTCTGGGAAATCAGCAAGAACAGCAGCTCTTCTGCAACAGTTCTCTGCATGCACTAAGGGTGGTTTTCCTCTTTTGTGGGAGAAACGATTAACAGAACCCTGGACCCACTGCGTAGCCTTTTCCACTTTGCCTCCTCCACCTACAAAAGCAGGAGATAAAGCCAAGATTTCCCCACTGTGTTTTCACGGATTCACTTTGTTCCCTGGTCCACTGGCTGGGTATGTCCCCACACCACTCTGTGCCTTTGGTCCAGCTGGTCAGGCCTGGAACTGTTTTGTCTCTGCTAAATGCCAGGTGCCCGGACTAAAGGTCTGAAGTGAAGAGTTGATCCGCAGCATGCACTGCACGTCACATTAAAACCCAACACAATTCTTTAATTAGATCTTAAAAAAAACAACAAATGCAAAATATGTGTGGCATATGAACACTATCCCACATTCTCATGAGCTTCCAGCTAAAGGAAGAAGAGTCATCAGACTACAGAAAAGCAAGTATTTTCTGTCATGGAATTATAGAATTGTCTAAGTTGGAAGGGACCTTTGAGATCATCTAGTCCAACCATCAACCTAATTCTGATAAAAAACAACAACCCATCAGTAAACCACATCACTAAGCATCACGTCATATAAAAAGATGTAAAAAAAGCCATTTAGAGCTCCGCTGACACTGGAAAGGAGGCTAAAGAGTAAGCGCTTCTGCCCTTCTCCTCCAAACTTCTATACCCAGGGCTACCCAGGCCCTGCTACTCAATGCTACGCACTCCTTGAAGCACAAACGTGCCATGCCTTGCTGTCACTTGGCATCAGGGATAAGGGAAGAAGGAATCACTTGGTTGATGGCACAGGTCAGCCCCACTGCAAGCATGAAGCACTGCGACTCCCAGGCATGTCTTTGAGAAAGAAGACTTTTTGGAGATGCTCTTTTTTCCAGATCAATGCCTGACTGCGTCTTTCTGGCTGGAGAACAAAGTACCACCTTCCCTTCCCTCTAAAACAGCCAAACCACGGCAAGGGAGCTTCTCTCCCTTTTGCAGCCAAAGCACAGGATTCTATTCAGTCCTGGTATAAAGCAGGCCACCAATTAACTATGCCAGTTTAAAAACAGGTCCACATGATTTTAGTTTATAAGGCAGCAAGAGAAGAATTACATAAAATTTGGCTTGACACATCCCAAAAGTTTCTCCAGCTGCCTCACCAACAGCCTAGACTTTCATTCTTCAGGGAGAACTTTAGTTCCTGAAAGACAGAGCACAGTCAGGCCGACAGGAGCCTCTGCATGTTCAGCATGAAAGAGACTGGTGCAGCCCAACTGGAAGGGCTCTGTATCGCTGAAGGAGAGAGATATCATCAACCCTCGAGAATCAGTGTCAGTATGGATGTGACTTTGGCACAGAGACAAACAGCGGGTACGGTGTTACATGGAAAGGGAGCTGAGATGATCGTACACAGCTGACATTTCAGACCACTAGAGCAGCTACCCAGAGAAAAAGAAAGATGAGAGACAGGGGAGACTGCTCCCCAATGCTTTCACTCTTTTTAGAAACAACAAAAGAAGTAGCCCCCAAAGAAGCTGTAGTTGCCATTTCTGGGATGCTAGAGATTCAGCCTTCTACAGCTGCTCTTTTGACCTCTGCCTTCCTGAATACTGACAGGCTCCACATCAGAGTCATCTTACATGGAAAAAATGGTCTCCAGAGCTCAAAACATGAACCTCAGCCTTGATGGCATCCAAGACTTCTGCTTCAATGGGGAGCTCTCAAAGGCTCAGGTGCTTTTGCATCAGGCAGGTAAGAACATCAAACCTTATCTCAGAACAGTCAAGTTTCTTTCAACCCAGGACGTAATTTTAGACCAAACAGTACCAAACACCCCATACCATCACCTCCAAAGAAAACAAATCAGCTTCACCAGCATTTCTAGCTGTCAGACCTGTAGCTACCCTAAACTGGCCCAGTAACTAGCATTCTGGGGATCTGACCTCATGATCTCGTCATCAACTCTGTAATTCCCCAAAAGGCCTGATCGCAGTCCCACAGTTCTAGTCTGCTCTAAACCTACATCAAGTCACACATCCCAACACCCACTCAAAACTGACCCAACAGCCTCTTAGAGACGAGGCAACGAATCCAGCTCACAGGCAGGCAAACACTAATGCGAAACTTGGATATGTCACCTATTCAATGCATCAAATAAACAGAAAAGGGCATCACAAATGCAGATAATAACCCAGGAATATATCTGACGGGGGCAAAGGGGAATTTAATCCTTGCTGGGACTGCTGTGTTTTATCTAATGCATCTATGATTCACCACAAATGTGGCGCCCGGAGCTTGATCCTCTTCTGAGAGCTGGAGCTCTCACCAATGTCTAGCTTTCCGCTCCACAACCCAGGCAGGCGGCTACTAGGAAGAAAAACTACTCTTTTACTGCAAGTGATGGAGATGGATGTGATTTTGGTGCCCTGAGTCAGGCTGAGGTCTTCCAGTGATGTGCTCCCTCCCCTTCAGGGTACTCACGCTAGTCAGTGGGCTTAAGTTCTCAGGCCCAGCTTAGAAGGCCAGGATCCTCTGACAGTGACTTCCACTCTGTCTTCTCTTCACGTACAGCTGCTGCGTAACAATTCATACCTACAAAAGTCAAAGAGGAAGAAAATGCTGTCAGTGCCACTGGTCCTGCCGCACAACACAATTACCAAGAGGGATGCATGAAAGCAATCAGCCATTCACAGAAATATGAATATAGTTTCTTTTAGATGAAGCAATTCCCTCTGCTCACCGTGCAGGAAGCCTAGTCCAAACAGCAGGCTGACCAGACCCACATCCTAGCATCCCCTGTGTGAGAACCGATATTTTCGGCTGTCTCCAGGGAAGGCTGAAACCACATCCGTTTTCCTGCCTTTCTGCTCGAGATTCCCCCCCCTCCCAAAGCAGCAAGCACAGCTGAACAGCACAAATGCTCACACCTCCCTACAACCTGCAGTCTGTTTACTAATGTAAATCACTGATTTCAGCTTAATTTACTATACTGGTTTGCAAATGGGATAAAAAGAGAATCATAGAATCATCCAGGCTGGAAGGGACCTCCAAAGGTCATCTAGTCCAACCCCCCCGCAGTCGCAGGGACCCCCCCAACTAGACCAGGTTGCCCAAGGTCTCATCGAGACTCACCTTGAATATCTCCAGGGAAGGGGCCTCAACCACCTCCCTGGGCAACCTGGTCCAGTGTTCCACCAACCTTAAAGAATTTTTTTCTAATATTCAACTTAAATCTACCCTTCTCCAACTTAAGTCCATTGCCCCTCGTCCTATCGCAGCAGCCCTTTGGGAACAGCCCCTGCCCAGCCTTCCTGTAGCCCCCTTTAGGTACTGAAAGGCTGCGATTGTCTCCCCGGAGCCTCCTCTTCTCCAGGCTGAACAGCCCCAGTTCCCTCAGCCTATCTTCGTAGCAGAGGTGCTCCAGCCCTTTGATCATCTTCATGGCGCTCCTCTGGACCCGCTCCATCAGGTCCATATCCTTCCTATATTGGAAGCGGATACACATCTTATGCAGCTATGATTTATGATGCATAAATAAGGTTGTCTGATACAGAGCCCAGGCTGGGAGCTCGGGGGAACAACAGCCACAAAAACATAACTCCCCGTGGCCCTCAGAAGGAAGGGCAGGTAGTAGACATACATCATGTTCTCTTGGGACAAGTTCCTTGATTAGGGTACACGGCTAGACAGTCAGGCAGAGAGGCAGAATTCACAGCGGATGACTTATTTTTTTTGCATGCATTGATGGTTACTAAACGTGACTGTTTAACTCCAGCCCAATATTCAGTCTCAATGGTTAGATTTGGCATTGGATTTGACAGATGGGCCATGCAGCTTTATTGTTTCGCTCAATACCGTTAACAGCAGCCCGGCTTTAGCGAGATGTCTTGGCAGTTCGATTTATAAGGTAAGTATTGACACCACTCAACTTTAATCATGTCATTTATCAGGCTGAACTAGTCACCCGTAAGCTTCTTCCATACTGAGTGGAGAGAAGGCTTCTTCCAGAGGGCATCTCAGCCTCTTTCTCCACTGCCTTCTTCAAACTTCTCTGTATTCAACAGCCTTAAAACTAGCTTTATAACTTTCGGACCACAAAGATGCTTTGAGGGCTGGAGTGCCTCTCCTATGAGGACAGGCTGAGAGAGTTCAGGTTGTTCAGCCTGGAGAAGAGAAGGCTCCAGGGAGATCTTATAGCAGCCTTCCAGGATCTGAAGAGGATACAGGAGACATCAGGAGGGACTCTTGATCAGGGAGGGGAGCCACAGGACAAGGGGTAATGATTTTAAACTAAAGAGGGGAGATTTAGATCAGATCTTAGGAAGAAATTCTTTACTGTGGGGATGATGAGACACTGAAGCAGGTTGTCCAGAGAAGTTGTAGATGTCCCATCCCCAGAGATGTTCAAAGTGAGGCTGGATGGGGCTTTGAGCAACCTGGTTTAGTGGGAGGTGGCAGGGGGTTGGAACTACATGATCTTTAAGGTCCCTTTGACCCAGAGCCATTCTATAATTCTACAGTTATATGAAAATTAATCGAGGAGATCAAGTAGCAAAGTTTCCAGCCTCTGCTGGATGACTGAACAAATCCCAAGGTGTGTTTTATTCAATTTGTGAGGGGAGCAAAGTCACCTTTCTTTCAACAACCAATGCAAAACCAGAACTTCCAAGGGCCTGACACAGCCAGCCTGCCAGCCAATAAAGCCTCACCAGTTAGATGTCTTCATAAGTGGTATAAGGTGGGGCATAAGCATGACATGAAGAAAACACAAGACGATGTTCAGAGGTAAAAACTGTAATAGAGTATAAGTGACCTTGCCTGGGAGCGATCTCAGAATGCGGTCACAGAGCTCAAATAATATGTTGGTTTTATAAGCCTCGAGAATTCTTTCAAGACCTGTTTATATCCCAAACAATGAGCCTAGAAGAACCAATCTAGTTTTTCAATAAAACTGAAATAGTCCTAGGAGAACACAAGTTAAAACAAATTGGAGATTTCTGCCCAGGACAGTCTAATAGTTTCTTCATCTCCAACAAGAAGAAAGAGATCAGTGAAAGGACACACATCTGAAAGGTTTATTGTTAGTACCAGGAAACAAAGTTTCCTGTAAAGAGTATGCACCAAGAGAGAGTTAATATTCCAGTGGCAAGGTCAAGCCCTGGTTTTGCTGCGACACAAGCAGCTGGCATCAGCTACACTTTGTTTGCTTTCCCAATCTGCCCTGTCCTTGCGCGTTGGCAAAAGGCTGAAGCTGGCCAGAGTCCCAGTGACCAAAAGCTGCCCAAAGAAGAGAACTCGTTACTCATCACAAGGACTAAGAGCGAGGCTGAGAGGGGGGA
>VZRU01001321.1:74167-84537 GCA_013398155.1 Pedionomus torquatus | reverse complement strand
AAAAAAAAAAAAAAAAAGCAGCCACTGATAAAAACTCTTCCAGTGCCGAGAATCATTACCTGGCACATCACCAGACACAGGAACACAGATGGAGGATATGGCTGGTTTGTGCCCCGGTCTAGAAGAGATAGCCAAATATTCAAGCTTTCCCCTTAGAAACATCTCCCGTGTCACTCCTGGAGGATCATACAAAGCTATTTTTATTGGGAAAAAATAATAAATAAAAAGAAAAAAAGAAAAAAAAAAGATAAAAAAAAGAAAAATCAATGCAAGATTCACAAAAGGATTCCCTTTGGGCAGATTTCACAGCTGCTGCTGTTGGTGACAAAACTTCCCTCCCTGTCAGTGGCAGCAAAATTAGGGCAGACAACAGCATCAGAGATAACAGACACTGCCAAAAAGTTTTCAATGTTTTTTTAATTTTCCTTTTGCTAGTCTTAAGCTGCATTCTGGCTTTATCTGCTGTTAAAAGAGTTTGATTTCCACCGTAACAGAAAAGTCTGCTGAAAGAGGTTTCCACTAAATAATGCAAAAGGTACTTTTGCAGGACTCTTCCTGCGCGAGCAGCCAGCACATCACACCCTCAGTTACTGAAATCAAATACACAAAACCAAAAAAGACCCTCCTCACACTCTGATAAAGAGGTTTCCTGCCTTTTTTTTTTTTTTTTTTTTTAAGTAGGGTTTTCCCTAATTCTAAACACTCCTTGAGTTTAGAGTGTTCAGATCCTCAGCCCAATAAATCACGGTGGCTTAGGGCAAAGTGCAGTTTGTGGAGTTCTCTGGCATCAAGCTAAAGCCTCGCTCTGTCCTGGTACACAAAGGTGCTGTAAGGGGAGGCTTTTCAGAGCCATGTGGGAAAGGAATAGAAGGCACAAGATGAGGATGAGCCTCAAGTACTTCTTTACAGGGGTTTCTGCTCTTTCCATGCTGAGGGCTGACACAGTGGCTGCCAATGTTATGGCAGCGCAGAATCAAGCCATCCGGCTCCTTCTCCCTTTCTCGGCTCAACAACCAGTAACCTGGCACTTCTTAAAAGGGCTGGCCTCAGGCCACCCTCAAACTGCATCTCTCCACAGGGAAAGGAAGGCAGCCAAAAGCAAAACGGAGAGGTGAGAAACAGGAGAAAACTCCTTGTCGCAGAGAGTGGCCAGGCATAATCCAGCAAGACAAAGTCTAGGAGGGCCCTGGGATAGTCACAACTAACCCACTGGAGACCACGGGCATCAGCTCAGCAAGCTGTTATTCTTTGCATTAATTTTCCACACTTCCCAGCTTGGTCTCACGCACAGCCAAAGCAGACGGCACAGCATCCAGCACCCCACGGGCAGCCATGCAAAACACTGTGCAAGTGATCTCGCACCTGAACGCGACGGGAGGGCGGCAGGCAAACACACACAGCCTCCAGCTCCAGAACTGGAGGCGCCAAGGAAAAGAAACATAGGAGTTGCACATTGTTTTCAAGGTAAAAAGAGAAAGGGGCTGGCCCTGCTTGACTCCCCCCCCCGTGGTGTTTGTGCAGCGCCCTGCGCTTCGGGCACCGCGCTGCAGAACCAAAGCAAGTGCAACGGCAATGAAAATGGAATCAAAGCCATCAGCGTGGGGCCAGCTTCCCAACGGAAAAGCAAAGGGCTGGAAAGAAAAAGAAATATCCAGCAAACAAGACTCAGATCTAAAGGCCATTTAGAAAACAACGACTTCAATCAACTCTGTAAGACTAGCCGGATAAAAATATTATTCTTCTGCCCTTGTCCACATATAAACTCCCTTTTCCAAGGAGTTTAAAGGGGAAACAGCTGCACAGGTGAGAAGTGATTTCACCTGATCACAGCACACAAGGAGCAGTGCAGGAACAAACTCTGGCTTCTGCTTTCATAGCTCTTCCCACTGGTCTATACTGTCTTTAAGCCTGGAAATAGACACCCATCTTTTGAAGGCGTTTCCATCGAAAACTGCTTGTCACCATCCCACCTGCTGGAGGTCACCACAGGTAGCAGAAGTGTCCGTGTGAGCACCCTACAACCAGAATCCACCCAGTTAAGGCAGACAACCAGTAAAGATAAATTAAGCTCATCTGTTTTCTTGATGCTGATCAGACAGTGCTCACACACGTCTGTCAAAGCTCTAAGCAAAAGCTGGCAAAGCTCTAAGTGAAGTCAACCATCGGCACAAGCCTGGATGGGAGGACCAGGGTCCCTCTCTTCAACGTGGGTGACTGTTTGCTAAGTTGATGCTTTGCCCTTGGTCTCAGATATGGTGATGATATTCTTCTCTAGAAGTCATAAGACTTGTGGTTCAGATAAGAAATTCTAGTTAAAAGATCCACTGATAGCTCCTCTTATCTGAGCTACTCCATCTCGTGACTTCTAGCTCAGTATTAAATATAATAAAAATGCCATCCTCAGCAAAGAGAAGATTCTCATAACATTTAGTTATAACATTTCTCATAACATTTAGTGTAGCATAATAGTGCTGAGAATCAACAGAATCAGCCTGTTATCATCTCTAATGTTACTGGCTTTTAGATGTTTTATTAGATTTTTACCAAACAAACTATTTGCATCCAGTCTTTATGGTCCGGGTAGGGAGAGATGGCCAGAGTTCAGCCCGTGTCTATGGACTGGGATGACTCACAGAATATTGGTTTGGGCCAACGGGAAGAGTGAAGACGACAGTGATGCCGTCACTAATCTACACACCAGGCCAAATCCTGCAAAGGCACGTGATTCCCAGTGAAGTGAACAAAAAGAGGCATGAGTACGTTCCAGGGTAGATCTTAATCTCTACAAACTGGTTTTGGATTGTTTCCAATATATAACAAACAAACAAACAGGAAAAAAAAAAAAAGCCCCACCAAACAAACAAAACCCCAAACTCTTCTGACAGACCTTTCATCTTAGCAAGCTTATGCAAACCTCACTTTCCTCACCCACTGCTCAACAAACACGACCCACAGAGTACGTGATCTCCAAAGGCCAATCCCTCACAGGGTCTGCTCAGGTTCAACTTTGCTGAGAAAACACCCTCAGCGTGTAACAGAATAGCTCAAGCTGCCTTCTCAGGAGAAGCAACTCTTGACTGCTACAATTCCCCTTTCAGGTTTGTTCTGCCCATGCCCAAAAGGCTTTTACCTGCCCACGGGTCAGGAAAATCCATTTCACCAGTGCGGGCGACGTACAGCTTCACAGCCCAGCCTGCCCTGGCTGGCAGCAGCGCCTGCCTGCTGAAGCAGCTAATATATACCAGTACAGAAGAGCATAGAATCATAGAATGGTTAGAGTTGGAAAGGACCTTGAAGATCATCGTGTTCCAACCCCCCTGCCATGGGCAGGGACACCTCCCACCACACCAGGTTGCTCAAAGCCCTATCAAGCCTGGCCTTAAATACTTCCAGGGATGGGGCAGCCACAACCTCCCTGGGCAGCCTGTTCTAGTGCCTCACCACCCTCACAGGAAAGAATTTTTTCCTAATATCCAATCTAAATCTCCCCTCTTCCAGTTTAAAACCATTACCCCTTGTCCTATCACTACACTTCCTGACAAAGCATAATGCAACCTGCCCAAAAAAATCCCACTCAGGCTCATAGGAAGCTGGAGAGAATGGTCAGTGGCAGCTCACAAACATGGACTTTAAGAACACATCTGCCATTTGCACATGAAGGGAAGAGCGAAGGGGACATCTACGGAGAAGTTATCCCGGTTTCTCAATTCTTCTGCATCCCCATCTAAAGCTGTGGACAGGAATAAAGAGAAAACAAACACGCACTGCAAAAATAAAGGAATAAATTCATGGTAAGTCTTCACGACGAGAAGCGAGCTTGAAGATCAACACTGGTCCATGCTCAGATTTGGTCCTTAGGATGCGATTTCAGCAACGTGCAGTTGTTTAGCCCTACGACTGGTTACCTCTCGAAACGAGAAAAAAGAAAATGGTGTCACCGACGCATAGAGGGTGAACAGAAAGAGCAAGACAGCAGCGATGCCAGAGCTTAGGGCACATTCTCACTTTGTCGCCATTTTCCATTAGCTAATTCTGTCAGCTCCACCGAGGTGAGGCGTGACTTACCCCAGAGTAATACCATCCCGATACCGAGGTTACTCTCGTCTGACCCCAGCCTAAGTGAGATTAGAGCCAACCCCTCCCCTTCCCACCTCTTTCATCACCTCTATATTTAACCGCAGATTAACTCATTTCCTCTTTCCACATGTGAGATTAAAGTCCACCGAGCGCTGTCAGCCCAAGCCCAGCCTCGCCGCGTCCTCGTGTAAATCACCCCCCGGTACACGTATTAAAGCATGTCAAGGAGGAGAGCGAGCCACACACTTCATACTCACAAAACTGAACGTTTGCTTCTCGAGGAGTAAAACTGGCAGGCAGCCCAGCCCCCAAAATAGCAAGAGATACCTCCAATTCTAATCTTCCTGGCTTGTTTTTTTTTTTTTTTTTTTTTTTATTTATTATGCCTGTTACATAAATCTTAAAGACATTAGAAGCGCCACTATGTACTGACGTGGTTGAATGAAATGCGGGTCAGTGACCAAGGCAAAGGGTCAGCCACACAGGGGACGTGGCCTCCGGGCACTGTGTTAATCATGCTTCTTTAGGAGGAAACAAAAGCCCCTCAATTCCAGGCAGAAGGGGAAAAATAACGCAAGACAAATCTCACGGCGGTCAGGCTCACCGTGTTTGATTCAAAAAGGCTACGAACTATACAACGGCCAAGAGAAAAGAAGCCACAGCAGGGCAGGGGGAGAGAAAAAAGCCAGCACCCAGTGCTCCCAGTACTGCTTTTTCCTCTCACACCTTCCCTCTGTGTCTCAAGAACACTGTGCCAGGAAGATGGCTTTTCATTTCTACCTCACCTCTCCACAAATCACTCGGAGCCCGAAGGTATAAGATCTTTATCATAGCTTGAGGCAAACATTAAGTGACTGTAAATAAAAGTGGGACTGGAAAGCCAGCCACATAGTGAAGTCCACGGTGGATCTGATTTTTCACAGCTAACAACTATGGTAATGAGTTTTACCTCAATGAACACGGAAAGGGTGAAGCATGCAAAATCCAGAACAGAAGTAAGTTTCTTGCCTCGGATTTTATACCAATAAGCCTTTAAAGAACAAGCACTTCTTTTCCTCGCGTCCCTAATGCTAAAATCTCTCCTTCTAACACTTCAAAGGACGAGGCCCCCTTAATTTTCAGCGGCTGCAATACTGGGCTTCGGTGTTTCTGCCAAGAATATTAGAAAATCAATGCGGATGGCGAGCGGGGAAACACGCAGAGGAGCCACTGGCACTGGTTTCAGCCCAACAGCTGGAATAAGTTGTCAACCCCCCTTTACTGTACCCTCCAACTGCACTGCCTGGCAACGGGGGCTACTGAAGGAAAGAAAACGCTTACAACAAGCTTAGGACACATCTCAAAAGCAATCACTGTGTCTCCATTATAAGACAGAAAGAAAGAAAAAAAAAAAAAGAAAGAAAGAAAAAAAAACCAACAAAAGCCTCCGGAACAACAAACAGATGGAAATGAGAAAAGGAAGAGCAAGTGGAATGACATAAAGGGTTCGGCTGTAGATGGCAGGAGCAATGGGGCATGTCAGGCAGATGTACCGCTGCCAGAGCGGAATCGGTCTGATTTAACGCAGAGACTGCATCGCCGGCGAGTGAGAACACACCAGACCGGACAAAGGCAGGCACAACTGCATATGCCAGAAGAGAAATGACCATACACCAAAATAGAAAGAACAAAGGGGACAGTGGCTGAACTCTCCCGCAAAAGGAAGGGTCTGCTCTGAAGACGCCAATGGCCACTAAGGTGCCGGTGATTTCCTTTCGGCTCAGGCATTCCTGCAGGGTTAGAAAAAGGTTGCAGTGATTTGCCAACATCCTCCATTTATTTAAAGGTAGATTCTGGCCCGAAGGTGTCCCGAAATCCTTTCTGTCTAGCAGTATGAGGTCACTGTGTAAGATTTACAGCAAACTTAGGACACATCTAAAAATCAATAGCGTGCTTCCAGTGATTTAAGAAACGGTGAAACGCTGAACAGATGGAAAGGAGAAGGGGAAGGGTGCACTGCATGGGGTCACCATCAGCTCCCAGAAAAGCAGACACAGGCACACTGTCCACAAGCCATGGAACCGATGGGAAATGCCCCTCTGCCTTCTCTGTACATCAGCTCCGTGCCACGATGAAACCACGAGCCTGTCTCACGGAAGCGAGTTTCATTGCTTGCTTCTATCTGTGCATGTGCTCACACACACACCTGTGTTTGCATATGTGCTTATTTTATTTTTCCACTGAGGCTTCATAAACGGAGATCTTTTTGTTGCTCTTCTAGTTCAGAAATTAGACTCCGACCCTGAAAAACACGATCTTCTTCTTGGCAAGACAAAAGGCAAATGCTAAGGCTCTCAGTCAGGACTACAGGACAAGAAAAATGCTTCCTGTTCTAAAGAACAAATCCATGCTTTATATTTCTTCAAACCTCATGTTGTTTCGATGTCTTTATACACGACAGAAGAAAAGAAAATTGATTGTAACCACTATGAGAAAAATTCTTGGGAGATTCCCCACCAACTCTGTATCTCGTGTTTGAACGCTGCAAGCGACAAAGCAGCTGGCAAAGTATGATTTCGTCCTTAAAATGAGCGAAAACCTCTTGCTATGAAACATCTCGTGCTCAGATGGCCTTTCCAGGAGTCTAAAACGGATTAAACAGCAGGACCGGTCTCTGGGCCAGAGCATGCTGAGCTACACCTACTGCACACTGCAGGTTACTGCTCTGGGATGCTGAAGGAGAGAACAATGAAAGCAGTTTCAAGGCTGTATGATGTACCATCCCCATCTGTGGTGGTAGGACCCCACAAACATGATCGCAGATAATTCCTGCTCTTCTCAAGCACAGGAAAGGAGTAATGGAAGCAGCAGCCCTGGACCAGGTACCTGGGCTGGGATTCGTAATGCTCCAGGAAAACAGCCACAGAAGAATCAGGCAGACTCCTGGAGCAGCTGCCCAGAAAATCTGACTTGCTAACCAACAGATAATTAAATAATACCGGGAAACCTTGAAAGATTAGACAAGCAAATCAAATCAATGCTTAAGAGACTAAAAAATGACAAACATACATTGAGGTTACAAGGAAAGATTATTGGAATAGATAGCTGGAAAAGATAGAAGGAAAGAAGAAAAGCGGATTGATGCCAAGCTGCAAGTAATGAATGAATAATTGTGAAGCAAGACTGGGATGTGCCGATTTATCTTGCTCCATGCTATAAAAAAAGGCAGTAAATGTAATAGATATTCTTTTATAATAATAATTTCTAAAAGGTGGCATAAAATCAGCCTGAGGAATTTATTACCACAGGGCAAGGAGGGAATACTCTAGGAAATTAGCTTTCCAGACTTTCAAGAAGGATTAGACAATTATATTAACATAAATAATACCTACAGCTGTGAGAGCTACACGAAGAGTTACACAGATAATCAGCTCAGAGGCATCATTCTCTTCCATTTGCAGCCCTTTACTTGTGTCTTCAGGCAGGGTCTGCCCTTTCAGAATCACTGTTGGAATTAAAAAGGCCATAAAATTCCTATTTGGCCCTCAGATGGTCTTGTAGTCTGACGGGTGCCCAAATCGTGGGGAGAGCACTGGTTCGAGTTCTCCTCAGTAGTTTTTGGCTGTGCAAATCTAAAATTTAAAGTGGTATGACAACTGGTATTTCTGTTCCTCTAGCAAGCTGGAAAGCTAATGAGCACAGCAGCAAGTTGCTTACTTTAGCTCAAGAGTCTTTCTCCCCCTAAAATCTGCCCCTGCTGTGACTCAGTCTGCTCCTATGAATGAAGATAAGCACCAAAAAACTCCATCTTTGGTCTTCATACTCAGACCACCGCGAAATGCACAAATTCTGACTGAGATTCATTTCTTGTAAGTGGCTTTAAAAGCCACCCTGTATTCAACAAAGCCCTAATGCTAAAACACAGCCCAGATTTTTTAACATTCACTGTTCCAGTAACTGAAATAATTCCAATTGTCGCTGTAAAGTAACTGAAGTCCTTTCACCCAGCTCTAGTTGAGTAGTCACGTTCAGCCTTTAAAACTAAAATCTCCTCAATGCTTGAACTCATCCAGAATTCACAGAATAGTTGGGGTTAGAAGGGATCTTAAACACCACCTAGTTCCACCTCTCACCAGACCAGGCTGTTCAAAGTCCCATCCAGCCTGGCCTTGAACTCTTCCAGGGACAGAGCATCCACAGCTTCTCTGGGAAACCTGGGTCAGTGTCTCACCACCCTCACAGTAAAGACTTCCTTCCCAATATCAAGTCTAGATCTCCTGTCTTTCAGTTTAAAACCATTAGCCCTCATCCTATCACTACACTCCCCGATAAAGAGTCCCTCCCCTCCTCTGGGGTTACTCCAACAGGTCCATGTCCTTCCTGTGATGAGGACTCCAGGGCTGGACACAGTGCTCCAGGTGGGTTCCCACCAGAGCAGAGGCAGAATCCTCTCCTGCTGGCCACACTTTTGATACAGCCCAGGATATAACTGGCCTCCTGAGCTGTAAGAACATGTAGCCACCCCATGTTGAGCCTTCTCAGGGCTGCTACTCAATCCATTCTCTATCCAGACTGTATTTGTGTTTGAGATTGTCCTGACCCACATGCAGGACCTCGCAATTGCCCAAAATCATGTCTGGAGCTACTCTAAAACCATATATAATTTCCCAGTTGGCTAAGAATGGGCATAAGTACCACCTCCCAGTTTGATACACCCTTGGGCACTGCACATCTAGTATGGTGCTGTCAGGTCTTACAATGTGCAATATTTTCCTAAAGTGCTTCACCTGATGGAAACAAAAGATTGCATGAGAATCCCAGCTTTCATCTAAAATAAATAAAAAACAACCCCTAAAATAAAACAGGGAATTACTGACACCCGTGATGAAGAGAAAAAAATTGAAGAACCAGAAAGGATCAGAACCAGAAGGCAAATAAAAGTCATTCTAATGTATTTTCATACAAGAGATACAAAAACCCCTCAGGTGAAATCACTGAATTTGGGATGGGGGGAATCCACAAGCTGATTCAAGAACCTACAACACATGACTTCACACCGTCCTCCAGGCACTCTCTCTTGGGGAACACAGATTCTATTTTAACACAAAGGCCTACAATATCAAAGGACAAAGGAGGGGAGAGTCATAAAATAAAAAAGCTGAAATGCTGCCAAGCAGAATCATTTTCTGAATGCTTGGGGACATTCCTCAGGAGCCACTGCTTCCCTTTGATCGTCACACGAGCGCTCTGGGTGCTGGGGGCAGGACCATGCTGGGCTCAGCTGAAGTTCTCGCAGCAGAGCTCAGTTGTCTCTGTCTGTGCACAGAGATTAAAGGAGCAAATGCCTTGGACTGTCACTACATCCTGCCAGGTGTCAAACATAGCTAGAAAGAGCCAAACCTGAACAAAAACATTTGTTTCCTTCAGTTTCTTAGCACTGAAGCCTAATGCATCCAGTAATCCCAAAAGCTCAAGAGAGTTGAATCTCAGAGAGGCCACTGCTTTCCCATCTGTCTTCTAGGAACATCCTTGATGGGAAGCTCTGTCCTCCTCCCCTGGTGCAGGAGGATGTGCCTCAGCCAGGACTTGAGAAACACGAGAACAGGCTGATGAGCTCAGTGAAAAGAGACATGAAAGTCAAAGCAGTAGCTCTCCTTGGGTCCAACCGCTTTCACAGTTTACTCTGCAGCGGCTGTGAAACGGCATTTGATCCTACCCCACAGGAAGGTTTTCCTCCCTGTTAAGTCAGGGACATAACCAGTTGCAAGTCAAATGTGAAACCTGATGGTATTAAACTGAAGGAGAAGAGATTTAGATTAGATATTAAGAAGAAATTCTTTGCTGTGAGGGTAGTAAGACACTGGCCAGGTTACCCAGAGAAGCTGTGGCTGCCCCATCCCTGGAGGGGTTCAAGGTCAGGTTGGATGGGGCGTTGAGCAACCTGGTCTGTTGGGAGGTGTCTCTGCCCATCGCAAGGGGGTTGGAATTTGATGATCTTTAAGTTCACTTCTAACCAAATCATTCTATGAATCTATGAATCCCTACAGACAGCCCTGACATGCCCAGCTCTTGTGCTTTGCCTGCGATTCCCACAATAATTTTTCAGCAAAGTCTGAGCTGCTGCAGCTCAGGCAGTAACCAGAAATCTTAGGTTTCGGCCATCTGGGAATGCCTACTCCACACACTTCAGGGCTACACAGGGATACGTGAGCAAGCCCGGAGCTTGTTGCTACCTACCCACGTCAGCACTGTACTCCTGGGCACAAGGCAGGCTGCTTCAGGTCCTCATGTCATGTCAATTCAGGAGGAAGGGG
>VZRU01001321.1:41623-74152 GCA_013398155.1 Pedionomus torquatus | reverse complement strand
GGGGGGGGCGGTATTTCTACTGTAAATATACACAAGGCCTAAGCAGTGTTTACTTCTCACATTCCTAAAGACTGACTTCCCCTTAGAGACCCTCTTTATCACCTCTGAAGGCCCAGGCTGTCAGCATCATCCTCTGGAGCCAGTAACTACCTGCCTCTTCTGCAAAAGCAAGCCCTGTGGACTTCCACTGCAGAAGAGCTGTAATGGCTCCATCACCCTGCAGAGTAGGTATAGCCACCTTTGGTGAGCTATTTCTTTTTTATTTGCTTCTTTTGAGATTTGTGGTTGTGGTTTTTTTTTAAATCAAAGAACCGTATGAATATTTAAGAACCTCAGCCTTCTTTGCAGCTGCAGAAAATAAGTCTGAAAAATATCATCAAATACTCAAAAGAAAATGAAAATCAAAATGGCATAGAAAGATCTAAAAACCCAAGTACCCTGTAACAGATTAACCCCAGCAAGCTCATTATTGCATTGACAGTTCTTCTATTCATTAGAATGATATCAAAATGCTGAGGTAGATACACTTCATAGCTAAATATCCCATGGGATGTGAGATATAACTGTAATCCAGGTCAGAACAGAGCACACCTGCTCAAGTTGTACAGAACATCTCTCGGAGGTTCTCTGTCTACAGGAAGAGCACTAACACCACCAATTCCTCCTCATCCAGCACTGGTATGCTGGCCACTCACATTTTGGAGGTGTCATCATAGTGAAAGGGTAATTCAACAGCTTGACCTATCTTTTTATCCCCTCCATGAGGTCACTCACCTTTTCTTGTATTTCCCATGAGATATTATTAAAGTATTTATATATGTTTTTATTATTATTTTGTTATATAAGTATTTATATAAGTGAATCAGCCAGGCTTTGATTACTCTCCTCTTGTTTACAGCTTTATATAAAATGCAAGCCATGAAGTCAAGTTGTTTTTCCAACTCTGTAAGCACACTAAACTCTCAGAACTAATCCTATAAACTAGATTCTCTGGGCTTTCAGAGCTTCCCTAATATGGTCATTAAATATCTGAGAGATGAGGACACCTCACAAATACTCAACTGAACTATAAACTCTTCAGACTCATCATTAAAAAAAAAAAAAAAAAAAAGTCAGAGACAAAAGATATGGCAGATTACAAATCGGTGCCAAGAGACAACTAAAGCCACATGCTTGACAAGAGCAGCAAAGACGTCTCGGATGGCACAGGCAGAACAGTCAAATATGGTTGCAGAATCTCAAAAGGGAGGAAGGATACTGCTGGAAGGCTGACTAAGACAGAATTATCCAGTACTCTTGGGATTTGCAAAACGGTTCTGACAAAGCTCCATTTTTCCATTTTCAAAAACAAGGAAATGTATTAAATCCGAGAGAAACACGAGCAACTTGTCTGGCGTTAGACAGCCAGACCAAACTCCGCTTGTTTCTCATCCAGCGCTGCCTAACATTCTAGCTACTCTTACCGATGTCTTTGCAAATGTTTATATGTTTAACCCGAGTCAAAACTTCCAACCTGAGATTTATGAGACCCCATTTATGAGACCACATCTTGATCAGACGGATTCTCTATGAACCCTGCGCCAGGTCTCACGCTGAGTCTCTTCCCCTTCACACCCAAGGACTGAAGTTTATACCTGAAGACTTCTTTGACTTCACACAACTTCACAGGCGAGGCCAAATCAGTGCGGTGGCGAAACAAGCACACTACTAGAAAGAGGTTAAACTCTCTTCTCATTCCTTCCATCCACCCAGCATCTATCACACCTGCATTTTTCTAACAAAGGTGGGGAACTCAGCAGACACTCGCCGTGAAAGCAGCTCGCCTGTCCCAGCCAAGGGGCTGCTAAGCAGAGCCTGGCCACGCGTTCAGAAGCGGAGAACGCTTTGGCTCAAGCAGACAGTTGCCTCTGGATGGCAAGGGCTGGGAAGACCTTTTGAACATGACTTCATAGCAAAAGCGACCCATGTTTCAGAAGACCAGTAAATCAGCTTTGTATTTGGCTACAATACAGTAAGAAATATTTTCTCCCAACCATCCATTCAGATAGCAAAGGGCCTGGCTTTATTAGAACACAGCTGGGCTAGCTATAATGATGCTGGGCCAAAACATTTTCAACAGGTTGTTTAAATATTATTGATTTTGTCCTAAAAAGAGCGAGGTACTCACTTGTCTTGGGGTTTACTGACTAAACAGATGTTCAAACACTAACAAAGGTGTGCAATGTCCATTAGCTAAGCTGCCGGCACCTTGGGAACTTCCATGGCATCATACTCCTGGTCTCAGCAAACCTAAGCCAGCGTTGTTCCACCACCCTGCCCTGTAATCGGAGCAAACGGAGCCGCTCTCAGCGTGACAGGACTGGAAATGAGTTGGGGAGACAGCCCCAATCCAAAGATCAATATCAAGCAGCACACAGCATTACCGACTCTGTCCGTTCTTTCTCAACCATTAAAAATCTGCAAGGCCGGTACGCAGTGAAGGTGACTCTACTTAACCGTTATATAGTCATTTGTAATGCACGCTCACGGCCAACATATTTTGCTCCTGAAACACGTTCAAACCTTAGAAGGAGAACTATTTCATTGTAACCTCTCCATAGCTCACATATAGTATAGAAGCTCCCAGCCGTGTTACGTGCCAAGAGAAGCCGAATAAACTTTCACAATAATTATTAAGAATTTTCTCCTCATTTCCCGCATTGTACCGAGCCAGACACTTCTTGTGTTTTCAAAGCAGGGTTCAGCAGAATAGCCTAAGGCAGCTCTCTAACAGAAGAACATGCTACTTGGACCATCAAGGCACATCCATGCTGTGGAGGCAACCTCGTGAACAGTCTCCATCCATTGAATCCTGACTTCACCCCAAAGTCACCTCCACACTGGAAGAATTTCTTACCCAGGCCCACAGTGGAAGAATTTCCACAGCCCCTTGAGCCAGAAAGGATCACACCTCTTTGTCTTACTGATGATGTAGTGATGATAAACCTTTTATGATCAGGAAACGAACGTGACATACTCTATGGCAAACCACCCACCGATTACAAGGTGGCTTTTTTTACGTAAGCTAATTCTTGAGCCCCATGTCAAAAGCAATAAAGCAGCAGCTCTTCATTTAACCAGAACAAGACAAGGACCCTCAAAAAAGGAGAGAACAGATGAAGGGAAAGCAGATCTGCTGAAGTGCTGATACAAAGTATGACCCACCACTGACTTCACCAAGGTTGTGTTGCTGTGGTTACATCCATCCACGCATTGGGATCCTGCTGTTTCTTCTAAGAGAACGAGGGAAGTGGAGTGATCTCTGACCAGAAGGTGCAGTTCTTCTGTAACTCGCATTCTCCGCAGGCACATGCTTCTGTCACAGTGTACCAGTGACATGTTCTTCACGTGGGCCTGACCAGACTTCTCGGACAAAATAATCCCTCTTGCTTTGCTATCAGAAAATAGTCATGTAGTAACAAGGGAAGAGGAATGAGGGCTGTGCTCTGTGAAGAGATGGGCGACCAAACATATTGTAATGCAGCTGAGATTACGTATCTGAGAGTGAGCTACCTCAGTGGTACAAAATGAGATCTTCCGTAGAAGACTGATTCACTGAGGTCACTGGTACATGCGGTTCCTGGAAGGAGACAAAATTCTGCAAGGTGAAGAAATTCTACTCTAGCAAATTCTGTGAACCAAATTTGGATGTATACTGACCCGTTTTATTCCCCCAGTTGCTCCCATAATTAACAGAAAAGTATTCAGGAAGGAAAATTCTAACGGCTTTCAGAAGTCAAAAGTCCCTATATATAGAAGATGACACAACAGATTGATACTGGTGACTAAATAGTATCTGCAGTTAATTAGCTTGCAGTGTTTGAAATGTTTCCTATGATGGTTTTAAGGAAACAAACAAGACTGGAAGAGTTGACATTTTATCTTCATGCGTAACTAAATTGTACCACAAATCAGAGACCTCTCTCTCAGCAGAGGAGCAGCCCTGGCCCCAACAGCATCAGCGAGCTCCAACAGCGCTCTGCGTGCAACAAAACACTGCAGGAGCTCCTCTGAAACAGGAGCCCCAAATCGTCTTTCATCTTCTGTCAAATCTCATCATTCCCGAGTCACACAGACAACTGTCCTCGGGTTCAATCCAGAGGTAGGTCTATCACCACCACGGGCCGGCCCTGAGCAGGCAGGAGACAAGGCATCTCCTGGGGGGGTTCACAACGTTTCCACTCTCCATTTGCCATTCAAAGAGCTGCGCTTTCTTGGCCCCAGGGTTCCTCCTCAGCCCAGACTGAGTAGGATGTATTTCACATCTTTGCTGAAGTAAATCACACAAATGCTTTGCATTTTTGGCAAGCAAATATCCTTCCCCAACTTCTTTTATAACTAGATGCCAAGTCATGCTGTTTTACTGACTCAACTGCTAAAAAAGCAGAACAGCACTTTCCATAAAGCCCACATGGCTCTAAGACCGTTGTTTGAGGGGCTGGAGATTGCGTCTTTTATTCTGAGAGGATGACTTAAAGTCAAAGTGCTTCACCGTGAGGCTCTTTTGGGGGTATCAGTGCCCTCAAAGCAGTATTTTGTCACATACCCTGCTCCGAGTGTAAACCATCCCTCAACTCTTGGTTCCTGGGCACAGAAAACAAAGGATGTCTTCTGTGGGCCAGAGGAACCCAACGTCTTGCAGCAAGTTGGCTTCGACGGGGTTCTTCAGGAAGCAGAAAGCAAGAGTCAGTACAAGGCTGTCCCTTACTCACCAGGGCAAGTTCTAACACATCTTCTTGAGGCACCCGTGGCAATTGCCCAGAGTTGCAGAGAGACCGTATTTGATTATGAATTGTTTGTGACAGGTGACAAGGCTGTTGGCAATTAGTCCGAGCTGCCGTGCGAAATGCCAGCAGCAACCTATTACCAGATATAGACCTGCGAGGAGAATCGCTGCGAAAACAGACCCAGCGCGCCGTTACCTTCAGGGCTGGCTGCCAGATCCAAATGTCAGGGCTGTGCTACTGCAGGTCTCGGAATCCCGTCCACCCTAGGAGACACTAGACATCTTAATAGACTTGCCAAAACAAGGAGGGTTAGCTATTCAAAACCCTGTCTCTCTCTTGCATCAACAAGTCACTTGTATTTTAAACACTGCTAACGGCACTCACTGCCTGTGCAGAAGGGTGATCAACACTCAGGGAAGCAGCCTTGCTTCTGTCAATGCCAGGATGATAAGTAAGGTGAAGAGGAAACAGAAGGAAAATATTTAAGCCTTATTTAGTCTCAGCAAAACCTTGGGTAGCTCAACCTGATCTACTGCCAACCCGCTACATCTGGAGACTTGGTTTCTGATGAAAGTATCTCCAGAAACAAATAAAGTGATATAATCCAGTCCTAAATAATGAGCAAAGCTTAGAAATAGTCTGTCATGACAAATGGAAACTATGCTCTTACAAATAGCAGGAACTTGCCTGGTGATGCAGTAAGAGAACTGCTATCAGTGATATCCAGTCCTGGCACCCTCTTCGTTTCTTAAAGAGAATTACGAGGGGAACAGTAATGCTGCATTTCGGACAGAACAAAATGACACACTTCTACAATGTGTGTCATCTCAACAACTTCATAACAACGCTCAGCCAAGAAGTCCTCCTTGCTGTGCCTACGTAAGAGTCCTTCCTGCTCTGTTGATGGAGAAATTGAAGCACAGGCAGCATCTTTTGTCTAAAGTCCCAAAGGAAGCCACAAGCAGCCCAACAAACCGAGTCTGCAGTGCAGTCAATTGCCAGCAGACTCCTGAAACGACAAAGAGAATCCTTAATAATACAGCAAGTCCTCTCCAGGCCCTGCTTCTCTAAATAACCAAAGTGATTTGGGGCTTCATGTCTACAATTGAGATATTAAGAGATAATTAATACGCTCATGCAGTGAAGTGTTGACACCCTTCAACAGACACACTCCACCAGCAAGCCTAGAGAAGCGTATCAACAACGTAATGAAGAAATTGGATGACTCGGAAGAGAACCGCTCTCTACATAATAACCGTTCCACGACAACAGGATCTTGAAACCAGTCCAGGAGCGAACAGAAGTCACCTCCGTATCATAAATTTGTTGGACTGTTTGAAACAACTTATTTGCCCGGTGCCTTACGAGGAGGAATTCCTCCCCCACACAAAGGAGCACTTTCCATCCAAACTGGCTCTTATCAGGAAATAGTTGGGTGGCATCAACGAAGCAGCTCCGCAGACAGCCGGGTAGAATCTGACAGTGCTGCCACCTGGGCTACACTCAAGGAATTCAATATGCCTGGCAAGCAAAGCAGGTTTTCTTTCCTCCCCAGTGCAAAAAGAGAAGACACAGTCCTTGTCAACTCCTTCCTCCTACCCCCGACAAAATGACCCCAAGCAGAATGCCAGCCTTCCTACCGGAATGATAAACTGGATCTCTCCCCTCACACCGTTTGTTAAGGAACCCCCAAAACAGCTCAGATACCAGCAGGTTTCAAAAACCCTACAAACCTAAGATTTATCCCTGTGATTGTTTAAATCTGTGCACAGGACCACTTTCACTAAACAGAATTGGGTATTACTGTAACTGTGAGGTTGTGAGCAGCTGTGACTGCAGAAGGCCGCCGAGGCAGAGCACCGCTTATACAAGTGCCACTGGACTTGGACTTTACCAACCAGATTTAACCTTGCCCCTATCTTCCTCTGGATGCTAACATTCTTTGCAAATTCATAACAACGAATTTTTGCAACAATTAGGTGATGTTTCAGAGCAGAATTGTCCATTCCTATTTAACAACTTTACACACGTAAGAAGGCAAAATCCCATTCAACTCCAAGAAGCAACCAAAGATACCACCAAAGATACCACGTACCTGAAGTATCCGTAGCACAAAACTCGAATCTTTTTGATTTTCCAGAAATTTTAGACCTTGCAGAGACCTGCAGTTTTAATTATCTCTTGACACCCCTCTGGTTTCTATTTCTGGCCAGTTACCCAGTGCTTTCCACCAGCGAGAACCTTCCAAAAGAAGGCTGCCACAGCACGGCTTGCAAACCACAATCCTCACTCGAGACAACAATTAGTGACACTGTTGATTCTAGACATGGACATTGGCACATGAACAAACATGAGGGATCACTAGGAACAACAGGATCCACTCCACTTAACCAGAGGGAACCAAACATGAGGCATCTTGAGACTTAACTCTGCAGTCAACAGTGATCAACAAGGGCTTCAAGAGGACAAGTCACCCTGTCCTAAGACTGGCAGGAATCACCCCATGGCAGTGCTCTCATTCCCTGCCACATGGAGATCCTTCATCCTTTACAAAAAGAAAGGAAACAACTGGCACTGAACAGCCATGCAGATTTTTTTCCCCCACCAGAACGGCGTATACATGCAGTTAGGTAATCATAGAATGGTTAGAGTTGGAAGGGATCTTCAAGATCATCGAGTTCCACCACTCCCGCCCTTGGCAGGGACACCTCCCACCAGACCAGGTTGCTCCAAGCCCCATCCAGCTTGGCCTTGAACCCCTCCAGGGATGGGGCATCCCCAGGGATGGGATGTAAGGTCAGCTCGTAATATGTTTAAAGTTGTGGGTTTTAAAATTGTGGTTTCTGTTTGGGCAGAGAGGTTATTTGAAACCAACCACTTTTGGTGCAAATACCACAGCTGAAGGTGTCAATTCCAGGCTGGAAATGTGGTTGTACTTAAAATATAAACTGGGCTGTGTTGGAATATCTGGGATCCTGTGGCAGTAAGATAACTAATCAACTGCCAGATGGCACAGCTCCTCGGTGAAAGCGGTAGGTCTGGAACACTAAAGCAGCAGTTTCATAACATGGCCACCTTTTCACCTTCCCAAAAGTCCCACAGAGGTTTTGTGGGTGAGTCTTCAAACAGACTAAAATCCTGGGATCCCTCTCTGGCCCTCGCACAGACGAGACCAGGGCTTTCTTTTTTTTTTAATAAATATTGGGTTTGGGTCTGGATTCCTCATAGGAAATCCACACCCTGGCTGCAGCCAGGAACTGTGGTCCTGGGCATCATTATTCATCACTGGTGTCTCTGGATACAACCTCTTTGGAGTACTAGAGGGATGTGGACAACTCCATCCATTATAAAATATTGTAGCCGATAAAATGCAATACATTTAAACACAAACTGCTGAACATTCGCTGCACTGGACATCAGAGATCGTAAGGAGTCCTCTCAGCTACAGAGTTATTGGAAAACTACTGATTTATTAATTTCCAACCTATTTTCCTGCTCCTGTAAGGCCAAACCCCACTTGGCTTCTCTAATTGTAAGTCGAGTTCCAGAAACAGTCAATATTATTAGCTGTATTTAATAATCCCTTCTGGCAGATCCTGTTTATTCCAATGTTGACAGAGACAAAAATACACCAAGAAAAGGAAATCTAGATGGAGCTCACGGAAGATTAATGTACATTATTGACCATGTCAGTCTAGAAACAGCAATAAGGAATGGAAACAGAATGAGGTGTTTCCTGAAGTAACATTCTAGGTCGTGACCATTTTTGCACCATCCCGATCCATTGAAAGCTGGCAAAAACCTTATGCCTCAATATAAGCCCTCCGCTTTGAGAGAACAACCACGCTGCATTCTTTATTTGGGATCTGATTTTGCCATTTCATACCCAAACAGCCTTTTCCCAGGCACGTCCCCCAACAGCAAGGCAGTCGCTCACGTAGGCAGGGATTTCTCTTGCGGGCGAGGGTTTGCAGGCATCTGTTAGTGTGTCTTTATACGTTCCCATCCAATTGACACTTCTAGAGTGGTCTCTTCGTTTCTCTAACCACTCTTTCAGTAACAAGAACACCCTTAAAATACATTTTTATTTTAACTTCTGTTAGCACTTTAATAGAAACTGAGCAATGCTATGCTGAGCCCTAGAATGTCAACAGGAGAAGAAAAGGCAGTTAATCGTGGTAACAAAACGCTCCATTATCGGCCTATGAAATACATGTGGCATTTAGAAGACAGCGATCCTCATATCCTCGTGAACTTCTGCAAGGATCTGTTACAAAATGCCACGAACAGCTCATAGGCTGTTGCAGCGTTGGGACAAAAAGAAATTGGCTTCCACCAACAGCCTTGTGACCTGACAGCAGGGTTAACGCAGGACCCAACACCCTCCTGCACATCGGACATCCACATGGCACTTGGGGCCCTTCAATTCACAATCAATACATTGTTTGTCTTAATAAAACTGAATTACTTGGATTTCAGGATGTTTCTCAGAGAGATATAAAATACCATGACATTTTTTCAATCGGCAGGCAAATTAGTTCAAGTTAATGATGCGAGTTGACACTTAGGTAGCACTGGATGTCTTCCATCGGCTGCGCAAACATTAAATTAGCTCTGCCACATTTGCATGACGCTGGTACATGTTATTAGGCTTCTTTTTACACTGGGGGAACAAAGAAGCACAAATTGAAATTTTTACAAAGCTGCTGCATTTGTTTAACTTGGCTTCCGCTGGAATGAACAGAAAAATTGTTAGAGCCAGATTTGCATTTGTGTTGGGTCCCTGCATAACCCGCTGGCAGGGTAAAAAGCCTGGGTTTTAAGGACCTGGACCTTGCCATGCAGCGTAAAGCCACAGTGGAACTAGGAATTGCACCTCCATCAGCTTGAATGGGAATGGAACTACGTGTGCTTTTGAAAATCCTACCTGCAACAGCTAGATAGCTTGCCCGCTGTGACACAACAGGCTTGTGACAGGGACAGTATGAACACTCAGTTTGTCTGACGTTCTAGATCAAATCAGCCCCTCTGAATATGTTTCTAGCTTAGAAGATGGCTCAGTCACAAACTCAGAATTATTTTAGAGGATATTTTAAAAATAGAAATGGGTGCAAACCATTTGATCTGATAGTTCAGCTGAGCATCCATTACTAGTCTTCCCAAAGTAATTACCATCCCTGTGAGGCTATTTTAAGGGGAGAACAAGACAGATCTGCAATGGGTGTCCACTGTTAAAAGGCAGCATTGGAAAATGTTGCTTATCCCCACAAAACGCATCATAAATCACAGAATCATAGAATTGTCTGGGTTGGAAGGGACCTTTAAGATCATCTAGTCCAACCATCAACCTAACTCTGATAAAAAGCATCACTAAACCACGTCACTAACCAAGTTATTTCTTTAATGTCCGAGTAAGAGACAGACAAAGACAGAAAGGCTGAAGGAATTTTGTAAAAGGGAGATCCTAGAAAAGGATCCCGGCCAAGAAGACGGGCCTGGATGGAGGACTGAGGGTAGGTAGACACTGCACTCCCTGTACACAAATACTTATTTCCATGATCTTCCAGCAGGACTGAGGCTGAGAGATGCCCCGTGTGTGAATAAATATAGAATCACAGAATGGTTAAGAGTTGGAAAGGACCTTGAAGATCAACCCCCCTGCCATGGGCAGGGACACCTCCCACCACACCAGGTTGCTCCAAGCCCTATCAAGCCTGGCCTTAAATACTTCCAGGGATGGGGNTGGGGTCTCACAAGCGCAGAGCAGAGGGGGAGCATCACCTCGTGTAAGCTGCTGGTCACGCTTCTTCTGATGCAGCCCAGGATGGGGTTGGCTTTCTGGGCTGCCAGCGCACACTGCCGGCTCATGTTGAGTCTCTCATCCAGGAGCACTCCCAAGTCCTTTTCCTCAGGGCTGCTCTCCAGCCACTCTCTGCCCAGCCTGTATTTGTGCCTGGGATTGCCACGTCCCAGGACATAGGACTGAAATGGTGTCTCAAGAAAACCACCCAAGTCCGTTTAAAGCTCCATCAGTTCAGTAAGTTGCTCCCTCCATCCTCCCCCTCCACCCCCAACCAGTGGTTACACTTTAACCATGTATGGAAGAGATTTTGAAGGTCTGAGTCATTAAAACCTACAGAGAATAAAAGAACTTGGCAAATATGAAAGAAAAGCATTTTTAAACGTTTCTGAGACAGCCTGCTCCCCCTTGCTACTGAAGATGTGATAGATGAGTTGCCATTTATGTGTAGGAGCTGACGATTTGAAGTTTTGGACAAGTCTTAATTACGTGCAACGTGCCCCCAAAACACTGCAAACACAAATTATCATGTCAAAAACTGTGGGAAACTTTTTGATCTTCTTAACAAAACAAAACCAAACCAACATTTAAAGTAGTAGTCTTGTATATTATCTGCAGACAAGCTTCCTGCCAAATATCCCTGTCCCTGCCAAAAACTATGGTATTTTGGGAGAGTTTCTTATTTACAACTCTTGTGTGTGCATGGAACACTGATGTTTTGCCATTTTTAGGAGTGGCTGATCACATGAAAAGCCCTGACACAGCTTAAATTTACAATCTCTTCTCAGAGCATGTGATTTACTGAGGAGAACGTTACAGCAGTCTTCCTCTTCCCTATAAGAAACAGACATTTTGGGAAGAAAAGAACCAAACACAACACTTTAGGGAAAGATCCAGGATACAAGAAATGCTGTGTGGAAGCCTACATAACGGTAAGACATTCCCTGTAAACACAGGGAATCTACCAGGGACAACAGCCTGCTCCTGGTAATCCCAAGAGATGCAAACGGAATTAATGGATATGGGGTATTTTCCCCCTCTCTGTATTTTTAGAAGACATTTATCCAGACACCTACCAGATCCGCTTTTATGAAAAACAGATTTTCTGATGACACTCAACTTTCAAAGCTTTTCGGATGTTCCCACTCAGAGTGTTGCTAAGGCATCACGAGTCAGTGTGATGTTTCTTCCCTGAAGATAATTCAGCAGGATTCAGTCTCAAAGAGCTCATTGAGGAACCGGGATGCAGGAAATCTGAGCTCTATTCCCAGCCCTCTGCCAGCACTGCGCTACACAGCACTGTCTCATTTTCTCAATCAAAAAACAGAACTAAAACCACCAGTGTCCTTTTCAAGCACTTAAAAAAAAAAAAAAAATTTGATCAATCCTCTATAAAAGCTTGGCACAGTCATCACCATATTCTCAGTCCCTCCACCCCAAAACAAGCAGATTTTGACAACTGTTTGCTGTACTGTCCTGGAATATTCCAGCTAACATTTACACCAATTCAACCACAGCAGCATTTCTCAAGAGCAGGGACTTCACTTACTCCTGTGTCAATCCAGAATAACTGATTCCAAATAGAATTACCCCAAGCCTCAGTTCTGCTGCTGTGAATCCAAGTCATGGTCCTCACCACGGAATCTGAGCAACACAGATCCCAATCAGAAGGAGCCCCTTTGCCCAATCACACAAACATCTGGGATGAAGAACACAGAGAAAAACAAATCCAAAGTGATTCCTAGTGCCATTGGATTTCTGATGGCATCATTAATGCTTCCTTTATGTCCATGAATCCCACCTTCCCTCCTACTCAAGTTATTCCCCAATTCACAACATAAATAAATTGGGCAGGACGAGAACACCGAGCACCTCGAGTACCTTTTAATTGCTTTGTGGATGACAGCCTTCCTATGCATACTATCCACAGGAAACTATATCCTTATAGATACTTAGTAATCTCTTCTTTCTAAAGTACATTCATTTCATATAATCTTTAAAGAATCCCTGACATCACACAACGAGTCAGATCTTTATACAATAGTCCCTACAAATCTTTTCACGTTTTACCTACTCTCCCTTAGTCATTGATAAGGTCCCAAATTTGCTCTTTATCCATTTTTCTCTTCCACTTTTGTTTACTCCAACATCAGAATCCACAGAGTTGAAAATTACTTTGTCACAGGGAACATATCAGGACACAAAGTGAAGATGAAGACCCTGAAGAGGTATCGAAGAGGGAGCTGTGCAAAACAGGTTAGCAGATTTCAGGAGCCAAAAGCTTCTCATAACCTGACAAAATGATGGCAGGTAGACAAAAAAAGAAATTGGCTTCACAGTTTATTCTCTGTGAAAATTATGTCTTGGGAGCTCAGAACATGCATCTGTGGGAATTCAGAAACTAATCAAGCCAGGGGCTGGATGGGGCTTCTCGAATGACAGGACACCCCTGAGTTATGTGCTTTTGGCCCCGGATAATCTACCCCACGCAGAGCCAGCAGATTTTAATGCAATCTACAAATAATGTAGAAAGTTACTTTAAAACATATTCATGTGCTAAACATTCCTGCAGCTTGTCTAGGACGGGACACGAACGCATAAATCTCTGCTTCCCTCCATTCCGATGCTACCAGAACTTCCAATCAAACAGATGAGACAAATTTCTCCCTTCTGTGGATTCACTGGAGTAAACTGAAGTAAAACACACCCAGGCTCCATGTGATAGATGGAACTAATTCCTAGCAAGGCTTTCAGCAGATCTTTAATTCAGCGTACGCCTTCTGTATGGATAAATACAGACGATGCAGTTACCTGAAATAATCTGTTTTCATATTTCAGCATTTTTATTACAGCATTATCAAAAGGTCCAGTCAAATCTGATCCCTAACGCACTAGAGGCGTGTCTAAGATTACAGTCCTTATCAAACTAGTCCATAACCAATACAGACAAACGAAGCATTATTTCATTCACCGCTGGGGAAACTTAATGCAGACAGATCAAATAACAGGTTAGAGATGGCACAGAGCGCGCGCCACAGATTTAGGTATTAAACTGATTCCTCCTCCTGAGCCCCAGTTCACCATCAAAGCTTGTTTTCATCTGCCACAGGGCAGGGCCGTGCAACACTGCTGTGCCCTCTTATGCCTGCACTTAGTTATTTATCTCTACATATAGCCATTGGCTATAGGTGTGCAAGACAGTAATCTACCACGACGGTCATATAAAGAGGATATTTTGCATAAGGGTAGACCATTCAGTTACCTCAGAGGAGTCTTACAAGAGAAATTTCTCCTGTAGAACGGGCAGGAAGCTCTCTATGAGGTGCTTTAAAAGCTATTAACCAGGCTCTAGGCTCCGGCTCCTCCTCTAAACGACTACCTCTATTGAACTGTTGGCCTCAGGAGGTTGAGGAATAACAAAGTTTGTCATTTAAACTTCAAGGAAATCATCTGGAAAAGATTAAGAGGAAAGTAAAGCACAGTGTGCAGTACTGTTCAGTCCCCCGCGCTCAGACCATTAACAGCCATCTCCAGTCACGATGGGAAAACTGGGAAGGCACTCATGGGAACTTGAGAAAGCCAGTGGAGTAGGATTCTTCTTCACTTGGGAGCAGCCACAGGCAGCCTTTTATTTGCACCAATATATAACGTAGCTCCAGCCTTTCAGAATAACTGTAAATTACTAAGCAAGAAGATTAATACCTAAAAGAAACAATAAAGTTGAAGTCCATCATAAGAAAGAGACAGGGTTACTACCTCCAGCTATCACCCACATCGACCTAAATCAAGAAGCATTTTTTAAATGATCCTGGAGTTACTGTATCCTCTGTCTCCTTAATTTAAGCCTGGTTTTCCCAAGCAGAACAGACAGGTTCATAGCCTGGGGCCATGCCAGAATGAAACCCACATTGGCTGGGTTTTAATTTCTCAAAACCAAAGCCCGCAAAACTCTGGTACCCAAGAGCAGTCGTTGGGCTGCGCTACACAACAGAAGTGACCTGTGGCCACAGGAACGGCACCGAAGTCTCAGGTGAGGAGAACACTGCAAGGACAGATGCAGGCGATCACCAGAGTAGAGTAAAACTGGAAAACAAAAGTGAAGATCCAGCCCAGGTATCCACCAAAATGCTTGTCTTTAAATGCAAGTGTCTGCATTCTCACACTGACTGGAACTTTTAAAATGAAAGTAATTCTCCCATATTTATACCAGCATAACCCAGAAAGACCTAACCCTAGATCTCATGTCAAATATTTTAACTGCGCTATTAATTATTTAATCAAATCATCAAGTTTGAATCCGGCCTTAAACAGTTCCAGCTGCAGCCGCGAAGTCTAGAATTGCACCCAAACTTCAAGGCTTAACATCAGTCTTGATTTTCTGCTAAATTAAAAAATATTTTCAGTCCCAAATAAATTGTGAAGAGGGCTTTAAGTTGTGCCCATCTCACTCCTAGTTTCGTTAAAAAAAACTCTCCACTTGAATTTGCCGTTAAGACACACGGCAGCTCTTTTACTTTTGTTTCAGGATGTTCATTTGGGGAAATTTAACAGGCGAGAGATGCCTATCCGAGAATGGAATCAATCAGGAATGCAGTTACAACAGAAAGAATTTCAGCAGACCATAAAAGAGAAAGAGAGGGAAAAAAGAAAACCCCACTACAAGAATAGTCTAGCAAAATGCAACTGGAGTGAGTTTGGGCTGTTTCCCAGTACTCCAGAGGGAATTCTGCTATTTGCTGAGTTCAGTGAATGTAATCTAGTGCCGAAGGAAAACCAGCAAAAAGAAAAATAAAAAAAAAGAAGTGCCGCTGCTTTCACCATTTTCTCAGTTCTGCTTTGTATGAGAAAGCACACGAAAGACAGAGAAATTATTGTGATTGCAGTGAAAGCAGAGAGGAACTTGCACAACAGACGTTCTCAGCACAGATAGGGAGGGCTGGTCAGACACTGAATAACTACTTAACCAGGATTTAAAAAATAAACAAAAAAAAAAGCCCTTCAAGAAGCAGAGATAAATCAAGAAATAGGGGACCCAAAAAGTAGTTTAGAGACAAAATCTATAATGATAAGTAAGTCTCATTTTGTTATACAATAAAAGGGAATCAATACTTCCCACTCAACATCACACACAGCACCATTAGAGGTGCTTTCCTCCAAGGATCTCAGTACGCAGCTTTAGGGAATTTGTAGGTCATTCAGAAGAGATATAAACAGTTAACAGGAAATGTAAAATTAAGTCATTCAAACAGAATTTACCTCCAAAACCAACAGATACTCTACAAGTTATTTATAGCAGAAAATTTAGAAGAGATTGAAAAGGTCTGAAATCTTCCAAGGTTTTAAATACTTACTCCTCGCAGCCAAAATCACATCAGTCAAATATCCAGGAAAATTTTTAAAAGCTTGCACTAAAGAGCTTAACTAGCTGAGAACATGATGTAACCTTCCTTTGGACCGTCCAGCCATAGGCATTTACTCATTCAACAGAAGCACAGAGCGTGATACTGTAACGCAGCCTTTTAGGTCGGGATGCCAAGGAGGAGGGAGGGAAGGAGGGGAAAGCCCTTCCCCAAAGATTTTAGTTCAGCCCACTCATTAAAACACAGAGTGGAAACAGCTGCTGCAGAAAGGAAGAGAATGTCCCGGCAGTTTTTGATTAAGCTTCTGAGGTGTAAAATGGTTTCGTTCTGGAATCTCAGTAAGAAAAACTATTTTTCTTCTGAATTTCATTCTTCCTCTGCACTGCTCTTAAAGAAACTGGCTCTAACTCAGCTCAGAAATAACGTGGCGGATGGTCAACTCTCCGTTTTTCCAAATCATTACATCTCACTAGAGGAAAACAGATCCCTAAAAGATCCCCCCCCTGCAAGGACTAGTACAAATACGTGTGTGTTTATAATGCTGAAGTCTTCACATAATGTAATACTCAATTCACCTCGAAGGACTGCCCAGCAAGAAGTCTCAAGCAAACAACCAATTCTAGCTCACAAATAACAAGATGCAGAACTGATAGCGTGCCTCTCACAGATTATCACCTCCGAGTTAAAACGAGATAAGGTGGTAAGAACAATGAAAGCTTCTCAGCTGTCTCTTGACATGGAGACACTCAATAAATGAGGATTCTTCAGTCTGAGAAAGTGTTGGCAGAGAGAAGATGAGAGAGCTCTATTAAACCTTGAAAGGCACCAAAACTTCTAATCTGGGAACAGCGGCTCGTTCCTCCTGGTAACACAAGAATTAAGGGGCAACGAAAGAAACCTTTAGGCAGAAGTTTTAAAAAACCAAGAGAACAGTACTTTTTCACATGGTACATAATGGGACTGCAGAGCTCACTGCTCCAGGATCTTGCAGAGCTCTACTGCGTGAGCAAGGGCAAAAAACAAAATTAAAAAAAAAATAATGAAAGAACAATCCTAAACTAAAACTCTGAGCTTGGGAAGTTACCAACCACAAGTTACTAGAAGGCGCAGATATCTCAGATGATGTAGCAATTTGCATTTCCCAAGACATTAACACCCTCCCCCCTGAGGCTTGTGATAACACTGCCAGAGCTGCAGCATCCTTGAGCCACAACCGTGCCCGCTCTTATACCCCCCATTTACCTTATTTTCACGAGTATCCTTAATTGTTTGTATTATGAGTTGCATTTCACAGATGGGAAAATAGTGCACAATGTACATTATGTGCAACGAAGGCCCAGCACAGCACAGCTCCTTGGAAATTCTGACTTGTAACCCAAGTCAACAGTTTGGTACCACCCTTAAAAGACATCCCGACGTTGTGCTTCTCAAGGGCAGCACCGGAGGTGGCCCACCATTCAGATCCCCGCACCCGTGACTCTTCCAGTAGAACTGCTTTCCTGAGCAAAAGTTATTCACCAAGAGGAGCTTTTCCCATAACCATTCCCTATTTTCTGATCTCCCCCCATGTTGCATACAGTTACAAAAAGCCGTGCCTTCTGACACTGGAGCCCTACTGCAGCAAAGCTATTTTAACCACATACCTGCTTTTTCTATATTGCCAAATAGCATTTTTCAATGTAAGGCGAGCAGACAACCGCTGGGTAATGGCTCTTCTTACAGCAGCAACTAGCAAATAGTTTGTGCAATCAAGGTGGTGGGGTTTTCTGTGTTTTTTTGTTGTTTTTTTTTTAAACGAGACTTAGTTTAAAAATACCCTTTTAGTGGCCAAGCATTCACTGTGCACTAAAAGGCTTAATTGCTCACTAGCCTTGCTGGTTCAACAGCTGGTCTTAATTAATATTGAGAAACAGGATACTTTCATGCAAAATAAGTCAATCGACTTGAGACCCTCTTCGGATCAGGTCTGAGAAAAGCAGCCGCAAACTCTGCTTCCTTTCTCTGCTCCTAATTTTAAACAGGGGCTTCGTAGCCGTTTGTCTTTCTTTGTGTGTTTAATGTTTCCTGGAGGCCTGCAAAGGCATGCAAAATATTTTAGTTCAGGGCCTCTATATGGTTGTAATAGGAAATAGATGTCTCCCTTAAAGAGATGGGTTCGTATAGAAACAGAGATTATCTGAATGACAGCAGAGTGTTTATTTCAAAGGGAAGGAAAGGACAGATAAATATTTACTGCTTTCCGTCCACATCATAGGATACAGATGCTGCCTATTTTGGGGTACTTCTTGTCTAAATAATCCAGGTTCAGGTCTGCTCCTGTTCTCTTTGTTAGAATTTTTTTTCATCTCAAAAAACAAGTTCTGATGCCACCTTTGCCAGGCAGCTCCCTTAAGCTGCAGAAGAGCCTCACAAGGAGAGAGCTGGTTTCCAAATCCCATCGAGCCGATCAAGACTTTGTGCTTTGCACAAGAAGCACGGTCACTAGAAACTAGCAAACTGCAGACTTTTGGGTCCACCTGAGAAAACGCACGTTCCCTGTGCGAGGCTTCACACCTACAGCCTTCTGGAAAAATTCTGAGTGTTTCAGTGGTAACGGGCTGCAAAATGGTAAAGACATAAATACAAATATGACTTCGCTTCTTACTCCCATTCCCTCTCCCGTTTCACCCAACCTGAAGAGCATGGGCCACCTCCTCCCTAGCAAGGCAAGGGATGATAGAGCAAGAACAGATGTTCCTTCCTCCTGCACAGGCCCTAATCAATAATCTTTAGGTCCTGATCTTTGACCCGTTCATGGCAGCAAACTGTGGGAGGGGCTGTTCCTGCTGCGATAGGACAAGGGGCAATGGATTTAAGTTAGAGAAGAGTAGATTTAGGTTGGATATTAGGAAATATTTCTTTACTCTAAGGGTGGTGGAACACTGGACCAGGTTGCCCAGGGAGGTGGTTGAGGCCCCTTCCCTGGAGATATTCAAGGTGAGGCTTGATGAGGCCCTGGGCAACCTGGGCTAGTTGAGGGTGTCCCTGCGACTGCGGGGAGGTCAGACTAGATGACCTTTGGAGGTCCCTCCTGGCCTGGATGATTCTATGATTCTGAGCCTCTTCCACCACTGCTCCCTGACGGATCCATCTTTTCTCTCTCTCACTTTACCACATACCTACTGCTAAAGAATCAGCAGAATGCAAAATAACTTTGGGACAGTTTGCCTTTCCTAGATGTAGTCTTACCTTCTGTTCTTCAAGGCTTGACTAAAACTGATGACATCTCTCTTCCCCACCCCTTCTCTCCCTTTTTTAATTAAAAGTTGCATGGTAAATCAAGAGGAATCAAGAGGAGCTTAGAGGAAATCTCATTATCTTCATTTAGTTGCAACTACACCTCTTATGTCAGAAGACATTAAGGAAATTACTGATGGATTAAGTCATAGAGGTGCAACGCAGTGAAACGCTCGTTATTGAAACACCAGCCAAGGTGCAATCACTCTGTTCAGCAGATGAAAAAGATCAATACACTGATGGGACGTTCTGGGATGCTTCTGTGACCACAGGAATTCCTCTTTGTACAGCAACTCCTTCAAAGTTTCCTAAAATAAGCAGACCTGTGACAATTCAATAGCGAGTTTCTCCCCATTCTGTTTCCTCCTCCTTTTCCACTGGATGGAGCAAAGAGATTAAAAGGGAAGGAAAGAAAAGGTATTTAAGGTAGGGAAGGAGAAATAGAAACGATGGGAGAGCACTTTTTCAAGGAAAGGAAGGGATTTCAAAGCTTGAAAAACTTCTTGTCCTATTCTAAAAACATAATGCAGCTAATCCTGCCATTAAAACTTAAGATCTTTTGTCATATTTTATTTTACAGTTTTCATTAGGAGTTGATTCTTTCTGGAAACACTCATAATTATTTCCAATTCAATATTGAGAGGAGGAGGGGAGTTGCAATATGAACAGACTGGATGGCTAAATGTATCAGAACAACGAAATTTCGGCTTCTGGTTCTGAAACAGCAGGTACTGGTGTTGCTATTATCTTTGGAAAATTCACAGTGATTTTATTAATACCCAGATTATTAACTATGGCCTTAGATCATTGTTTCTATGACATAATCAAGGGGTTCATGAGATCTGCCCCAAATTCTTCCACACTTGACTTTCCCAGGCCATTTCTACAGCATACCTTGAAAAACAAGAGTTGTGTTTTCACAGGGACACAGATCACTGAAAAGCTGCCAGCGGAGAGCATCTACCCTGGCTGCTCTCTCATCACAGAAGCCTAAAAGCTAATAAAGGGCTGCTGCTCCATAATTAGCATCTGCAAACAAATCAGCGGGCCTCAGAAATCAGAATCAACCCTAGATTTCAAGGGCAGTATTTTTGGATAAGCTGTCAAGTCCCACTTTCAGCCTCACACATACTAATAAACTCCTCAGTAGTGTTATCTTTTAAAAAATAAGCACTTTCTCAACAGTGACCAGCAAGTTGTCCGTGCCCAGCATTGGCTGTGGAAGACAAGGTCCATTTTGACTGAGGTCACCACAACCTGCCATGCTTACATGGAAGTTCCATGAGATATTTTGATACCCATCCTGAGCACAGAAGGCTCACATTTCTCCAATTCCATTTAAAAAGTGCACGTGCTTTTCTGAACCCAATTGAGATTGTCCTTACTCGGAAACCTCGCAGGCTGAGGCAACGAGATCAAGCATCAGAGATGCTAAGCAAAACCTCCTCAAATCTCAAGCTGTTCTTTGGATGGCGAAGCCTCTGATTGACTTCTCCACCCACCCTGAAAGCAATCTGCTTTGGGAGCGGCTTTTCTCACCAAGGAAGCGAAACTTTCTTTTCATGTGGTTCATGGAAAGTTTTGTCGGTTTTCTTTCTCCAGCCCACCTAGGTTGGGAAAAAAATATTAGTCCCAACCAAAAGCCAGTGTAATAACTCTGCCCATCTCTGGACAGGTTTGGGTTTTTTTCCAACTTGCAAGGAAGCAAATCCCACAACTGCTATTTCTTGCGGCTGGTTACGGGAACGGTGGTGGAGCACAACCACAGGAAGAGCTGCGCTGGAATGGTTTGAGCACAGCTATCGAAGAGCACTTTGAGATGCTTTCATCCAAAAAAAAAAAAAAAAAATTATGAAAACAGGGATTAGATCAGTTCTAAGGTAACTGTGGTCTCTTAAGTATAGGAAGGACTTCCCATAAATTCAAAGGGTAATAGAGACAATCGGATACATGGGATGCATTTTATTCTAACTTGTCTTTAATGATACACCATGGGATATAGAAATTGAGCTGCGGAGTATAAACAGTACAACCCCCAGGCATAATAAATCAATTTATTTCTGATCCAAAGTCTGCTATCAGCAACACGAATCCTGTTATTGCTTTCAATGGGCTTTGGATCCGTCTCCCATGAGCAACATGAAAAGAATATGAAGTCAGACAAGCAGAGAAACAAGGACAGCATAATTTCAGCAATGCAAAAAACTTCAGGGGCAAAAAAATTACTTTCCAGAAAGAAAGGACCTGAGAGACGTCACAGTTGATCAGATCACTGATCTGCATAATCCAAAAGCCTTTTTCAGTACCAGAAGCCTCAGGGTCACACAGGAGAAACCGATCAGCAACTCTGGGAAGGCTGTAGCTGAGCATCCCTGTTTGAGAAGACACAAAGCAGCTTCCCCAGGTCAATGAGGCACTGTTCTGTCATTGCTGGGTAAGTTTTAAGCTGGATTCATTCTCAGCTTACCTGACCCCGACCGTGCTCCATCAACACCAGAGTTAACTAACACAAGGTAAGGGTGAAGTCGGGAAGGGGTAGAGTGGGGCATATTCTTTCAGTGCAGCCAGGACTTGGATCAGTCTACACCACTCATGAAACCATGGCTACACAGAAGAACTTTAAAGCTCTTTTGCAGTTCAGTGCAGCGAAGTAAAAGCCAATAGAACAAATCAGGCTCAGGTAAATCAGTTATTTGGGAGCAAGTATGATTGCCTATACTTCCAGAACAAAGTACCTGGCACTTCTGAAGACCTAGAACCAACCATCTGAATTTGTTCTCAAGTTTGAAGAACCTGCGGCACAGTAAGAAGCAGAGTCTGGAAGCTCCTTCCCTCTTTAGCTGACTTAATGTTCTCCAGAGAGCTCACTTCCCTCCTGATTACAGGGTGATACCTCCTCTTCCACGAACGACGCACCATTTCTGGTAAATCATGCTGTGTGTTTACCACCTACCCTGCCTTCAGCACAAGCCCAAAGCACCCTGTTCCTTTGCCAGAGCCAGGTCTGGGTTAAAGGCGCTGTACCCACACACACTCCCAAATTTTCACTTTCAGCGTAGACTAGAGAGGTGTCTCAGCCACAGAGTTGTAGTCGGGGTCCTCCTCCTGCCTCTTCCTTGGTTTTAGCTGAAGCCTTATCTAGCTCTGCCTCCCCTTTGGACCTGGCTGAAGGCTTTTCCTGGCTCTGCCTCCTCTTCTCTCCCGTTTCTCACTGCAGCCCTGGTGGTCCCCGGCACGCAGCACAGCTGCTCCTCTTTCCCTCTTGCTGAAGCTTATTTCTAAAATGCCTCCTTGGAGCAGATGTTTCCCATGTGTTTCACCCTTTATTTTCTTCCCCACCCCCAACTTGTTCCAATGCAAGTAATGATTTATCTCCTTGATCTTTCAGTTCCAATCCCAAAATAGTGCAGACGTCCCTTAATCAACCTGCTCAGCTTGGTTCTAGGGCAGGCAAAAAACAGCAGTGTTTGCCTTTTTCCCCTACGGTAATACATGGGAAGGAGGAAAAAAAAAAAAAAGAAGAAAGTTTAATCCTGGCAAAGCCTTTGGCTCCCACTTCTTCAGATTATCAGCTTTTTTTTTTTTTTTCTTCCAGGGATGTAATTTTATTTTTTGGAAATATTTTGTTTAGCAGGATTACTATCTGCCTCACTTGCCACTTTCCGTTTTACCTCATCCCCCTGTTTTCTCGCTGCCACTGAAGACACTTCCCAGGTCCCACCCCCCCTCCTCCGTGACATTTTCCCTCTCTCCAGCTGCCTTTTCTTGGCACTGGCGCCTGCAGTGGCACTAGACTTTTATACAAATTACCTTTGCTCTGCTTCACGCTTCCAAAATTGGTTTCAATTTCAGGCCAATTCAAGCCAGTTTCACAAGCTTATGTTAACTGTTCATCAAAAACTAGAAGGAACACACTCACTCCAGCCCGTGTGGGAACCTCAGTTTGCCTGTACTTCCAGAGCAAAGTACCTGGCACTTCTGAAGACCTAGAACCAACCATCTGAATTTGTTCTCAAGTTTGAAGAAACTCCCACTCACACATATAAAGTTCCACCTAAACACGAGGAGGAACTTCTTCACTTTGAGGGTGGCAGAGCCCTGGAACAGAGTGACCAGAGAGGGGTTAGAGTCTCCATCTCTGGAGACATTCAAACCCTGCCTGGACACGTTCCTGTGGGACCTGCTTTGGGTGACCCTGCTCTGGCAAAAGGTTGGACTAAATCATCTCCAGAAGTCTCTTCCAACCCCATACCATTTTATGCTATGTAGAGAATGGTTTTGTGGGGAGAGGGATGGGTGCAATCCTCAATCCTTCCATCCCCTCCTGTTCAATATTACACTCCTCTGAGGAGGTCTCCTCACTTCAGGCCAGGTCCTGAACACTATCATCGGTCTACAAAAAGAGCAGGTAACTGCCCTCTGTCAGCTGGTCGGCCAGCCCTGCCCCAAGGACCAGATGAGCACCAGAATGTGAAGTTCTAGCAACTGCCAGTAGATCAGATCAGAAGAACCCTGTGAGGGTGGTGAGACACTGGAACAGGTTGCCCAAAGAAGCTGTGGCTGCCCCATCCCTGGAGGGGTTCAAGGCCAGGCTGGATGGGGCTTGGAGCAACCTGGGCTGGTGGGAGGTGTCCCTGCCCAGGGCAGGGGGGTTGGAACTGGATGATCTTCAAGGTCCCTTCCAACTCTAACCCTTCTATGACTCTGACCCAAGCACCCAGAAACCTGACAACAGAAATTAAAGTCATGCAGGTCAAAGCCACCTGGATGGCACAAAGACAGTCCACAAAGTACTTGTCAAGAGGGGATTTCATTCTTTGAAGTCCCGAGTCCGGTCTCAGTCCGGAGCACGGAGTACCCAGTAGCTGTGCTGCTGCTCCGTGTCCCACAGCCGGGGCACTTCTCACGCTGCAGAACCGCTCATGGATGGTGGGAGCGACCCCCTCGCTTCACTGGCAACTGTGCCACAGATCACAAGCCGGTGACAGGATGTCCCTTTCCTGAGAGCACTTCTCCTGAATTTGCTGTCTCTGCGCAAGCAGCGCTCCAGCCTCTGCTTTCCCACATCCTGAGAGGGCTCCAATAAAAATCGCCGCTTTCAGCCAAACGCTTAGTAACTCCTCAGATATCTCTTATCTTAAAAAGGAGCGCGGGGATGAGGGAACACGCAGCGAAGGGTAACGGTCTGAGAAGGTGAAGCGTAGTGCTGGGCAAAGACGAAATTTCATTTCCAAATGCCACACGCAGATTTGGTGCAGAGACAAAACGGGCATGTAGGCACTGGAAAGGTGAGGACCTTGGTTTCATTCCCAGCCTTGACCCAGAGGCTCCCTCCAGGACCTGAGCTGAGTCACTTCATCTTCCGCTGTTTCAAATTCATCCATCAAGGCTCAGGGTGGCGATTGTCTTTCACTACACTTGCACTTTGCCCAGATCTCAAATTAAATCCCAAGGCACCACAAAGAAAATTGGCAGAAACCAACACCGTTTTGCAGCACCGGCACGGAATTATTTTTATGAACTACTAAGAACTTGCACTCACTGATTTTAATAGGCTAAAAGCTTCATAGCAACGCAGCCAAGACCGAATGGATCTGAACGGTGGGTTTGGCTGTGTCGAAACTGCTGTGGAGCCCTGACGTTCCCAGTACTGCCAACAGACAGCAAGAAGGAAAAGCAGCAAGTGATGCTGCTGGAAGGTGCTGCTCCTTTCTCAACACCAACTATCGGTTTCAAGTACCCTTTCTCCCAGTTTGGGTTTTCCAGACCAGAGAGGACCTGCTGTTTTGGGTGGGTTTTTTTAAGTCCTTTATTTTTTTTAAAAGAGCAATCTAGCGCCTTAGACAGCTTTGCTTAGAGCCAGCATCAGATAATAATATAATTGGTTCCCTCTTCCCAGGTTGTTGACTAAACTTCTAGACTTACTGCAATGCCATTTGGCTGGAAGCTCATGAAGTCTTTCCTGCAGCTCCCCTACAGAACAGATCCCAGGTTCCAGGATTCTCAGTTCCTTGAGAAGACAAGAGAGAACTGCAAGAATTCAGTATTAACCTAGAGAAAAGGTGTCCGGTTCTGGAAGCATGGAATCAATAGAAGAAGCTTTGCAGGTAGAGCACGGGGTGAAGGGAGAGCTCTGAAGCCCAGCAGGTAAGGAAGGAACACTTGCAGTTTGATCAGGGCAGACCAAAGACACCACACTTACTGCTTTTCAAGAGAGAGGCTTTCACAGACTTTGTTCAATTCTGCCAGTACATAGAGAATGCTGGGAAAAAGCCACCCAAAGTGTCACATCCTCAAAATCTGCAACATGTTTTTAATCAGATGTGGACGCTGAAGATCCCTGCTTGAATGCTAAAGAGCACAAGAGAGAATTCTCCTACCCGTTCCTGGCCATTTCTTGTTCAAGCTTCTCTCACAGCCAGCGACTTCTTTTCCATTCTTTACTCCCTCCCAAACTCATTCGATTGCCTCAATTCCCACTTTGGCTCTTTTTACACCTCCTGATTTGTTAGTTCCTTGACCTGCAAATCCCTTTCCCCAGCCAGCGTCTTCTCAGAAGTCGCTTTTCCTCCAAGCATTTCTCAGGCTCCCTCCTCCAGGCAGCCGCGCCGTGTGTCACCAGCGAGGCACGATTTAGGCTGGAGGCTCCGCAGTGCAAAGACCAGGTCTCGCTTATGTTTGTGAATCCTTGTCTAACTTTATGCTGCTGTATAAATGTTTAATAGGTAATAATGCACTTGCTGGAACAAGCTGTGCACTAATACCCAGTGAGACCATTTGGATGCAATCCGTGCCGACTGTCAGAAGCTTCTGGAATTAAGAAAAACAAAGGAAGAAAAAAAGCAGCTGTTTGGTGACACTGCAGTTTCACAGCTAAAGGATGCGACAGGTGAAGCGGTCGCATGGTAGCACTGGAGATAACCCCATCTACTCTTTCCATGCTTGAATCAGGGTACAGTTTGGGATCTCAGCACTACAGACCCCGGGGCTGTGCTCAGCTACAACTATTGGATCTTATTTTCTTTGTGTTACCTCCCTCCAGCCCCCCATATTAAGACAATGTTAAGCAGTATTTCCAATCTCTGCTTTCTCTTTAGTGTTGGCTGAAGAGACAGGAATGGTCCCATCCGTTTGTCACATGATTTTTCATCACATCACATGTCCATGATTTTTCTCTGGGTTTGAGCCTATCTTGTCCTGTGCCACAATTAATTGTGAAAGAGAAACCCCAGTGGCAGATAGGATGCACAGTTTTTATTTCAGGGACCAAACAGGAGCTGGGTGATTCATCACCAACACCACACAAGCAGCGAATGCTCAAACAAACAGGGAAAATATGATGTCTTGGCCTCAGGGCCAATGAATAAAACATGGTGATGTTAATGGAGAAAACCCAGTGGGGCAGCAGGAGCGTCAGGCCATCACGTCATTTCGCTTCAAGTTAGCAGCTCATGGAGACTAACGAACCGTACCAGAAATTTTCACAACCACTACAAACAGAAATCTTTGGGGTCTGTTCTCTCTTTATCAGGTTGCTCCTAATGGTGAAGCTGGTGATGACAGCTCTCGTTTCATGATCTCAACAATTTGTGCATGGATGACATGAAATCCAGAGGTACAAAGAATTGCTGTGGTGGGATGTTCATAGGTGGCTCTTAAACAAGGAGAGCTGGATGGTGTCCCCCCAGCCACTGGCCTCCAACACGGCATCCTGGGGTCTGGATCTCCTTCCTATTAATTTTGACACAGCTTCACTAACAGCACTCTTTGACATTTTACCCCTGAAAGAGGATAAAAGTGATGAATTGACTGAGTGATGAATTGAGAAGGCTTTTACAATTGTCAGTGCGCATTAGGCAAGAAGAAGAGCTATATCCGATGGAAGCAAGTCTAATACTAAGCAAAAGACAACTGCATTAGGAAAAATTCCTCTCACAGTGAAATCTATTGGACTTCATACAGTTTCTTCCATGGTATAAAAAAATATGCCACCACCTCAGTTATTTAGAACTAGGCTGGACCAAGCAGTACAAAAATATATTGGAGGGAGCACAGCTATATCAGCGTGGCAGTAAAACAGATGAGCTAATAATTCTCTTTTCTCTCATTTTCAGGCTCGTGCATGACACTATTTCGGTACCAGTCAAAATTTATTTACCTGCGACCAATACAATTTTCAGAGTTGGGATTTGATGCAATTTAACATCTCTCCAAGGGGAAAGGTTTGCACCACTTCCCAAGTGAGCAGGATTGCAGCTTGGGGAGGGGAAGAGGGCAGGGAGGGGGCCAAGGCTGGTTAGTGCAAACCAGCCAGGGATAAAGACTTTCAGAAATATTAGAATAAACACACTTTAGAAAATCTACCCCCATATGACTGGAAGCTGAACCCTCTACAGAAATTCCCACTCAGTTGCAAGTGTTCAGCTCTTAAGAAAAAAAGAATAAATAGCAAAATTCCCCCCAAAACCTGGTTACAGCTCTCTGCCTGCTGTAACTAGTGCCAGGAATGTGTCGTAATTTTCACGAACTTTTCAGCTCATCAAGTATCTGGGCTCACACGTGGGAGGATTTCCAGGTGAAAGCTGTGTTCCACACGGCCAAACTACTTAGTCAAATCAAACTTAAACAGGGAGGGGACTTTTAAACAGGCCAGGTGAAAACCACGCCATTATTCTACCAGAGAAGAGAAAAAAAGTCCAATGCTTTTAAGCAGAAGAATGTGAATCTCTTAGTGAAATCCTCATTACTTGAGCAACATTATTTTCAAATTAAAACAACCATTGTACCTCCAGCTGGACAGGCGGTACCGTGTCTTGGTGCTGAACGCAAACTTAATCAAAGCAGAGAGGCGAAGATGGAAATCTCTCTCTATTGTTTTATTTTGCCTCTGAAGAACACTGTTTCAGGTACCCAAACAAATAACCAATATAATAGTTAAGCCAGTAACTAGTCTTACACAACCAATTCTGGGCTCACAGCTTGGAGGAACTGCAGGCATGTTGCTGAGAGTTTGTCCCCTCCCTCCAAGCACTGGGTTGTTTTTTTTTAAAGGATTCCAGACCTAATTCCCAAAAACCATTATTTCTATAGAAACCATAAAACTTCTTTCATAGCCATTTCGCTTTGTTTCTAGTTCCTTTAAAACGTAACAAGCTCTGACTCAGAAAAATTTCCATTCATTCTACTACTGAGCAGATTTATGACACCTTGTATATTCACAGAAGAGTCGCATCTTCAAAAAGTTTCAAGGATGAACTGCTACGCCTCAGGGACTAAAGCATCCTTTAAGATCAGGGTCAAGCTAAGCATTTAGATTCAAAACTAATAAATAAATCCATTTGGAGACAAAGGCCTATTGTATACCGCTCTTCCAGGAAAACCCATGGGTGGCTGAGAATTCCTTGGGAAAACTTTGCATAAATTCATTCTGAATTATTCTCAGTTCTTTCTTTCACACTGAAAAGAAGGGTCTATGGAGGGAAAAAAGTGAGTTCACACAGGGTCAGGGAATATCTGCCTTTCCAAATGCAGAACTAGAAAATGTTCATTGTCCCTTGGGACACTGGAAGAGAGAACCAGCACCTTCCCCACCCGTAGCTCATTGGTGGTACCTGGGGTACCACCAGCTCCAGCTGCAAGGGGGTGGGCACGCATTTAGAAGGTACGGCGGGGAGCGCAAATCGCAGCAGTCAAAGCCTACGTGGTGTGCTGGTTCAAAGGAACCACTTCATACCCTCAGCCCAAAAGGATCAAAAGGCAAAAAAACCCACCCAAACAAAAAAGAGTCCCACTGTTCTTCATCTACTACCAGGCAGATGCTGTCAAGCTGACAAGTAGAGTTCAGTAAAAAACACAGAATTTTACTCAGGAATTTTGCAGCGTCCTATAGAATGATATAGAAATTAATCCTTAGGCTACGTAGTTCTCTGCAATAGTTCAGGAAAAAAAAAAAAGTCATATTATGAGCTTTTACAGTAACATTTATAGAAAAAAAGCTATTCTTTATTCTTAACTCGGCAATCATATGTTAACAATTATCGCCACAAAAGCTATTTCAGTTCTTCCAAGTTATACAACAAACTAGACAGCAGGGACAGCTTTGAACCTTTGAACATCAGGTTCTTATTTACTATGTTATCCTATTTTTAGGTCAACATTTTACACGTTTGCTGAAAGCACTTTCTCTGTGTCAGGCAATTCTCCTGGTAAAACTGCTTCAGGTACCAAGCTGCTGAGCAGGAGCAGTACAACCTTAATTCAGAGCTTAATTAGAAAGTGAGCCTTTGTCACAGAGAGCTGGGAAGACTCACAGACTCAGCAAGAGAAGGACACGGTGCTTCCATTATGCCACATTATTTGCCCAGGAGTGGTGACTGAGTTAGAGTATAACCTTGGGGAATCATCTTAATTAACACACACTGACCATGATTTTAAAGTCAGTGTAGACCTGCTATTAAATAGCTCTGTGAATGTTCCGGAGCCTCTGTAACCAAGTGTTTATCCATTACAAGGCAGCCCAGTCTTAAACACCACTTGCACCAGTCAGTACAAGGAGGATGGCCACTGCTGTGTGCATTAACCTGAATTCCCAAGCTCAGCTCTGATTCAGTGCAACTTTCTGGGGAAGACCTTTGTATTGCGTTTAAAATTTTGCATTCAAAAATCAAGTGAGTAGTCATCTTCTGCCAATAGCTTAGAAACTCACTTCTCTGGAAGTTTCCATCCTGCATTTGAGATGAATACTGGGGAGAGTAACAGCACATGAAGTACATACCTTTGGCAGAGCTTGGAGAAAGAGAAGCCACAGCTCTACAGGTACGTCCTGGACTCCTGAAAAAAAACAACCAAAAAACAGTAAGTATTGAAGAACACAATAATCTAATGCAGCTGTTAGAAAAAAATGAATTATAAAATGTTCTCTCAGTCTAAAATAAAAGAAACCACCATTCTGGTGTCTGCCAGAAAATGTAACTGTTCTTTGAAGACCATCTACTTCAACTAGCATTGTTATATTTTAAAGCTAAGAGTCACCTTTTGTCCATGAATCATCTTTTCTGAGGCAAGAGCCTTCATGTCTATATGAAAACCAAGGCGACATCCTCTGTGTTTGTTATTCTGCAAAGAGAAACAGTGCCAAACCTCCTGCAACACCCACTTTAGCTGCTGAAATCCAGAGAACTGAATGTGCTGCTGTTAGCATTTGGAGACAGAAATATGTTTTGATGCAATACATCAGGCACAGGCTCGCTTGGTGACAAGAAAGTATTGGATTCCATAACGGGTTAAGAGAGAGCCAAATAAGAAAACACTGTAAGCAACTCACAGGCTAACCTCTACTCATCCTCTTTGAAATCTTTCAAGCATTCTAACCATTCTAAAAATACCAAGGAAGGTGGTAAACAGTTAAATTCTCCTAGCTCGTCACGTAAATGACAGCTTGATTGATGTATACAAATGTTCTAACATTATACTCTTACTATGTTGGGTTTAATACAAAGGTACGAATGAGCCAGGACTACTAGGACAGAAATTCTCACGTACAGAGAAATCTGTTTCACAACTTTGGCTATCACCATTTAGTCAGGTGTCTTCCAGCTTGCCAAGGACACAGCCTGGGGATACCTATACAAAGAGATACAGAGTGTGGGTCACAGAGCCAGATTTCTCCTGTGGACATTATGCTGCTGCTTCTCCATCTTGCAGTCTCCCAGGGATGTGCCTCCTCCTGCCTGAATAAGTTGGCCTTTGTGCCTATCTCTTCCCACAGGTCTCAAAGACAAATCTGCAAAAGCCATTTAGAGTATTTCAATAAGACCTAAGCCCCACAGAAGATCTGGTACCAGGATCTCTGCTGAAGGTTAACTCTAGGTTTTTCTCACCTCCTCAGGGCCATACAGTTGGGACACACCTGACAATCTCTCTACCAGCATCAGGCCCTTCTCTACATGTTTTCAAGACGATAGCAGCTGTGAAATGCACTCTCTGCTGCTGCCAAGGGTAAATGATTAGAAATACCAGCAAGCGGCAGAACTCATCTTGTACTCTCAGAATCCGGTGTGAATGAATCAAGAAGGGCCCATGCTCCAAGCTGTCTCTCACCCCATGCCACAGAGCCTCAGGACAGGCAGAGCTCACAGTTGTGCACCATCATTGCACTTGGACCTTGATAAGGGAATGTTTACACCTTCTATGAACTCCCAGGGAAAAGCTGCCCGTTCTCAGTACAGAAGAAGGTGCTTTTTGAAACTGAAAAAAGTTCCTCCCTGCTTCTTTCTTTGCTTCTGAAATGGTAGGGCCACAAAGATGATCAGAGGGCTGAAGCACCTCTCCTGTGAGGACAGGCTAAGAGAGTTGGGGTTGTTCAGCCTGGAAAAGAGAAGGCTCCAGGGAGACCTTAGAGCAGCCTCCCAGTACCTAAAAGGTGTTATAGGAGAGAAAGGCAGGGACTCTTTATCAAGGAGTGGAGTGATAAGATGAGGGGAAAAGGTATTAAACTGAGAGGGGAAATTTAGATTAGATATTAGGAAGAAATCCTTTACTCTGAGGGTGGCGAGACACTGGAACAGGTTGCCCAGAGAAGCTGTGGCTGCCCCATCCCTGGAGGGGTTCAAGGCCAGGCTGGATGGGGCTTGGAGCAACCTTGTCTGGTGGAAGGTGTCCCTGCCCAGGGCAGGGGGGTTGGAACTGGATGATCTTAAGGTCCCTTCTAACCCAAACCACCCTATGACAACCACGCCATAACATCGCTGAACATACCAATTAGGTATCATGTGGTACCACTGATACCCTAAAGCCCCTTCCACCAGCAGAGACGTTTTGCCTGCATGCCTAACCCAGCTGTCTGTCCTCCTGTGTCACTCAGCACTTCATTTCTCACTTACTGTCTATAGAGTGGGAAGAGTAACACTATTCTACCCAATTTGGGCGCTATGATGTGCTGACATCCCTATACAGGAACTCTAACAAGGTGGGGGGGAAAGAAGAGTGGCAGAGCCGTACCCTCCCTTTCTCTCCTCTACTTTGCATCAAACCCCCGGTCCAACACCTTTCCTTTAACCACAGGAACAATCAAACCACTCAAGTGACAATCTGACTGTCTCATGCTCTATGGCTGGTGCTATTATGGAAAACACACAGGTTACTTTTTTTTTTTTTCCCTGCTATATGTAATTTATGAGGGACAAATGCTGACTCCAGGTTGCTTGTAATGTGTCCAACTTGGATTGGTCACCTGCACCTAAGTTTTTTTTACTCAAATGGTGCCCTACCCTCAGCCACACTTCAAAAAAAATGTCAGATCCCTTTTAAAAAAAAAAAAAAAAGAAAA
>VZRU01001321.1:0-22289 GCA_013398155.1 Pedionomus torquatus | reverse complement strand
GCTGCCCCATCCCTGGAGGGGTTCAAGGCCAGGCTGGATGGGGCTTGAAGCAACCTGGTGTGGTGGGAGGTGTCCCTGCCCAGGGCAGGGGGGTTGGAACTCGATGATCTTTATGGCCCCTTCTAACTCTAACCATTCTATGATTCTAGGACACTGTTGTGTGTTAATAAACGTTTCACCAACTTCTCTACCTTTACTCCTTCTGATGGTAACAGTGCTCTTAAGTATCCAGCAAATTCCAGGTGTATTACACAACAAAATAATTTCCAAAGGTTACAGAGGTAATCCAAATATTTGACATTTAAAAGCAAATAAAAAAAAAAAAAACCCACCTCTCAACGATGTTTCTGAGGAATAGTTTTGCATTCATCCTTGAAGAAGCCTTAGCACAGGAGGGAGAAAACATGGGCACAGTGTGATGCTAGAGGATGTAAGACCTAGAGAGACCCCTCTAAATTTTCCCCTTGGAATTCACTGCTCACCTGAAACAACCTCCTCGACTGGACAAACACAAATGTAATACAGATCGGTCTCTCTCAAACTTGTCCAGCAGCCTTGAGACAAACAGCATTATTCAGGCCGCCCGTTACATGTGCCCAGCTTTGGTACTGGGACTACGGTGCCAGTTCAGCTCGAGACTGCAGTGAGCACTTTACCTAAAACTCCAGAAAAGCCTGATTCCTTGCACCATCAATGGATGAGAACATCTGCAGTGCACACCTATCACTGGCATTTGAGTACAGTCCAAAGTGAGAGCCCAGGTAGGTCATAAGATTCTCAACCCACATCGTCTGTATGAGTTTTAACTCTGATACAAGAGGGCCCAACACCAACGTCAAGGACAGATAAGCTGGATCACCTTACGGTTTAGCTGAATTTAGTTACACGCTTGAAAAAAGAAATTCTCTCTTGTGCAAGAACCTTCTACATTGACTGCTAAGAACTTAGTACCAATTCTCCAGGAGATAGGAAATCAGTAACCATCATTCTAACTCCAAATAGCTACACAACAGCCTGCTGCACAACTGAATGTTGAAGACCTACTCAGGATTTACAGGACCCAGTCCTACAACTTCTGAAATTTTTCCATGTTTTCACATTTCCTTCCCAGGAAAAAGGTCGAGGTAAGTACTAGGTTTAAAGGATAAGTTTAAAACATTTTCAAGAAATTTCTTAGGAAACAGAAATTCCTAAAGAACTGCCAACTAAACACGTGCCTGAAAGACAAACTTTCACTTTCGCAACAACTCGAAGCTGAATGAAAGCAATCCAAGGAATGGCAATATTCTGAGGAAACCTCGAGGTTCAAGCTAATGTCTCTTGTAAATCTTTATTCGTATCGATGGAAGCAGCATGAAACGGCTCTGGACTGCAGCCCAGCCGCTGCTGGAAGCAGCGCCGGCTAAATATGCCCCACATCCACTCCAGCCCAGCCCTGCAATATGGGCTCACTCAAGCTGGTGACTCACAGCATTTCGGAAAACAAAGATCAGTAACAAACCTAGAGCCTTTCGCCTCTTCTTCATTAATTTGAGCCCTACTAATTTCAAAAAAAATCTATCAAAAACTATTGTGTTCTGACTATTGTTTTGTGGCTTCCAGCGAGGCTTTCAGGCTAGTTCCTCGTATCCAGCAGGCAGTTATACAAAGGTATTTAGGCACCTAGAGATACATGGAGCCTCCTAAGCAGATCTACAGTGTGAATTAGGAGTTTAATTTACTTAGATAATTCTGAAATCTCATTTAGAGTCTAATGACTCTTAAGCAAGTAAATACCTTTGAAAATCTGACTCCAGGTCACCTAAAGTATAAAGATTATAATAATTAATGACAGCAGTTGGTAGTCTCAACAAAGGCTGCACTCTGTCAAAGGTGTAATTTGTCCTTCGATTCCAGAGATAAATTGCCTGGAAGAGGAACGAAGGACATTCTAGAACATATATGGAGGAAACTGGGCAGCTATACTGTTTGCTACTTATAGCAGGGGAAGACACTGGTTCTGACCTTTCAAAGGAGTACTCAATGGCACAAAAGATTTCTAATTATATCTAGAGTTTTTTACATACACACCATCTATATAACATTTCCTCCAAGTTAAAAGATCACATCGTTATCAATCGTTACCTGGGAGTAATCTGAACAAGCACCAAATGGTGTCTCAAACATAAAACGACTCAAAGTTGTTTCTTTAGCGTGGCACAATGCCAAATTAAAAATAGTCAAACAAATCTATTTTCCTTACCACCCTCTGGGGATGCACCCCTGCAAGCAAATACCCAGCTGCTGTTCCCAGAGCAGCACGGTTCTGTACCGCATCCTCACACAGGGCTTCTGCAGAGCTGCCACCACGTAGCCCCAAGGATAAAAGCTTCAAGAAAGCCTTTTGATTCCAGGGTTGAACCAGAGGATCTTCTCCACCCGCCCATCACTGTCTTCTAACCAGAGAAATTAATGAGTTTCTGAAGGCTGAGATGGCAAAGCTGGAACCAGCGCCCGCAATGGTTTAGAAACGGTTTGGTTCTGTTAAAGGAAATATTGATTAATGCCAACGGGGGATGTCATGTTTTAAACAGAGCCTCTTCTAGGCACAGGAGGGTTTCATTCTTCGGTAGCTAAACTGAGAACACAGTGATTTTAAGATGTGGTTTCAAATAACATGGTTTTTTAAAAAAAACAAACCACAACCCCAGCCTGCACCTGAAAATTCCTGTCTTTTCCCTGAAATAGTGTAGAGCAGAGCTGCAGAGCAGCGTAGCTCCCTCACTGAACTGGCCAAAGCACATAAACACAAATGAAATTATGGCTCACTAAAAAATATTTTCTAGCTACTCACTAAAATAGCTTTGGGAGACCAGGTCCATACATGGAATAAAATTACTTTCTCTGCAGTCCTAAGCCAAACTCTCCTCTGGAATGACATTTTAGGTAATATAAACAGTTTAAAGGCAAATGTAGAGCAGTGCAGCCTAGTTTTATACAGTCAGTGCAACAAAACCGAGATTTATTCTGTGTTGAATGAAGCCCTTTATGTTGTTTCTGCTTAAAAAGGAGAAGTACTGAATGCAACAATTCCTATAAATTTATCTTTCATTACAAACACTCTCATAATCTATTTTCAATTTCACCAAACAATAGCAGGGCCAAGCAAAAAGGGCAGGACTTTGACCCTCCTCATCCGCAGACATCTCAAGCCTTGCCCTGTCTGCTGTTCAAGCAACACAACCGGGGACACGAGTCCTCCCACTGCTCCTCCAATAAACTCTGTAACACGTCACATAAAGCTCTTGGAGCGCACGACTGAGATGCAGATGGATGCTTTTCAAAATACCTGCTTGCATCCTTCAGCTTTAGATCAGAAACGCAGATAAAAGCCCTTTCAAGAACTTTGTAATGTTCAGAGCCGCGTGGGATGAGCCATTAACTCTCCAGACTTCCCGGTGCACTATACCCAGCCATTCGCATTTTATCCGGGAGCAGAGGGGAGAAACAGGAGGGAAAAGGTTGATCCGCAGCGCACGGTGTAAATAACGCTTTCGTCTCTAGTTCTGCTTCACAAGCTTTTCTCAATGTCTGAAAATAAAGTCTAACGAAATCGCTAGAACTGTGTGGATTAACACAGAAACAGAAAGACCAAAATTAACCGATGGAAAGTGGTGCAAAGCCACGTGAAACGCAGCCCTCGGTAGTGCCCGCTCCTGCACCCAACCCCTTACTCCAGGACCCAGACACATCTCTCCCCTCATGGCCTCCTGGCACAGCATCTCCTCGCTGAAGACTCCAGAGCACACCCCAAACATTTATCAAAGCGTGTTTCGACTCATGTTACGCGTGTGGGGGTGGATTTGGTGGGATAAATAACATTCCTCCCCGTTTCGCTCCTGAATTAATGAAGGTGTAAGGCAGTGGGCGGACATCAAGAGGAATATAGGTTGGCGAAGGCTGCCAGGCAGTCCCAGCAAGCTGGGGAGATGCTACCCAGGCAGAACAAGGGCGTACCAACGCCATGCCTCACGGTGACAAACCATCACTGCCCGCATCGCCTGCTGTCACAGCACTTCTCGTTCATGAGCCACGAGGAATGAAGGAATGTGCACCAGACAGAGCTGGTGTCAGAAACACTGATTCAGAGCTTCTTCTTCTAAACACGAGACCNGCATCGCCTGCTGTCACAGCACTTCTCGTTCACGAGCCACGAGGAATGGTGTCAGAAACACTGATTCAGAGCTTCTTCTTCTAAACACGAGACCACGTGCATCCTCTGTTACCACCTAAGAAATACACGGTGACGCTGTACAATGCACATCGTGGTGTGCCAGAACATGCCCGATAGGAAAGTGTGGGGACATCTCATGCCAAAGGCCGGTACTTGCACGGATGTAAGTGGTCAGCAGGATCTGTTCCTCAGCAACCTGTGCCTCAGATACATCAGAGTAACGGCTAAGAGACTGAAATGCCTTTCTGGAAAAGAAATCAGAACAAGAGCGGCAAAACAGAAAAATGAGCAGATGGTTAGATGCTAAAACAGGACAGACAAGCATCCAGGAAAAATGGAATGCCTAAGTTTAGCCAGGACAATAGCAAAAATCAGCAAGAAATAATTGCTAAATATTACTTTTCAGAATTCAGATAACATTTTCAGAATAGCAGCAGACACACCCAACAACATTCACGCCAGCAAAGACTTACAGAAGCAGGGAAATTTAAGTCTGTGGATGAGAAAATACAACTGTAAATACAACTGTTTGGAGGACCGTTTCATGCAGCGCATTTGGAGACAGAAATTGCAATCACAGCCTGGGTCTGACACCGACCTCATCATGACGGGAGAACTTCAATGGATCATTTTTGCACCTCACAGCAGCCACTCACAGCGCCACTTGCTGCGAGGACTTGTGCTGCCGCTCGTTAGAGTTACGAGAGTTACAACAACAAGCTCTGAATTAAGATTTTTGTGACATGAGCGACTCTGGGCTTCACATGGCAGAATTTAGCTATTTTAGAAGATGACCACCTTGAAACCAGGGCTATGGCTAAATATCCAGAAATCGGGGGAGCTGGCTCTCTCCACTCAAGAATTTTCTTTCACTTATAAGGTTTTGTTTTGTTTTTTGGATCACCTGATAAATGATACATTTTGAATCTTTATTACATTTCATTTTTTCTTCTTCAGCCCAGAGCTTTTAGAAGCCATATTTTGATTCCTTCCTCTGTAAACTTATTCTGTTGTTTCCCAGAGAAATAATAACTCTGCACTAGGACACCTCAGTACTGTCAGGAAAATAATTCTTCATTTTTCCTTTTCCAAGCAGCTTAAGAGGGAGATTTGGAAGGAGAAAAAGACCATATTTCATCATCTGAACTACGTAATCAATCATTTTAATTGCCCGAAAACCATCAATAACTAATAAACTAATTTAAATCTGACCATCTGAACCTCAGCCATCCAATCTTTAGCTCAGTTTTTAAATATACACGACCGTAAAGGATGCTGAGATAAGGGATTGTGGTTCAGCCCTCACTGATGAAAGAAGAGGAAGACAAAAAGGAATTGTGAGAGCACCCATCCTGCTCAGATACTGCTGCGGGGGGAGACCAGCTGCAGAGATACCCACATACGAGAGCCACAGAAGTTTTGTAGGTGCTTTCTCCAATTCAACAATCTCTGTCACCGAGCTCTGTACAGCTGCCCATCATGCTGCTCCGGAGGGGAAAATCAAAATACCAGCATCTCGTGTTCCAGACAGAAACCATGACACTATATAAACAAAATGCTGAATTTAAATTCTAGTGCAGACTGATTAGGCTGAAAGACACGTCAGAGTGAAATGGTGTCAGGTTCAGTGAACCGAGTGTGAAGGTCTTTATGATGACACTGGCATTTTTGCCTTAGTTGCAGGCATCAGTAGCTATATTGGATTATGTCACCTGAGAATTTAAATACAATCATACATTTCTAATGAAAAAATGGCACACGTGAGTAACACGGCTCCATATTACCTTAATTACACATTGCAATTACAATTACAGCAGCACTGCCACTGGGATGAAATTATTGTGACTGAGCCTCTCCATCCTCCGTGCAGGTCTTTCACAGGAGCCTCACACAGACTCACCTCAACTCATACTGGGAAAATTAGTGAAAAACACCAGAAGAACTCTATCCAGGCATAAGGACAGGGCTCTAACTGCCCTGAGCTGGCTCAGAAAAAGAAAGAACAAAATTTAATTTCTAAGCAGAACACTGAGATTCCTCAAAGCAGGAGCTAAAAATAAGTGAAGGCGTTTTCACTTATTGAAAGTGAAGACTTTCTTCTTTATGAAGAGAAAATGGCCAGCCACTGGCCTCTATGGAGAATACACGTGAGTGATCATCCCAGACCCATGATGACGATGTCCCTTAAGGCCAAGAGGACCAACTGAACTAAGCCCACAGTGCTGTTCCTGTACTTCTTGACAAGAGGGAGCTGGAATTTCTATGTTGGAGAACCTAGAAAGACAGTGTGGCATAAGCAAGGGCTGACTTTCTATTTACCAGCCTTGACAGCATCCCAGCAGCATGGTACACACCGCAGGGCTTGCTTCACAACACTGCTTCCCTTTTCAAATGTCTTCTTTTCCTCTTAGCAATAGTGATTTTACAGATAAGCATGCTGGAATGATGAATTTCACACAGAGAAGACATCGCTGTCCTTTTACATTAACTTTCCAAGGTTGTCTTACTCAATTTAGTGTCAATGCCCATCAAAACCACAGACCTGAAAGGTTGCGCTGGAGCAATCAAACGCAGCAGTTCACTCAAATCCAGATCAAAACTCTCTTTCTAATCTTGCCTGGACCTTAAGCCTGAATTTATAGTAAACCAGTGCAGAAAGAAGTATCATCACCTCATCCATTTCCTAAAAGAATCACGGACTGGTATGGGTTTGGAAGGGACCTCTGGAGATCATCCAGTCCAACCCCCCTGCCAGAGCGGGTTGCACAGGAATATGCCCTGGCCAATTTGGAATGTCTCTGGAGATGGAGACTCCACCACCTGAGCCACCACCAGCCTGTTCCAGGGCTTTGCCACCCTCAAAGGAAAGAAGATCCTCCTCACATTTAAATGGAACTTCCTACGTTTGTGCCCGTTCCCTCTTGTCCTGTCACTGGGCATCACTGAAAAACCACTGGCCCCATCCTCCTGACACCCAGTCTTTAAGTATTTATAAGCATTCATCAGATCCCTTCTCCGTCTTCTCTCCTCCAGACTACAAAGACCCAAGTCCCCCAGCCTCTCCTCAGAAGAGCGATGTCCTAATCCCCCGATCATCTTTGTAGCCCTTTGTTGTATCCTCTCCACCAGTTCCCCATCCCTGAACTAGGGAGCCCAGAACTGGACACAGTAACCCCGATGTGGTCTCACCGGGGCAGAGCAGAGGGGCAGCAAGAATGCCAGGGAAGGGCTGAGGCTGTAAAGTCTCAAGATTCTTCTCTTGCATTTGGCATTCTCCTCCGTGTCTTCTCATGGTTGCTCTCCCTCTCTCGTAGAGAAGCACCGAAACACACGTTCCCGGTGGCATTTATAAACCAACAGCTTGCACAAAGAAGGAGCATCTTACTGTACTAGGGCTGTGCACCCTTCTCAGCTCCTGAAATATCAGAGTTGCCCGTGGCTTCACTGGTGACACACCACTCGTGTCACCTGCAGTCCCCTGATGAGGACAGCAAGCACATGTCATTGGTCACAAATCCCCAGGCAGGGAGAACAGTGCTCTCCAATTGCTCCTCCAAAGGCAGCAGAAGACTTACAAAACACAGTTAAAACAGTTATGATTTATCCTTGGTACAGAGACACACCAATCACCCACAAAATCAGCCCATCACACAGCACTAGTAGAAGATTCCAGAAATCCAAATAACAACATCTAAAGGGAAATGCTTTCAGATACCTAAATTAGTTTAAGAAATAAAAGATTTGTATTTTTATAATTTCAAGCTTCTAAGGGAAGAAAAAAAAATATTAAAAAAATCAATTAAATCAGCTAGCTATGTTCAGGCAATTGAAGGTTTCCCAGAAGGCATACATACAGAGGATTAACAAGATCCATAGAGTTAAGTAAGAGAGAAGCAGGAATCTAGAGCTTGTTTTCAGTCTGGAACAGAAGGCCAGGGTGTGACTTTATGACTTATCTTGTTTCCAAGGAAGGGAGAACAACCCCGGTCAGCATTGCCAGACAGATTCTGCCCAGCAGCCTTCCTGGCCCTTCCTCCCACCTCGGTCCCGTGCATCATCTCCCTCGCCCCCAGTCACACTCTCACAGAAACACATGGGGTTTATAAAGCAAGCCCCAGCAGCACGACTGGGACCTGATAAAACGAAAAACAAAACACTCCTGCGCAAAGAAACAGCATGATTCCCTGAAGCCAGGGCAATTACTAATCGACAACAGCCGCAAAAAAAGGGTGTTTTCTGACCTCCCCCGTATTCAGTGGCACAGAAACTGTGACGCTCTCTCTACTGCCGGTGAGGGAAAAAAACGTCGGGACTCAAGAGATTTTTTTCACGTGCAGCAAACAGTGGCAGCCCAGCTAACGTCACACAGAAAGATTTGTTCAACATCTTTTGTCAATATTTACTGCCATAAGTAACATTTTGCTTCACAGTCTAATTTATAGAACACTGACTTCCCTGGTGAAATACATAAAAGATGACCTCTCCACTCCTGGGACCTCTTTTTTTTTTTAATTCCTAAAGGCCCGAAAACTGTTAAAAATAAGGAAGAGAGGAGTTTGGAACTTTTTCTGCCACTTGTTCTGCTAAGTTAAAACCTCACTTGTCTTACTCCGTGGATTCCTTAGATGGCTTCAATGTGCACCCTTCTCAGTTATGGACACACGTGAGATGTAGGCTGAAAGACGGTTCCTTCAGCCATCTATCTGAGCAAGCTGTTATAGGCTGCAAAAGAGCAAATTTTCTCCCAAATATTTATTCAGGTGTTCAAAAGCTCGGGGAGGGGTTGGAGGCGGGGGGACAGGACCTGGGAGGGGTGTTGTTTGCTTGTTTTAAACTTTTAAGCTATTTAAATCAAAATACCTCTTTCCTGGACAGTTAGTCAGTTTTCATTTCCATAATATCCTTGGGATAATTCTACCAGATCATCAATTATGCATACACTCTGTAAGAAAATTTAAAAGCAAAAGGAAAAAAAAAAAAAAGGAAACAAGATATGCTATTCTCATATAGAAGAAAAAGTAGAAAACAGAGGGACCCCTTTGGGCCTTTTTCATAAAGAACAGGGAAATAAAACCAACAAACCACAATAGATCACAAGTGTACTTTTTATCTTTTATAGATTACTTCATGATACTTGCAAAATTCCCCAGAAGGACATTAAATACTCCATTCATTGAGTTCATCCACTACGTAGGGGGGTTTACAGAAATTAAAATCTCTCTGCTTGAGGACAACCATCAAGGCAGCAGTTTGCTGCTCTGCAATCACTTCAGAAAAACTAAATTTTATATTCAAAATGACAATTTCTCATGAAATATTAAAGTGGCAGGAAGGGAAATTATCATAAGATTTGCATAACAAACTAAATTTATTTGGACTAAAAGCATATTAAAATTCCAGAAAGTTGGTTTTAGATTAAGGAAGGAATACAGCAGCGGACTAAGAGTCCAGCTGCCAGGAACACGTGCGATGAATCTCTTGTTCCTTTGGGTAACTGCATTTGTTTTCTGTTTCCTTGCGCTCCTTTGCTTTTGTGCTTCCAGCTTTCCTAATTTGGGCACCCAAAAGTGAACCAAGGACAAGTCGTGGAGATTCCTTCTATAGAAAATGGAGTCAGACTAACACATCAGCCGAACGTGTTCTCTGTTGCATACAACTAAAGAAGACATTTTCTCAGACTCAGAGCTGGCCTCAGGTTATCACAGAATCATAGAATGGTTAGAGTTGGAAGGGGCCCTAAAGATCATCGAGTTCCAACCCGCCTGCCCTGGGCAGGGACACCTCCCACCAGCCCAGGTTGCTCCAAGCCCCATCCAGCCTGGCCTTGAACCCCTCCAGGGATGGGGCAGTCAGAGCTTCTCTGGGCAGCCTGTTCCAGTGCCTCACCACCCTCACAGGAAAGCATCTTCCTAATATCCAATCTAAATCTCCCCTCTTCTAGTTTCAAACCATTACCCCTTGTCCTGTCACTATGCTTCCTGACCAAAAGTCCCTCTCCTGCTCTCCTGGAGCTCCCTTCAGATCCTGGAAGGCTGCTCTAAGGTCTCCCCAGAGCCTTCTCTTCTCTGGGCTGAACAGCCCCAGCTCTTTCAGCCTGGCTCCAAATACTTCATCTACGCTTTGGGGTTCAGGTCTCGTCATCAGCACTGTGCCCAGCTGGTGTCACACAGCAGCTCTTTGAGTCCATGGGTATTACAGCATGTCACACACAGCCAGAATGGCTTAATGGAAACAGAAGCCCTCCGTGGGAAATTATAGCTTTTACAGGAACATATGTTCCACAACCACTCAGTAGCTATAAAAGTGTTTATCTCAACATTTCATAGAGGGGAAAGCAAAATAGAATTGAAAGATAACACACACTGCTTCTGAAAAAATCTTGTGACAAACAGGCTTGCACAAAACACTGACCAAACAAAAGCAAATGTAGAAAGCTCCAATATTTAGAGTGGAAGCTTATGGTAATGAAGGTGATTCAGTCAACTCAGCAATGATTTTTTTTTTTTTCCCCCCACAAAGATAGTGTCTCACATCTATTGTAGTTTCCACTGACAATGACTCAAAGTCACTCCCATAAACCACACGCGGTGAAAGTTCCTGCACTCACCGCAGGAACACAGACTCTTCTGGGGCAGGTTACAATAGCTGCCTGGAACCGTGCCTCTACTGCGTAGCCCAAACGAGGGGATATCACCAGAGTTAATCTCTGTGCATCTGCAAATTGCCAGGCAGAGACGGTCACATTTTCTCCTAGGAGTCCACTAACTCCCCGTGGACGGTGTCACGGTCAGCACGCACCCGACCGGACCGCCCTGCACCGAGCATCCGCATCGCTTCGTGCATCATTTCTGTTTTCATGTAAATTCATATATTTGCTGTGGACAGAACACTCCTCTCCTGCCCCAAAATCACCTTGAGCACTAGCACAAATAGGCCAAGGTTCTTACCATACAGTAGAAGGTAACCCTGACCAGCCGGTAAAAAAGCACATCACAGACGGGAGATTAGAAGCATAAAGGAAGATTGTGTAATTTATCCGTCACTTTGCTCTGTATCAGTAATAGAGCTGGAAATAGAAACCTCCCCTATTAGACACCACATCAAGGGCCACGACAGGTGCTGCACAGAGCCCCGTTCCAAAGGACGTGTAAACCAGAACGTGGGAATAACATCCCAGGGAGGTGAGGACGGGCGCTGAGACAGGCTGAGCTAAGCTCAATGGTGAATTCTTTCTCCTGCACCTACCCCGGACGCAGCCAGCAGGAGATGAATTTTGATCGTCCTGTCCGCAAGCTACGTGATGGCAAAAGGAGGTAACGTAACAGCAACTCGCTTCTCAGGGAGCCTTAATAATGAAAGGCAGCGATCCCAAGCAAAACGGGCTTCATTTCAGTGGGAGCCTCCCCAAACACAAAATGAATTGCATCCTCAGACTTGGCCTTAGTTTAACTAAGCCATTAGAAACAGAATTAATTAATTCATTCATTCTGCATTAATACAAGGCCAGACCACAGTCTGGCAAGACGCCAGGCAAAGCAGACTTTTCACAGGATTAAGCTTTGTCTGAGAAGCTAACCATCAAGCAGAGGCTAGTTCGGCACCAAGGAGTCACCTAAGATAAGAAGGTCAGTGCCACCCAGCAGCTCAAGCAGCAGGGATTTCTTGTCACTCACCGCTACGAGGGGAAGGGAGGCTCTGGGGTGTCCTTCTGGTCGGGGGGACTCACAAAGGGTTTCTGTTGCCAGGTGACTGAATTCTCAGCTGACACGCCAGAGAAGCAGCATGATATTTTTGAAGGTCATAAGTCTATATAAAATTATGGGTTTCTTGCTTTTTGTTGATGGTTCTGTTTCTGCCTTTTTAAATCAACAGCTAGATTTCACTTGGAAAAAAAAAAAAAAAAAAAACCTCCACTGAAATGACTTACCTGAGTATATGTCCTAGATGGAATCTGGTTGCTGAGCAGCAAGCCACGATCCACTAACAGTGATTTTGCTTTAGTTCATGTAGCAGGGAATGTACTAGACACGTGGGTCTTAATTACAGCTTGTAATCAGCCTGAAATTCCTACAGACTTTTCCCATCTTCATCACAAAGGTAGGGGACCTGGTGGCTTAGTACTGCAAAAAAGCTAGTAGAGGGATAAAACCTATGATAGGCAGGCATGAAATCATTTATCATAAAATTTTAGTCTTCCTGTAAAAGAAAAGAAACTATTTATATAGAAACATCCATCATATCTCTTGGCCAAGGGCTTATAAGCTTTTATAAGAGAACAAGGGCATATCATGAATTAGTCACAGGATTTCACAGGGCTGAATTACAAGCCTTTATGAATACCAGACTCTGTAAATTAGATTATATTTTAAAAAAAGCAACACACAACACAGTACTTCACCTAAGACAACTGTTTGACAAAAAAGCAGGGACGTGTCACATTTAATGGAAAAAGAAAGCCCAGCCAGTTCCAGTGACAATCAAAAAGAAAATTAAAAAGTTCATGGAAATACATGAAAATTGGGGAAATTTCCAACAGTTCTCTTTTGGGAGGAAGAGGTGGAGATGCTCACACTGTCTTCTCTTACTGGACCGTGAGCTGGTAATATCCCTCTCCAGAGTTCCTGTATCAACACTCTTTGAGGAACCCGTACAAGCCCTAGACCACCAGGAGACACTGAAACCCTCAGGACTGGACCTTCCCTGCAGACTGGCCTCTGTGAGTGTCCAACATCATCTCCTCACAGCAGGGAATCTCTGGAGTGGTGGGGAGAATCGCAGGGCAAACAGTGTGGCGTTCAACAGGAGTTTTTGGCATCTGCTCTGAACCATGCCATCTGTGGTACAGCAGTAAAGGGCCTAAAGCATCGCTGAAGACTAACACAGAACTACAATGCCATTGCAGTATTTCCACCTTTTCTCCCACTCTCTATTAATTCCAGGCCAACTTATTAAAATTTAAAAACCAAAAGGGGAGAAATTACTTAACATCCTGTCCTGACCGTTTAGCCCAAAACCTTTCTGGATGAACCTAGTTCATTGAAGCCAAGGAGAGTGTTTCCACCAACTCCACCAAGTCCAGAGCTTGGGTCCCTTGTGCCAGCAAGGGCAGGAACACAGCTAACAGTTATATAGCCCCATGAAGCATGAGTCACAAAATAACCATAGCCTCACACTGTCCGAGCTCTAGCGAGTGCTGTATCAGCAGCAGAACATTTGTTTGGGTCAACACAAGGAGCACCATGGTGTCCAGCGAGCGCGAATACGCTCATCTGAGTGTGCTCATCGCTTGTTTGTTCTCGTAAAAAACAAAGGGAGGCAACAAGAAAGAACAAAAGTGAAGGCTGTGAGATGGCAAAGGGTTGTTGTCCTCTCTTCGCTGAGGCCTCACAAAACAGCAGGTGCTTCTCCAGAGGCCATTTCCCAACCTAATGAATGCACAAATTAGGACGTTAATTCCATACTCCACCCTCTGAGGGAGGAGACGAAGGGAGTCGATGAAGTGCTTCTACTCCTGCCAGCAATCTGATTGCAAAACAAGAGCAGGTTCTTTTCAAACAAAATTCCACCCAAAGAGAAAGAGCCATGAAAAATATGTAGATTGAGGAAAAAGACTTACTGGCAGGAGTGCCACGAGTTAAAGCCAGCTGCAGGCAGAAGGAACACCTCTGCCTTGTTCGTTTCCTGCACCAAACAGAATGATTTTATGTGGAACATCTGACTGCTAACTCCATCCCACTTTCCACCCTTCAGAGCTAAATAACAGGATTCCCTTCTGTTCTTCCATGGCTTCTAATCCAAGAATCTCCACCTAATTTACTTGCTTGATAAACCCTTTCTCTTAGAGATCTTACTCTTTGGTTTTAGCACCCAGATACAGACTAGCATTTTTCTAGAAGTTCTCGACTATCATGTAAAGACGCGTGCATCCCATTTCTCAGCTAATTAGAAATAAAACATGAGTAACATGATTTAAGTCTAATAATCACACATGCAGTATCGTAAGCACAAAGATTGATGGCCAGTCATTTGCCCCATTCATATCCTTTTGTTATACAACGGGGCACGGTGACCTGGGAATTGTAACAGGAACCAGTCTTTGGAGCCTTTGTTTCATTTTTCTAAGCGTAAATAATCTTTAAGAAAACAAGCACAGCCTTGAGATTGAAATAATGATTTTAGAACAGTGTTCCAGAGACTCTCTAGCAAGCTGAAGCAATAAAAGATACATATTTTAAGAACACTTTTATTAAAAACTTACTGCTAATAAGTATAGCCAGGCTTGAAGGTCTGTTCTATCACGAGTGCCAGTCTTACCACCAGGGAAAACTGCCACCTCCCTGTGAAGATACTGTGAGTTTCTTTCCTTTTTAAGTACTTTCAGGCACTTTTTCTGTGCTCTATCCCATGATTGAATTAACAGTCTATTATTTATGAAAGTCTTCACAGGGAAGCCTCACAGAACTACACGGAGTGCTGTGAAAAAGCATCTCTGTGGGTCTTCTGGCTGGCTTTGTCTCATACCCGCCTGAGGCAGGAGAGGACTCACTACCACACATGCAAACTATCCAGTGATGCCAGATCACAGACCCAAGCCAAGTTACAAAGCCAAGGAAGAAAAGGTAGCAGCCCACCAGGCCTCCTCTCATTCCGCACACAAGAGGCTCCATTGCCCCTCCATCCTCCTCCTGGCCTTCCCACTCACTCAGCCCAACAGCGTGCTGGGTCAATGCCACGTCTGGAGTATTTGTACAAGGCCTACTCTTAGGAGGACTTTGATCTTAGTTGGCGCCAGTGCTGTTTGAATCCAAGCAGTAAACCAGAACTTGCTGCAAAAAAGGTCGAGAACACCTAACAAATACGATGATGTTTGGACTACAGCACTGCTTTATGTGTAACTAAGCACCACTTTTAGGAGAACCACACCACAATTTGTACAGGTCTTCAAGATACCTAGATGTAAGAACAGCAAGCGAAGACCGTACATGTATTTTGTTGAGGTGCTCAAGGCACTAAATTCCTATCTGAGTATCTTCAGTGTCTGAAGAAAAGCGATTTCCAGTTTTGGGGTCTGCTTCTGTGATTCTTCTTACATTTGCACAGTTGGCTGTAAAGATGCCTAACTCAGAGATATGCCTAATAATATGGGCAGGTAGGATGCAAAGTAGGAATTCTTCATGAATGTGTGCGTCTACACTAGTCACTACTACTCTTGCTTGGTACATCTCACCTTCTAGAGAACTTCTAGCAGTAAACTTCCTGCAGGTATTCTACATTCATACATCTTGCATCAGGGGAGCACAAATCTGCTGGACTGATAAAAGTACAAATTACCTAAAAAAAAAATAATTTACAACTCTTTGGTTACTTAAACAAAACAGATTCTGAGAGCTATTTGTAGAGAAAGCAAGAAGAAACTGAAGCAAAGGTATAGTGAGGAAACAAACATTTACACAATCTCTCTTCTTTTTTGATCTTTTCTAGGAAGCCATGTAAGTTCTCAGCATATTGTGATTAGTTTTTCCTCTGCTGCTGTAAACACTTTGAAGAAAAGTACCAATAGCTAAGATAAAAAGATAAAAAATAAAAAGGTGTAAAATATTTAGTGAGTTCTTTTAATAATTAATCTATCTAAGAGCTTTCAGTCTAGCGTACCGACAGGACAGCCAGACCTTTCAAGAGGAGAAACAAAAGTAAGTATCTAATCACCTATTAAAATGTGTTATCAGAGTGCTATTTCTGGCCCTTCAAATATCACACTGCATCAGGAGAAACTGTGATACCTAATCATTTTTTTCTTGAAGCTGTAACCACGGGGCATATATTGCTTTAAACCACCACCCAACATCTTTGTGGATGCGATCTACTCTTTCCCAAGTCCACAGACTTGTGCCCCGCAGGTTTCCGAGAAGATTTCTTCTCAAAACACGTGTTACAGCAGTACAGGGTATGAAGCAGTAATTCATCGCAATTTTCTTTGCAACACAAGATTTGACTGGTGACTCTAAGACGATATACAGAATACTACACGCAGTATCTCTCACCCTATGTGATGGAGGGGACTCTATTGTACTTAATACAAAGATCTCTAAGGCTTCTGGAGACAGGGGTTGTATTCTCATAGTTATCTGGAGCAGTGAATCAGGTTGCCCAGAGGAGTTGTGGCTGCCCCATCACTGGAGGGGTTTAAGGCCAGGCTGGATGGGGCTTGGACCAACCTGGTGTGATGGGAGGTGTCCCTGCTCAGGGCAGGGGGTTGGAGCCAAATGATCCTTAAAGTCCCTTCCAACCCAACCCACTCTATGACGCTATGAATCCACTGGCAGTCAGTGACTCTACTGGTATCCCCAAGTATTTGTAGAGCTCAGTGCTGCACAACTGGCTTCTCTCTTAATACGTTATATTTTGTGACTGGCTTATCCCAAACCCACAAGAATGGTTTTCCATGGGGATGAGAGGTACTTCAACTGCAAATAAACGTCCCCTGAATTTTTGGAAAAAAATAACCTTTTTTAAGAGCAACACTTTATTCCATAAAACTCCACGAAATTATCCAATAAAAGGGGAGTTAGAATTAGTGCAACTGCAAAGACGTCTTATTCGAACAACTGCTTGCAAAGAGCTTTTCACAGTATTCAGAGACCTCAGAGAGAACACACTGTAAAAGAGAAAATAGAGAGTAGAAAACGGACCCAGTACAATCCAGTACTATCCCTTGCTTAAATGACACCAATGATAAATGCATACATGTAAATTCATTTAAGAGCGTGACAGTTCTGCAAATATATCATTATTTACCATAAATGCTGAATAAACTGTCAGATTAATTGATCTCAATATTTTGGGGATAAAGACAGCTAGGATTCCACATCATATCAAACAAGACTCTGGCCCAACACAGATCTCATTGCTTTTTCTTAGCACTTCTAAACTGCAGGCTGGAGCTAAGTGAGGGCTAACACTACTTTACATGTTATTATTGCTATTGATGCAGCCAGGCAAAATTCCAAGTGCACAGTTCCTAAATCTGGCCTTTCTCTCTTTGGGTCTCACATGACTAACTGGCCCTGCTCGGCTCAGAAGAACCGTGCCTGTGATTATAAAAGGCGTTTGACTGCGAGGGCCATTAAGCTTGGCCTTCCTGCAAGGGCAGCACTGGTATCTCTTGTAACCGCAACGCTGCAGGCACTGGAAAGGGGGCTGAAACTCTCAAACCTCATAATAATAACTGAACAACTGCTGCTTTTGACCTTTACATGCTAGGATCAATAGAGACGTGGAAACAACAAAAAATGGACTCATACTCTGTTATCTGCCACCCTTTCCACATCTTCATCCTAATTGTGCACATTTTGCTCCAGGAAAAGTAGAGCTTCTGCTCCTTACATGAATGAGCGTTGCAGTGTTTATACGAAACCAGAATAGCCTTCTGGTCTTGGGGCATATTTCATTCATATTATGTAAATAATTGATTCTTTGAAAGACCAGAATAGCCATAAATCAAACCTGCAGGCAAACTAAGTTTTCACGCACACTGTGATTTCCTGTTTTCCCATTTTGATGGAGCCATTGAAAACCCTCAGCCCTTACAGCCCTGAATAATCTTCTCTTGGTTCTCAGGGCAGAGGAAGTGGAATTATTTCAAAAGTCTTCCTAACAAAGAATACTTTTAGCAACACTTCGCTTTCTAAGATAAGGCCACTCACTTCAAAGTCTTTGTTGTTTATGAAGAGGGCAAACATCACTAAACTGTTACAAGATTGGCTATGGAGAGAAAAGATAATTTCTTGTAGAAATTGCTTCACCTCTCCACATCTCATTTCCTTCAGCTGTAAAGCGACGGCAGGGTTGTCTGCCTATGCTGGCATCTGTAGATAAGAAACAGATTTAGTGCTACAGTATAATTCTGCTGTTAGAGAGACTTCACACAGGATATAGAACGAACTTGAATAAAATCAATCCAGATCATCTCCTCTTATTGCGAATGGGTAGGAAACCCAAACATCCAGTTCTACATTGTACGCATTAGGTGCAAAAGTAAAGGAAGAGAGAGAGAGAATTTTAAGAAACTGACTGACATACTGGCATTCACACACCCAAACTCAGATATGAAGTGTCTGATCCGCGAAGCACATCGCAAACCAGTTTTTCTACCTAATTATTCTCATCTATTTGTTTTTCTAAACACATTCCAATGAACAGCACCTACGATGCAGGGATCTAAAGTTACTTAATCACCCTTCACGAGAAGGCCTATATAGAGGTATTGCTCCTACTATCTATTATTAGTATTTAAATAGCATTTCTCTCTGGGATGGCACACAGTGTCTGTTTTAGCAACACTCACCAACCACACAAGACAAGGGAGAAGGAGGCATAGCTACCTAGTTAGCAGAGTTATTACAGCGTGGCCAACCATCGCTATCTGATCTGGTTTGGCATGGATCAATTTTCATGCAAAAAGAACTGCGGAGTGCAGAAGAGCCCAGGCACACGTGGCATCAGTACGACGCCTTCTCTAAAAGACACCTCCAGCAGCACATTTGCCTTCACTGCCATGCTCGGATAAGCACCATCTTTGCTGAGCACAAAAACACATCATCATCACTTCCCAAACCCTCCTCTCTTACTGATCCAAATACCACGTCAGTCACAAACCTGCTTACATTGTGGCATGTGGAAGGGTTACAGTGTAGTCTGCACTGGAACAGAGGCTGAAATCATACTGAAGTCGAAGGTCAGGTTGATAAATTCCTCTTTAGATACACAGACTAAGTGCAGATTACCCAAGGAAAAAATGAAGGGAAGCATGTGGGTATCCAGCACTGTTGAAAACCCAGGCTTTTGTTACGCTCCTATTAACACTCCTACTCCAGAAATCTTGAGCAGCAAGTAAAAGCCCCACCATATTCTTTTACACTGTAACAGCAAAGAATAAAACAACCTACCCATGCCTGAGAACTTCAAAGGCCTGAATTAAAAATAAAATTTCAAAGAACACTGAACGTTATCCTTGCTGCCAGTGCATTTCCCAACGCTCAGTAAACCCAAAGCAAAAATCTCACACACACATAAAAAAAGCTGAAAACTTCTTGGCCATTTTTAAAGGCGCGAGCAGTTTCCATAATCCTATAGGTTGCCTTCTGCTCTGATATAAATTACGCTAAGCAAAGAAAGTGCTGACCCTGTCTTAACACCGGCACCACAAACAACACACACTGTACAACCTAATTCCATAATGCTCATTTCACATATATAGCTCCACAGAAGTTAATGAGATTATGGAAGGGATTGAAGACTTCAGGATCAGACTAAGAGAACCTCTCTGGCTTATTGCAAAGGACTCAGCAAAGAGAGAGAAACGACGATTGCTCATCCATCTTAGGAGATACACACTATGGTCTTTGCTCAAAACAAACTAAAAACATCAACAGTACTGTGTTGGTATAGCCAACTGCCCTGCTCTAGAAGAGACCAAAGAAGCATTTAGTGAACTGAAGGACCAGAAAACTGAAAAAAAGCCTCAGTTGTTATCAGAGAAACAGATAATTAACCACTGTAGTTCTCTGCTGCAGGATACCATTGAGACAAAGCATTCTGTAGTACTTTCATCAATTAATTAGCACATTGTATACAGTAACACATCAGGATAAATAAATCCTGTGACCAACATCTGCTGCCACATCTTAACAGTGACCCGAGTGTCTGCGCACCCAGGCATGCGCCTGAGCACACAGGCACAGAGCACATTCTTAAAAAAAGGATATGTAATTTACACGAAACGTTTGACATTCCTGTTTCGTCCCCAGATTCTACCTTCGCAAAAGCAGTAAACTTGAAATTCAACATTTGCAGAGTGCTTCGAAGTTCCTCTGAGCTCTCCTCTCCTGCCCGCCCCCCCCGGAATATTTTCCCTCCCCTACAAACAGAAAACACAAGAAGAGACCTGTTCATCACATGACCTTCCTTTGGAGGAATCCCTGCATCTGTACTCTCCGAATCACTCATGTATTGAAGAAGCAGCAAGCTGCCAACAGTGTATACGTGAAGCACACAGTTCTCGCCTTCCTGACTTTTAGGTTACTCTTCTGGGCACATGAAATTCATTAGGCACTCCTTCTTTCTTCTCCTTGAGCTCGTCTGTATGTTTGTGTTCCTGTTTATGTTTACAAAATATCTGGTACATTTCAAAGAAGGCACACTTGCTTTTGACTGCCTCTAAATGTCACTACTTATTTACGGTATTCTCAATCAATACTGGTTTATAGAACAGGATTATCTTTAAAAGTAACTACCCATTTTGAAAGATAAAAATACACTTACTGAACAAGAAAAGGGGAGTGTGAAGGAAATGGGAGTCATTATAGACACTGATGTGAGGCGTACATATTTTCTTTATGTATATGAGTAGCAGAACCAACGTGGTCCAGCCTTTAGAAGTCAGGAGATATTAACTCTCCCAGTAACCTTGAGCAAACTAAACCTCTCCTTGCCTCCCCCTGCCTTCTAGGCACAGAAGCTGCCTGGGACAGATGCTGTTTCTTTTTATGACATGGCAGCAACTAGTACAAGAGATAACAATCTTTCAGTAGCATAATCCATAAAAATAAAATACGAATGTACCAAATATTGCCCCAGAACAGCACCCGTAACAGGAGGCATAAAGCAGAAGCAACTACAAGCAAAAACCATCCTTTGGGGAAAAGAGCAAAGAACGTGTTCTGCTTGGAACAAATCCCACTAATGATCACCTGGGCTCCGCTCTGGTACCCCCGATTTGGGGGGCTATGGGGAACACCCATACGTGGAGGTGTAGCTACCACAGAACCGACACGAGCACAGGGCACTTACTGGTTAAAAATCAAACATGGGTAACAGCAGGAGCACAGGCAGTTTAGCTGAAATGAGATCTGCACAGCAGGGCAGGCATGGCTTTTCTTCATTACCCTAATAGCCTAATAAATAAATAAGCGAGAGTTGTGTCCATGGTAATCACGCTGCTGATTTTTTTTTTCCTTCCTTTCCAGACACCTTAGGAGAGAGGCAGCCATACCAGGGCTGCAGAATCTGGTGTGTAAATAAAAAACTGAGACCTAAATGAAGCCCTTTCTGTGATAGGATTCAATTAAAACTGGTGTGAATTCTCAGGCATCTAAACCATCCACCGTTCACCTGGTACTGGCGATACCTGAAGCCGTTATCGATTATTTTTTACTCCTGGATTTCTTACTAACAGATTGTAAAAGGTATTTACACCTCTGCACAGAAGCACGCTGAATAAAAGTCCTCAGAAACGGCAGAGTGATGGAGATCCCCCTAACCAGTAGCCTCTTCACTTGAAGACACAACCGTTTCGTACCCAGCCCTTCCCCAGCTTCTATTTTATCCAAACTACAGCAAGTGTTGGCTTCCTAAAGTACGGTCTTCTCAGCATGTCACACGCAGGGCAGTATCCGTGCGCTGCTGACTCGGTAATTAATTGCATTATCTGCAGCTGCTGATGAATGAACAAGTGCAACGCGCACAGCCTGGGCTCAGCCCTCCCAGGACAAGGAGACGCAGACTCCCCATCGCAGATCCGCTCCCTCTGCCGAGTCCGGAGGCGCCCAAAAAACGCCCGGGTGCGTTCCCTCCCATTTTAAAAGCAAGGCTGCAGCCTGCTCCCCCTTCCCACTGACGGAGAAATAACATTTTTCTATTTCCAAGAGCGAGGAACTCGCTCCCGAACCCACTCCCCTGCAGCCGCAATGCACTCCACCTGCAAATAACGCGGCTCGGATAAAGGCTGCGGTGTAACGCCGGCCACGGCTCCACGCGTTGGAGGAAAAGAGAGGGGAACGAGGCGTAAACACCCCACAGCATAAGGGCCCTTTAAAGAACACCTCGTCCTTAGGGGTATAAATAATCCCGAGAATAAAAAATGGAGCCAAGGCGACTCTCGCTGCGGAGAAGGGTGGGACTGACCAGCCGCCGCCTTCTGCCAAAGCCCCGAAAAGTTAAAACGCGGAGAGGAGCTTACCTCGGAGAGGGAGCAGCGGCGGCAGACAGCCTCCTTCCCTCCCTCCTTCCCTCCCTCCTT
>VZRU01001320.1:25101-142168 GCA_013398155.1 Pedionomus torquatus | reverse complement strand
GTGGGGCTGCCCCCGGCTCTGTCGTGACAGGGGCCTCATCCAGCCCCGAGGGTGTGGGTCGTGTGCCTCCATTCTGGCTCTGAGGGTTTTTTTTTCCCCAGAGGGCCTGCCCCCGTGCTGAGGCCTGTACTGAGACCCAGCAATGTCTTTTGAACAACTTCCCCAATTCCCGCTGCCCCGCCAGCATAACACTGACACGCACACTCAGCCCCGGCTCGCGCGGAGATAACGTAAGGAGGTATAAACTGCACAGTGTGATTTCAACAGCGTGTGTGGTGTGAGATAGCAGTTTCCCTCAGCACAGTGTCTCGATAACTGACACAGACTCACAAACCAATATAGAACACAGAAAACTGACTGATTTAGCCATCCCACCCAATGATTTACAGAAACTTCAATGAGCACAATACAAACTGAGAGAAGACCAGCACCAACTGACATTAATGACACCTGCCAACATACAGCAAGCAATTCATTACACAATCTAATTACCTTTGCATAAAAGCACTAGGTGCCAAGCAATGTTCTTGTATATGCATGTGCAAATATAAAAGCTGATCTCCACATGTGTGGGGGCTTACGTAAATGCAGGTCCTACATACAATCTGCATATGCATCGCTGTTACAAACCACCCACAGTACCATGCTAGAAAGAACTGTATGTCTGATCTGGAAGGAGTATATCTTGGTCATACCTCTGTATATGGAAAAACATTAAGGAGAGGGGACAGCTAACATAAAATTTCAACATTGTAGGATATGCGTGGCCCTGTATCCTTTCTATCAGAAGTACAGCTGCCATGAAAGAGACTCCTCTGTCATTCCTACCAATGTCCAGGTAAGGCTAACTTGACAGCATGTCTACACTTGACAGGGCAGTTCTGAATAAAAATTCATGAGTTAGATCTGATAATCTAGTTCAGGTATGACAATTACTTACTCAGTGCCTTGCCTGTATTAATTTTATCTGGTTTATCAGCAGGATTAATCAACATAGCCAAATGTTGCTTGAATACAGCTACGTTGCTTTTCATACCACTACCTCACACTGAACATATATAGACACATCCTAACTGTTAGAGACATAAAGAATGCCAACATGACAGTTTTTTACAGTTTATATAGTTTACTGCATGTTTCTTACCTACTTTTAATACTTTTGATATTACATGAACACAAGATCACATCATCCCCAAAACATAACTGAAGTCACAAGGTACAGATGCATCTGAAATTAATACTCTTACAAAACGCCTTCGAAAATATGCATTCTATGCCAACAGAACTGCTGAGCGATGCCTCTTGCAGGCCCACCACACCGCAGATTTTGGTATTTTCTGCCTTCAGACACCGTTTCATGCTATACTCAATGTCAGTCCCCATACTATGTGCATTTGCAACATTTAAGAATACATAATTTGAACAGTCATTATATGCGGAATAACACCAACTATTTGAATTAACATATTTCACTGACGAACAGCACAGTACGTCTAAATGAGTAGTTTCTTCCCTTCTACCACATTAACACAGCCTCCATTTTATGTAAGCATTTTTGTAAAAATACATTTACCACAGCAATGGTTTTATGTAGAGGTATATTTCACTAGCCTGTAAAGGACTTAAAAATCCCGCATTTCATTTTCTTACTTTTTTTAATTATTGCTTTTAAATGTAAAAGAGCAATACAATTAAAGATGGGGAACAAATTTCAAAACAAACTGGTATTAGAAAGAAAGCTGGGTCATATTTTGTATTCTTTCTCCATGTGATACGCTTTGTATGTCATTGTTGGTTTCCTTTTTGTGCCTGTTTCCAAAAAGGCTTATGGAAAATTATTTTAAGCGTACCAGGACCATGGCATGTGCAATTAGAGATTGACAGAGTGTATAATAAAGTAGATATGGTGTCCTTTCAGGCTAACTTGTTAACAGGTGGAAATGCTGCTAGGAAGTGAACAGATTTTGCATTTGACTGAATCCTGGGTATTCTCTGGGGTTCACTGCTTTGCTACAGTTTGATAACTCCACTTCCATTGTTTGTCTCTGATCCGTTATGAATAGGGAACTTGATTCTTCCCCTTTTTCCCCATCTTTTGAACACAGACCCTTCCATAAAATCTGGAAAGAACCTGAACACATAGTTCTCTGCCTGTGTTTATTTCTGTCCTGTGTTCTGTCATGGCTCAGTGAATTGTGAGAGGAGAATGACTGAATTAAGGACTGCTCAATAGGTCTTTCTCTTTCAGGGCAAGATAAACTCTGCATTTCCTTCACGATTTCTTCCCTGTCTTTCCACAGCTGTGCAAGACCAATGCTAGCTGACCAGAGAGGATTTGTTTGCAGACGATACCCTCCAAATCACTAAAGATCTTCTGACAGCTGCACATTTGAGAAACATTTGCAGGCACAATGCTTGGTCTAGACAGCACAGTGCAGAAAGAACTACAAATACCCTGGTAGATACTGCAGCAGAAGCAGTATCTGCTAATTTTGGCAGCACTTGATATCATACAAATTTAGAAATGTGAATTGAAATCAGTGTTATTTCCTAAGTCTATACAAAGATTCATAAAGTTTTGTATGAAATTTGTCTTGTCTCTTAAAGAACATGGTTATCTTGACCCAAATCAGAATGACGGCACCTCGGCTTTGCCTTAAGGAGTGCAAGCCCATAAAAGCTTCCAGGTGATTAATACTTCCAGCAGGTGCAGATAGCTGTATGTTCTCCATCTTTAAGGAAGAAGGAAGCTAATTTATTTTACTGCTGCAAAGTGAAGTTGCAGTTTGGTTTTAGATTGGAACCCCTTAGAGCTGCCTCTTAGAAACATGACAAAATGGACCGGCTCAGACCTTAACGAAATTCCATTCACATAATGGACATATACCATTCATACATTTGGCCTACTATCTTTTTTCACTGTAATATATTAGAAGAAGCAGCCAACACACCAGGCAGCAGCATTAAAATGTTTCCTGTAATGCTTACTAATTGAAGTAAATGGGAATTTGGCCTGCAAGAGGACTGCAGGATGCTTTCCTTCAAATTGCAATAACATTGAGTCACCCTTATTGCTGCAAAGCAGATTCACAGTAGAACTGCTGGTCATAATGTGAATTGTCTCTTGCAGTACACAAACCCATATGTTTTGTACCTCCGTTTTCAAAGAAGATTGATAGTTTTTACTAAACACAGCACAGAAGGGAGCTACAAAAAATACCCATTTGTTGAGCCAATGCACCTGAACGCTGACCTGCAATAGCCTTCCTATTTCAGGCTTGGATCTCTTTCAGTGGACATAGACAAAGTTATATTATTCTGTTTAACTGTGCCAAATTATGTCATGATTTTTGCAGACTGGCTAATTGCCTAATGGGGCTTAGGTTGAGACCACCATACTCATTGCTTTTATTACCTCAGCTGATTTCAAATACAAGTCTTCATGAGTGACAAATGGGGGCATTGTTTCTTCCTCCTACGGTACTATTTTATTCCTCTTAAATTACAGTTATTAAAATGTTTCAGCCACTTGAAATCTACAAAGACATATTAAAATACTGCAAAAGTGCTGTATCAAAGTGGAAAGGTTTTAAAGCTGCAGTTCTGTCATAGGATAATGTGGTTTAAATATAGTAACTGTTTTTTTCCAGTCAGCTTGCTCTTTGATTTCATGGTATTATGTCAAGGATTTTTTTCCCCCCTCTTCCCCCCTTTAAGAAGCTTATAGCTTAAACAGCAAACTGCAAAAAATACTGAGATGAAACAGTTACAGAAACCCAGTAGAAAGACCAGTGATAACATATGAGTTTGAATTTTAGCAATTCGGATAATCTGAGTTTGTTCTGAATACTTTTTATTCCTAGGCAATGTGTGTTCCCGTATTACCAGCAGGTAGAATTTGACTTCACTGGGACCGAGAGACTGAATACAAAGGATAGTGTTGCTGCTGGGAGATTTCTAGAACTGGATCACTGTTCCTGCACAAAGCAGCTGTTTGCTGCCTTCATAGTGAAAAAGAGAATGTGAGATAGATTCTCATCTCAGTGACAGTAGTTATAAGAGATCATAGTTTGGCTTGGTAGATTTCTTCTTTTATTTCTGTGTCCTGTTCACAGTAACTTGGTTTGTCATTGAAGGCTCTGTTGGGGTATTTGCTACAATCATCTCTGTTTCCCTGTTTGGAAAAATCTTTCTATCTATCCTAATGCCAATGTCAATAGGCAATCTACAAGTACGGGAGAGAGCAGCATTATATCAGAACCAAAATCCATCATCTATATCTGAAAAAAAGAATTCATTCTTATTTGATGTTAAAGGGAAATCAGCTCGACTGCTATCTTAAAAATTAGCAACAACTTTAGAAATAAAGCACTGGTTGGCGCCCATGAGATTTGAATTCTTATCTCATCCTGACCTGATTTTTCCATCTAATTAAGGTCTAATTCTGATTAATTTGGCAGCTAGCTGCCATTTTTTCCTATGTAAATATCCCTTGTGTGCTTCTGGATCTCAATTTTGCTCTCCGTAGAGTGAGCTAGGGTTACTACCAAGCTTGTATGGGGGCTGCATGACCAGGCACAATATTTATAAAATGGCAGACTTTATTGTTTGGAAGGTGTTATAAAATTGATCTACATTTTTATCTGTAACAAATTGCTGGCTAATTGGGATGTCAGAGCTGCGATCATACTAGCACTTACCTGTGGAACTTAACAGTGCAATGAAAGTTGAATTACTTTGCTATATGACATGGGCCACCAATTCCTGAGCAAAGAAGTTGCTTCAGTTTTGAAGCCATCAGGCTGTGGTCTCTGGCATTTGGGAGAGCAGCACCGGTTCCAAGCTGGACACATAAACACATGACAACCTCATTTCCTACAGTGTTAAAACTTAAGTTAATCACTTTGGGTGATTTCTTTTTGTGCTTGAGTATGTAACAAAAGCGCTAAGGTGGCATTTAGAGTTTACCTTGCAGTCTTCTCAAAATGTAATGCACGCTCTTTTGTATTAGTCAGGTTCAAGTGAGCGAGCCTGGTACTTAGCAGGATAATGACAAGTCCTAGAAACGAACAGCTATGAGCTAGGGCAATAATTACTGTAGATTAATAGTACCATTGTATCCGTCTCTAGGGGCACTATAAATTCAGATTCCTTTCCTGCTTCATAAATATTTATGTGGACAGATCCAAAATCTTGTACACTGAAAGCAAAACAGAGTGGAATGTTCTCATCCACAGTGCTCTGCATGAGGCTGGCTGTGTTAGGATGGATGAAGGAAAGAATCTCCAAGAAAAGTACACAAACAGCTACACTTTTGATATGTTTCAATTAGCCTGTACATATTGATGCTTATATTTGTCTAAGAGCAGTGACAACACAAGGTAGCTCAGTGATGTCAGTGATGTGTTTATCTTTTCACCTCCTATTTCCTCGGGCTTTGTATAGTAACTCTTTTTAGTTAAAGTGAATCACGTGAATTACTTGGTTTTAGATTATTTTTTTCCTTTTTTATCTCTTGGACCTATCAGAGGCTGTAATACCACTCAAGGTGGTATAAACAACATATATATTTCCTGTTATAGTACTGTACCATGAACAGTTCCACCGTGTATCAGGTGTCTGTCATTTAATGTATCTACTAAATCGCAATGAAAAGTCATACTCTCTGGCTGTTCAAGATTGAAATGCAGACATCGAGATGCATTTAGTGTACGTGAGTAGCAATAATGTAAGATTGAAAAGCTTTTCTTAGTCATGGAGAACATTTTCAGCCATTGTTTGGGACTAATGGCACATAACTACCAATTTTATAAGACTTGAGACATTTTGTGATGTGACAGAAGTTGGTTACTTTCTGTGTTTCTTGTGGAGGATTTCCTCCAAACTCATAGACAGTTATTACAACATATTGAAGTAACACGCTACAGTTTTCAGGCATTTTATTGGCTATGTGGCATATTAAATAGAATTTCCAAAATGTCCAAAATTCTATTTAATATACAATTCCTTTATGTTGATTTTTTTTCTCCCTCTCATGATATAAGACAAAGGGCTGAAACCAAATGCTTTGTTTAGTTTACCAGTTAAATTTTTCCAGTCTGAACCATCAGAAATCTTGTAATTCACAATCCACATGGGTTTTATTTTTTAAAAGGCAATATTTCTGTGGGAAAATTAATGGGTGCAATTACACTGTGTCTATCACCTTCCCCTGCCTTTCTTAAGGTCTTCATGCCTGCTGCCTAACATAGGCTGTTCACGGAGAAAAGAGAAACTGTTGGTATTTCACAAAACAATAGATTTTTGAAGGGGCTTTAATCTCCAAAATTACTCAGGGTAGCTTTTGGTCACTCACAGAACAAAAGTTCTTACAATTAATGTCAGAGCTTAAGGCTTCCAATATAAGAGATCCGGTTTTCTCTGCAGTTTATGCATAGATTTCTTATATGTCAGTGGTGCTGCATGCGAACTTAAATTATCTTGACCTACAATACTCATTCTATTTCAAGGTTCTGGGTTTCTAAAAAATTGTTTGACTCCTGAGTGGTTTGATTTTTTTTCCCCAGTGCTGTTAGAAAAAGCAAAGTTCTTCTGAGTCATATTTTTAAAATACTCTTAAGCTCTTAAAGCTGCTTCTGCTCCTGTATCACAAAGCATTATTGAAAAGACATTCTTTTTTACCACCTACAATTGCTCAGATGGAGAACTTCAAGAATTCATTTCCACTCCCATGTGGAAACTATGCCGGCAGCATTCTTATTCCTAGAAGTGCGCTACGATGATCTCCCTGCTATGTGCAGGTTGAACTTTTTCTGAAAACAATGCTATCAAGCTTGTATTTAATATTAATAGCATTAAAACCATAATAATTATTATTAATAGTAGTACTGACACTGTGATTACTATTACTTGATTAATAATTTGCATTTGCAACTTCTTCTAATCAAGGATTTCAAGCGTTTTGTAAACCTTTGTGAAAATTATATTATACAGTATCCCTGAGAGAACAGTAAGTGTTATCCCTGCTTCACAAAACCAGGAGCTGGTGTTCAAAGTCATTGTCACACAGTATGTTGAGAGATATTAGTTATTTAGCTTAAATAAGTAAGTTTTAATTAGAATAAATTACTTAGGGTTATAATAGGGTGTGATTTATGCTGTTTGCTTAGCTTTACTTAGCATGAATGGCTGGGTTTGCTTAAGCCTTCAGGCCACAATAGAGTTAATTTTCTTCATAATTGTCCTAGCAGCTGCTACCCTGCTGTGTTTATGCTTTTAGTGTGAGGCAAATGTTGATAACACACTGGTGTTTTGGTACTGTTTTTCCCTAACTCTGGACTTTTTATTTTCCCATCTTTTACCAGTGAGTGCAGGGGCACAAGAAGCATAAACCAGAAGATAAGGAGGCTACAACCTTCAGCAGAGACTGCAAATCAATGAGGTAAGAGCAGTCAACATCCAGCTTGGGCACAGGAAAAGAATCCAACAAGGTGTTAGAAGACCCCAAACCATTGGACTAAAAGACATGTGAAGAGCACATGAGGGACGGGTATATAGATCACAGGAGTGTAATTGCCCCGAGGATTTTTTTGATCAACGTCCGTCTCTGAAGGCACCCAGCCCAGGCTGACCCGGCTGCTGTTCTTTCCAATTATATTATTTGTTTTTATAAAATCTGATGCCCAAGACTCTGCTTCAGGAAACCTAGCGTTCAGTTTGAAAGTAGGGGAGTGACAGAGGGGAACTCTGTGTGTGTGTGTATGAGAGAGGAGTCTAAAGGGGCACTGGTCACCTGCTGCAAAGGGACCCTGGTCCTTGCAGTTAAAGACTCTTTGTGTGCAACTCCTTGAATGGTGTTATGAGTGCTCAGGCTGTGGCTTCTCCTTTAACACAGTCTATAGCAGAATTAGAAATAGAAATAGTCTCCTGGCACCCAGTCCTGTTTCTTCTCCAGTCACCCTAAATACTTTCTAGTGTAGTTTTGTAAGACATTTATAGCATGATTTTCAAAAATCTTGTCCTCTTTGTTAAGGAAAACTTAAAAAAAAAAAGAAGAAAAAGAAAAAAGGAGACTACCTATTTTTTGAATGAGGTTGCTGAAATTATTCTAGCCGTTTCATGGGCAAAGCCATCCAAGTTTCATGAGTTAATCCTGACCCTATGTACACCTAAAATAGATACGTTTGCCTCAAGCTAATCAACAGGCTTACTGAGATTGCCTAAATAATTTATGTATAACCAAGTAGTGGAAACTAGATCTTATGTGATTTCCCTAGATACATATTCTGCATGTATCATGTATATCCTTGCCTATTTTTGATATTCATTTGAAATTCAGTTGGGACATTTCAGAACACTTTTGTACTCCAGCTGTATAGCTCTAAGAAAAAGCCAGCTGGAGACATAATACAGTATCTTTGAACTGGGCAAAATAATGTTTTAAATCTTAGTGCATAGCAGAAAAATAATCTGGTGGGGTTTTTTGTTGTTCTTTTTGTTGTTGTTGTTAATGAACAGTAGATTAGAATTTAATAAACCCCACAGTTCTAACTTTAACACTGGCCCACATGGATAAGTATTTTGTCTCTATGTGCCCTATTTGTAAAAAAAAAAAAGAGCATTTAGCAACAACATTCAAAGACAACATAGTGATATGCAGACTAAGAGTTAAATGTAAGTATGAGAGGATGATTAAATAGAATGAAAGATGAAATTATTTCATTTTCTTGTTTAAAGCACAGATGTGAAAAGCACGCAGTATCAAATTGTGCCCTTTGGACTCATTTGTGTAATGTCACCTACTTGCTCCACTGTGGAGAAAAGAGACTCTTCCAGAGTCTGCAAACAGAAAGCAAAGGCACTAGCAGACACTGTCCTTCCTTGTTCTGACTGCAAATTCAAGAATCTGCTTCACATCTGTAAGCTGAAATGGAAGGTAAAGTACAAACTCTGTATCTGTATTCCTGAATTCATAACTGGAATATATATTCTATCTGTTTTGGGTAGCAACTGTTTAAAGAGAATTCTTGCTTGTGTCTGCTCCATGGTGCCAGGAATGCCTTGGACTGTTTACTGAACTTGTTGAGACTGGCTATAAAATGAGGGCCAGGTTGTAGCTTCAATCAGCCGTGCAGGAGATGGAGGAGGAGCATCAGGTACTCCAGGAACAATTGAGGTGTGGCAGCCAGGGATTTTGCAGCAGTCACTGAAAGAATACAGGAAGCATTCGTTGTTGCTGCCCCACATTGGCTCAGCTGTACTGCTTGGTGATGCCTTCATCTGGGGAGTTTATGGCAGCACTGAACAAGAACAATGCTTCTTTAGCCCTTTATACCTGTACGGCAAAAGGAGTGTGAAGCCCCATCATTCCAAATCATATAAGTTTATGTGCACCTCTACCCCCCATCCTATTTTTATCAATCCAGTAACATCCATCTATTCCCACAGTTAGCAATGTCACCACGTTCCTCGTGTTTCTGTCTTTGCGTGTTCCATCTCTGCACAGTTGAGATTCCTTCAGGCTTGAGCCTCGGGGCAGTACATTGAGTTCATGTACCATTCCCAAATGTGAACTTGATTACCTTCCACATACAAGAGTTTTCACATCTCAAATGTCACAGAAAGGACCAAGAAGAAAGATGAATGAAAATAGATGGCAAAGACATGGATTTGGACCATTCAACATCCTTGTACTGAGAAAAGTTTAGGGTGGCTTTACTTTGTGACATCTGTTAAAGCCTCAGAATATTAAAACTGGGCATTTTATAGCCATTTTGTGCTAAATATGATGTGCTGGCACCATTAACAACTTCTGTTTCTTCTTTCTGTACAGACATCCTAACTGATGGGAAAGTGAAAGATATATTTCCATGTGGCGATGGATATGCAACTCATCTTAACTGTTGCAAAATGTATGTCCAACTTTTTGATTAAATCCCTTATCTCCTATAAAGTTATAATTTTTGCTTGAAAAGCTGTGGTTGCTACCTGAAACCATGACTTTCCAGTTAACCTTTCTGTTTGATCCTGGCTGACACACATGAGATTGTCGTTTGTTACTGTTTCTGTACATTTTAATTCCTTCTGAGTTACCCGAAAAAGAGGTCTGAAGAGCATGGTAAACACAAGCAGTACCCGTATGTGGGGTTTTTTGCTGTTTTGGGTCAAAGAAAAATCAATTCAATTATTCTGATAAGGAAAAAGGCTCAGTTAAAATCATTCTTACTTCAGTTTGGTGAGAGGACACTCTTCCTTTCCTGAGTATGATGAAATAAAAAAGCAGACATTGAAGAGGTTGGGTTTTTTTTAACAAAGTGAATATAAAAATCTCAGGCTATAAATTTACTGTGACAGTAAAAATATATATCAGATTTTTTGATGGGTTGGCTTTGTGCCAGTCGGCAGTCTTTACACTGTGTTGTCTACATGAACCTTTTTTTACTTTATGCCGCTATAATCTTTATGTGTCTGCCCTCTCACAAGCTGAATAAATGTCATATAGTACATTCTGTCCCACTTGTCACAAGTGCTTTGTGTGTCTACCCTGGATCCATACCGGATTAGTATTGATGAGAGATCCCGGGTACTTTATACAATGAGAGTATCAAGGAGGGTGTATAGAAAATACAGACAGGAAAACAAAGCTCAAGTGCTCACTTTTGGAAGTAGCTGCGTTAAAACAGTCTGCCAAAGCATATTTTGGAAGGTCATTCTCTTATTTCAGAGATGTTTGGGAGAGGTTTGACATTTTTATCAGTAATTGTTTATTCTTTGAGGTGTAAACCAGCTATTGTGGCTTTCACATGACTGCATGTATAAGTATCTCAGATAAAACTTAGAAGTAATACACTTGCAGAAACTTCTAGAAAAAGCTGTACTATACATAGAAACGCCACAAACTCAGATGCTCCCAAACCAGAAAGTAAATGATACCTAACTGGCAAGATAGGAATCTTCCTTTTCTAAAGGCATAAAGTTTCCATATTTAGCTCTGGAGTTTCATGGCCTTCCACCTGCCACTGGGCCAGAAGGATGACCATTTGTTGCCTTGCAGGGCAGTGTCATTTTAGAAAGAAATTCCACTTGAAATGGAGAAAGTGAACATTTTTGTGAGGTACATATTCAATTACTTCCATGACAGCTGGTTGAAGAAGGAAGCCAAGCACTTACAAGAATGATTTTAAATAGGCAGAAATTCTCAACAAACCATTCAGCTTTCTTTTAACGGGATCCACGCAGAAAGAGCAAATAATTAATTGAGGCCAAAATACATGCCATACTGAGCTTGCATTAGCTGAAAGGTTTGGAAATAATTAAGAGCAAAACTGTTAATACTCCATATAAATCGCTGCTGCCTATCTGTCCAGTATGAAAGCCCAATCTGTTGTATTCAATCAGCTTTCAGCTGCTACTTGCCAGCAGCCTAATTCCCCAGTCTTGTCTCTGTGCTGTGCTTGTGCATTCCACTACCTGCTAAGTTAAACCCTGCTGTCCTGGTTCTGCATGGAGATTTCTAGTGCTATTCAAACTATCCACCCTGGTTCAGAATATAGCCCCTGACCTGTGGGCTGTCCTGGGTATCCCTACAAACATGTCTGGTTTCAGTGGAGCACCACATGGGTGTAAAGGGGAGTCAGCAGCTGCGTAGTTTAGCTCATAGGGTTAGGACTGTGTTCATTCATACCATTCTCTGTGAGTTTATCTGGTTTTGACAAAAGTGTTGACTTGCGATATTTCCACCTTAGGTCCTCTTTATTTTTTTTTTAAGTGATGTAATTAACAATACAGACTAATTGCTCACCCAAACTGCTGTTGACCATGGTCACACTTGAGTTTTCTTAAAATCTCTTTGCTTTTGTGTTGTGGGTTCAACAATTCAAACAATTCAAACGATTGGCTAATCGTTTACATTGCAAGTAAATAAAAAAATACCCCTACTCTAACTTTGCATATGCTTAGCTTGTGCTAGGTTCTGCACAAATTGCAAATGAACACTGCAGGGAAGTCTCTGCACAGGTTTGACAGTTACAAAGCTGTATAGGTAGTGTTAGAAATACATTGCAATGAAAGGTGGTTTCAGGTTGAGAGGCATTCTAAGCCTCAAACCTGCACCACCAGTTCTTTGCTGAGAAATCTGTACGAAAAATGACAAAGTTCATTGCACAGGCATTTGGAAGGAACTAAAGAGTAATTCATTGACCTTTGCAGATTAAGTAATGCATATTGTCATAAGGAAGTGATATTTGAGTAACAAACAGCAAATGTACATAATTATCTTTTCATTAACCTCTCAATGAAGGCAATCAGGATTTCCTGATCCTAACATGCTTAGTGTTCTTGGCATCCTGAATATATGTTTTCTGTGGTCTGTGGACACATTAGCTCTCTAAGCATGTCAGAGGATGCTTAGTGCATCACCTACCTTTTTTTTTTTCCCCTGAAAGTCTACATACACAGGGAAGAAAGAAAAGGGCTAAGGAATGGGCGTGCAGATGGAATACTGAAGGCTCTGTGCTCTGCTCTCAGATTTAACAGAAGCCTCAGTGCCTGACTCCAACTGCCTCAGTTTTCACTGAATTAAACAGGACTGAAGTGTTTGCGTAATACACAGAGAAACTTACTTCCACTTAAAGGGCTTTGAGATAATGAACAGTAACAGAGCAACAAAGAGCAGTTCCGCTGCTTTTGCAGAGCATTTATATTCCAGAAAGAGGACATGAATGAAAATGAAATGGTTATAATTCAAAATTTGAATGCAATAAAAGTTCAGTATGGGGTATTTTTGTTGGTGTTTTTTAATAGTTGACTAACTCAAATATTTTTTGAAAATTTTTGGGAAAAAAAATTTATAGGCAACTTATATTTTTTTCTTTCTTCTGGAGAGCCAAGTAATCTGTTCAAGTGCAAATGAATATGTCACATTCTTATATGATTTGCAAGACAGTGAATTTGTGGGTCTCCTTCTCCAGTCTTTCTTCCGTGTTTCTAATTCTACATGAAGATTATTTACAGATTTATTGTGTTGGTCTTTCTTGATGTGACTTGTTGCACACTGAAATAAATTGGCCATGCTCTTGCTAAAGCAGTGTTATAAAGCCATTTCTTTTATTTAGAAATTCTTGGTATAGCATTACACATTTTTGAAAAATTAAATTAGTGCAATAGGGAAGAAAAATCTATTCATCAGTCTAAATGTTTGAGCTCATAATTATGTGGCAGATGAAGAGAAAAAAAAATCTGGAGCAATCCAGAGCCCTTAGTGAAGAGAATCACTTTACCTCAGGACATTGAGATAATTTATCTGGGTGGCTTAGAAAAAATGCTAGATAAGACTGAAATTTGGAGAGGCTGAGCACGTCCAGGCTCAGCCTTTGAATTATCAAGGAACAAATAAATTCAGCAACTGACTGAATATGTTAATGCCGTAGATTCTAGCATGGAAACAGGAAACTATATTTATGAGGAAAAAAATGTATCAGAGATTAATTCAGTTCTATATATAATATATACATTTTACGTATACAAAATCTTTGCCAAAATATGAATAATTTGCAAGCACACTGAAGTTAGAAAATGCCAGAATAAAGGTTGCCTTTCCGTGTATATGCCCTAAAAAAATCTTTAATTACGTGATTCTTCTTTTTTCTAACCCTGAAATTTCTAATTTCAGCGTGTGATTGATTTTGCAGTCTTAATACTTTCTCTTTTAAATAAAAACTTTTGGGGTGTATTTCCCCATGTTTTCAAAATAGCATTTATAAATGAAGCTATTCCAGCCTACTAACATCCAGATGGGTCATCATCAGATCGTAACCCTTATCTGTCATCCTAGAAGTCTCCTGCGCGACTATCACTGATGTTGATGTGATGTTGAAGTCTGAGCAATGATGCCTTCTGTCACGTGGCATAAAGCTATAGGTGTCAGAAATAAAAAGGACTGTAAGGTAAGGGAGCACCCGAACAGGGTTTTAAATAAGTTACTTATTACTGTGCTCTCTCATCCTTTTCTGTTCATTAATAGCTCCGTATTGTGCAACCATTAACAACCATGCAGTCACGTAAACTTCATCGACCTGATTCTGTACTGCCTTGTACCATATGCACGGTCATTTCTGCTCACCCAAAATGAATGTGAAATGTTGATTTCTGATTTGCTAACGTTTTAAAACCACTTTGCACTCAGTTTATGCAGCTGTGAACGGTAACCCATAATGCTACAGCATGCAAGCCCAGGGCCCATATGCTGAGGAGGGTTATACTTTAAGCTGTTTTATTCACCATGGTTGTAAGAGCACAGAGTAGTCACACTGACCAGCACCAGCGTGCTAGATCATTATTCCTTGTCTGTTTCTTTCTGTGGTAGATTGAAGAGTTTTGGTCAATAATGGCAGCATGCCAGGCCTCATAAAAATTGGTCATTTCCTAAAATCTATTCCCATGTTGTGGCATTCAGTCCTTTGTATTGATAACCGGGAGGGTGATATTTTAAATCTCTCTTTGTGCACAACTGAAATGCTCCAAAACTAGTTTTCACCTCCGCTGCACTGAAAAGTCTGTGCAATCCCAAATTCTAAATTGTCGTGGAAGAAGAGCTTTTGGGACTCAGGAACCTGACTCTGATGAGGTAGCCTAGAGGTAGAGAAAGATGCTACCTAGGAAGATTTAAACAGGGTGTGAGAGGGTTAAGTGCTCACTGTAAATTAATTTTTAATTGATGAATTTAAGCCAGGACTATGCACCTGGTACTGAAACTGCAAACTGAAAGTTCTCTGTAAGAGCTGGAAACAGCAACAGGCTGGCTTCCATAAATAACACTGGAAGTTAAACAGTGATTTCACAAGGTCCAGGACATAGTATAAATAAGAAAGCAGAAAAATCCAGGAAACCCTTAGTTAACAAATGTTTTGCTTTAAACATTATATGCTTTTCTTGATCTCTAAGAATCATCTTCACAGTAGACATTAAACTGAAGCAAGTAAAAAAAATTTTCTCTCTGGCTTAAGCAAGATACTTCGACATACTGAAAGCATAGTTTGTTCTCAGGCTTTTCAGAGTTAATCCCAAAAGCTCATAGACCTGGCGAAGGTAAGAAACCAATGAAATACTCTATTAAGAAGACACTGAGCTTGCGTCAAAAAATCTAAAATGCTGTGTGCTGACACCAAACATTACAGCATTTGGCAGCTGCAGGAGATTGGATTAGTGCAACATTTTGAATTGAACAATCCCACAGGATGTTCTAGGCACATTGGGCCAAATTCAATCAGTGGGTAACTGTTGATTTTATTGGAGGAATTTGGTCCTTTTGTTGTGGCCAAAATGCAATGCTCAGGTTTAAATTGAGCAGCTGTACAGAAGTTGTGATTTTTATAAAGAAATAATTTTTAAAATCATCCAGTTATTTCGGGTAAGTGCAGGTATTACTTCAGATAAATAATTCTGCTCTGCTCTTCTTTGGCTTCTAGAGAAACCCGGGTAGCTGAACAGTGAAAAGGAGGACAATGGGAGAAATTTTGAGAAAATTTTTCCACTCCTGGTGTACAGTGGTATTTGCTGTTTCTGTGCCCTGATTATCCTCAGTCCACCCCACTCTAGATTCAGGACCTGTTTAGGTCACAAGTGTTCCCATTCTGTCTAAAGCATCATCTCTGTCTGGTATTTATTACATAGTCCAGTGGACTCAACGACCTGTGAGCGGGCCAAATGCCAGAGGAAAACATGCACAGGCTGGAGGCAGCCAAAAAACTACAGGACAGTCATTGAGAAGCTATGAGGGGTTTTGTCCTGTTTTGCTTTGTTTATGTTTTTTCGTATCTATGTGGTTTTTGAAAACCACAAACTGTAATCTGAAAAATACATATTTTGGCTTTGGACAGGTTTCTATATTCTGTTCAGCCCACTCACTAGCATATTAACGTTTGTCATATGATTTGTTTTTTCTCTTACCGTCTCCATGGGAAAAAAAAGAGTTAGAATGTAGTCCTTGTGTGGTGTTTAGGTTTATTATTTCTTTGTTTGCATTCTGTGCAAATGAGGGACTTTGTCTTGTTTTGGAGGGAGAGGTGGCCATCAATTTCCCAGCAAGTTTGGAAAACCTGGTGCTTTTATGGGGCTCATGTAAAAATTGTGGCAGTGGGTAGTTGTTCTTTATCAAAGGGAAGGATTTTCCTTGCCCTGTCTCAGAGCAGTAGGGAGGCATTTCAGCAGCCATTACAATAATTTCTGTATCTTGGGAGGCTCAGAGTTGCTGTAGCAACCTTTTGCTAGATAGGAATTTGGCTGGTGAAGCCCCACAGGAATCTGCTCCCACTCTTGACTAACCTCTCACATCACCGGTCTCAACTGCCAGGGAGAAACCCCAGCTGCGAATCAGGCGGGATGAGGGACCTTTTTCCACAGGTTCCTCACAAAACCTTCCCCTAATTACCAGGATCTGATGCTTTTTGGCAATTTTTCATGGAGACAGAGCTTTGCTATGTGTTCAGAGTTCTCTGCCGGAACCCAAACTGTAAAAATGGTCATAGTAAATTTTGTGCATACAAACAAGCCCTTATTCATGCACTTGCAGATACAGAAACCAAACATGCAAAAGCAGGGAGTGCAGTTTTAGAGACCAGTGTGGGAAGTTTGACTGGGAGGCAGCAGTTTTTCTGGTGACACAAAAGAAGTATTATAAAGTCACTGAGGGGATCAGGCAGATGGGAACAGACTTGAGTAGGAAGGAACACAGACAAGGTCCCCATAGCTTGTTACTTAGCTTTGGATTAAAAATGAAGTGTGAAGTTGGTCAGCATGAGGGGATGCATCACTGCTAAACCAGTTTATTCAAAAGTGTGAAGTAGTTTCTAGAGTAATGAAAGACAGTTTTTTGGCCTTCCAAGCTGCTGTATGGTTGAGAATAATATTTGGAAGATTTTATTTATAGATAATATTGCCCAATAGTTATAGAGAAAAAACAGGGGTTTTTGACTCTTGGCTTTGATTTCTAATTCTACAGGTGATTGGCATTGTCAAACTAGAGGACCCTGTATGTAAAGCCTAGAAAACAAGTAGTGATATGATAATTAAACCAAAACTTTGACACAATGCATAGTTCAACAAACCAGCTGCTCCAAATCTGGTACTTCTGCCAAAAGAAGCTGCCCTCCCACCTTACAACTTGTTTGTCGTCCCTCATTGTATAGGTACTGGAAAGTTATCCAGGGAAGAAAAAGTTGTTTTTAACCAGGTAGAGTCAGTGTTCAGCCCTAGAAGCTATTTTACCAGTACAGGTCAGAAACACTGTGAACTGGATGCTGAATGAGGTGGGCTGATGTTTTTTTCCTTGCATTACTTTGCAGGTGAGCAGCTCTGCGATGTGGCTTGCAATTCTGCCGCACGAGTTCTGGTGTCAACAGGACCGAGGGACAACACAGCAGGAGCAGGGAACCCACTGTGGTACCTTAAACCCAGACTGAGATTTCAGGACGCCAGCTATAGCCTCAGTCTTTGGAGGGCTCAGAGCTTATCTGACAGCTGTCAGATAAGATTGGGTCTGCCTAGGACTGTGTGCTGCCTTCTGCTGTAACTCTGCTGGAGGAGGAGATGGCTTAACTATTGTTTTCCTTTTATATATTGTTTGGTGATTATTGCTTTGGAATGTAGGGCCAGTTCCTTCCCTGGTTTCCAGCTCCTACTCCCAGGTCTGCTTCTGTAATTTATTAATAGTCTGCTTAGACTAAAATATCAAACAGTCATGGAGCAGGTACCAAAATCAGTGTGGTTTGAATTAATATGCCAAACTGGAGAGCTAGATGGCTGAGGAGGTAGCCCGCACTCATTTTTGCCAACGGTGTTGCAAGGCAGCTGCTTCTGGCAAGCAGACAGCTGGGGAACTTAAACTTAAAATTGTCCAACCAGGATCACAAAAGGTAGCCTTGAAGCACTCCTAGACCCCTTCTATATCAGAGATGTACCAGCTTAGCAAGATGGATTGTGAGAAACCTAGTTGCATCTTTAGTGCTAATGCAAGATTTAACTCTTGCAGATATTATTTTAAGTTGTACAGACAGGTCACTAAGTACAACAAACTGCCAACAATACAGTTTAACAAATTTAGTTTTGCATATGCAGTGATTTTCACTGGTAAAGCAGGGTGAATTCAACAAGAAGACAATCTCTGTGTTGTTTTTTTTTTCTTTTAAACTGGACAGATTACAGTCTGAAGCACTTTTTAATTATGCAAGGAAAAAGAAAAATCTATACCGCCAGGTTTCTTAGGCTGCAGACAGATGTTAGGTCCTGGACATAAAGTGGGCCCATGTATGGTTACAGACAGCTAAATGTGTCGCTGAGTGGCAGTAAGAAAGGCGAGTGGAGTTTGGAAAGCTGGCTGATCTCGGTGCAGCAGCAAAGTAATCAAAACTGAATATGCACTGTGCCCTAGTTAGATATCCTCTGACTATTCAAAGCTGTGTGTCATTTCATGCGATTTGGGATACTGCCTGGGCTCTGTTTCGGGGGTGTATGTGTATGGTTTTTTACTGTATATTTTTAAAAAGAGCACCCAGTTCTGAGGAATCTATTCCCAGCTAAAGCACACAAGCTCTGGAAAGGTCAGAGAGAGGTATCTCTAGCTTTGGTAAATAAACAAATCTCTTCTCTGTGGCTGGGATGTTGTATTAATAGCAGTAGATTTGGTTTCGCATTGTGGAGCTCCTCCTGTTTCATTGCTATTGAAGATAAGAGAACACAAAATGTTCCGTCACCCTCCCCACGAGAAACCAAGCCAACAGGCAGAGACTATTATGTTTAAAGATATTACTGAGGCAAATACTTGGAGAGTGCAAACAGTCAGGTTCATATTCAGTAACTACTGGATACCATAGCAGGCACACCAGTAACTCGACATTATTTAATGCTTTACATGAAAGAGTTTGCAAGACAAAACCACCAAGTAGAAATAACCTAAAAATAAAGGTTGAGCCTTAAGCAGATGGAAGTTGATTTTTCTCTTTTGCATTTTCCATTGCAGCAAAAGGTAACAGGTCTTTTTTACTGCTTACCCTATTCACCAGCCTGCTACAACCTGATTCACTTCAGTTTGCAACCTGGAGTTATTCAGACCTTCATGACAAGGTACTAGGATTGGAAAAGTTTCTCCAGTCAGTTCCTGAAAGGAAAAGATTTCTTGTGAAGTTGCAAAGCCCTCTAACTTGACAGTATGCATAAAATAAATTAATCAAGCTGTACCCTAGAGCTGTTCTACACAAGTTGTTTGGCAGTAATTAATTCTAAAATTCCATATGTGGAATATTTTACTTTGGAATATGTACTCCTGCGTGGAAGTCAGATTCAGCCTATGTTAGATCATGGATAAGAAGTGTGATGGGAAGAAATTAAGAATTTATCCTTAACTACTTAGCATACATGGCATGTACAATTGCTTTTACAACACTAGGCTCCTATTGCATTAGCTTAAGACATACCTCTTGTCTTTAATGGCACCTTCTCTCCAGACTGGGTGTCAGTCCAAAAAGGACACAGTCTTCCTTTCTGCAAATAAGCATCTTCTGTTGGAGAGCAGATTGCTAGATATAAGTAAAAATAAACACGAACCAAATCAGATAATTCTCCTCCAAACAGTTATTTTCCTTGCCCTTGAAATGTCATCAGGTACAGATTTATTTCTTTCCCTGATGCTCAGGTAGGGAATGTGTTCAGAGGGGAGCTCTTCCTGCATGTAGAAGGCTTTTTGTAAAACTACACCTCTACATAGGATATATAAACAAACCAAATGACTCAACAGAAAAAAAAGAGCTACATGCAGTGAGAGATTTTCCTCTAGGGATATTTTTACTGCAAGAAAATAAAAATATTGGCAGAAGACAAAGGCACTGAAATCACCAAAATTGTTCTCTCCCCAATGTGAGTCTGACCAGTCTGGAATTTAATTTTTGGGTGCGGTGACTGATATGGTCCTAAGGTATGAGCCCACCTTTCTGTCCATCATGGGAAAAAGAGAGGCTCAGCTGAGGTTAAGATACTGCTTATAGGTAAGTGTTTGTAAATGAAAATCAGTTCCCATCTGCTCTACTCATTGCATTAAAAAAAAAAATAATATTTTTTTCATCTGGTTCAGTGCAGGTGCAAGTTCCTCTAAAAATTCATAAGAAATTCTGGACAGAGACAATTGACAGCTATTGATGACTCTTTAAGATGATTATAAATGTTCAGAGAAAGTAACAGTCTTTGCAGTTAGGAATGAAAAAAACATAAGGTAATTGTTCCATATTGTATCTTCCTTACCATTTAAGAACAACCCCAAATTTAATTCTACCATCACAGGGATTTTGGCTGAGTTAAATGTGAGAAAAGATTTCAATTTCGAGCAAGAAATTTCTTTTTAACTGTGATTTCTGATACAACATATGCCATAGAAATGAGGAAAAAAAAAATCCCTGCAGTGAGTGTGAGGGCCTTCTGATCTTTCTGCAGGATCCTACGTGCCTTGGTGTGTTGGTGCTTAAAAGGTTTTGATATAGATGGATTTAGAAAGAAATGAGTTCTATTTAAACCTGATAATAACAAGGTTTTCTTTTTCAGACAGATTTAATAGTCATCAGAGCTGTGCTGTGAATCAGGTATTCTAAACAGAATTAAAATTTTTACATATAACTTTTTTAATTACATCATAAGCTACTAAAATTGAAATATTTATTTTTACTTTAATATATATCCTTCTGAAATTTCAAAGCCATCTGTAACCCACTACAGTTATATACCGACCACTGGAAAAGTAGCACTAGAAACAGACTGTACTGATTTGAATTATTCCAAGACTATTATTTTATGACTCGTAAAAGGCAATAGACATTAAATACCCAATACATGAGAATAATATGGAAACTCATTCTCTTATAACTTCCATATTGATCCAGTCTTTTGTCTTAAAAAAATAAATTGCATAGAGTATGTCTTTGAAGCTGAATTTTTTTGGAGTGATTTTGCCAGATTGAACCTGGTATTAAGAACTTACATCTATTTGAACAGCACCTGAATTTTCCTGCAAGGTATAATAAAAGGCAGCAAGCAGACCCCCAATTATACAACCAATAAGATAATTGCTGTTCTGCTTGACAAGGTCACAATCTGGTATCTGGTTATCTATTAACAGCAACAAATTAAGATACTCTCAAGAAGACGGATATCCAACAGTGTTATTTTAGTATTCCACGTGTCTTTCAAAAACGTCCCTTTTCTTTCAAGAATGAAGTCTATTCTCTGAGTTGCAGTTGGAGAATGAGGGCAGCTCAGGCCACCCCAAATCTCAGGAGATCAATAGTGTTAGCAGCTGATGATCTAATTATGGATTATTTGGGTCGGACTCTTTTTTCCCGGTGAGGTGTGACTTGACTGACTCAAAAGAGGTTAGTTCATTCAGTTCGTAGGGGTTAGAGCAGGAGCGAATCATTCCTCTAATAATTGCCATCCTGCTAATCATAAGGAGAGTCTAACATTTCCTGTAAGCAGACATTTTGATCTTATGAGACATTTTTATGCATATCTTAATGATATTGCATGAATTCCTGATAGTTATGTATGTCACTATTACATTTGTATTAGCTATGCCTATTTTTAGTAAAGTTCTGGATAAAAGTATTTACTCAGAAAAATAGTGTTACATGTTTCCTTTACAACTTAACTCTCTTAATTTTGCAAAGGCAAATATCTGAAGCAGGCTGTCACAATGCCTAGTCATTCATTCACCTTAAGCTGGCCTTACCAAGACAAATGATGATGTAGGGTTTATTACATGTTTTAAATATTCATTGCTTAAGAGACTGATAAATATTATAAACCATAATTCTGGTATTTTGAAGTTTTCTGCAGTAGAAATGAGGAGCTTTTTTATCATCTCTTTTTATCATCTCTTTCATCATCTTTTTTATCATCTCCCTATTGTATTTTACCTCATATTAACCCCAGCCTTACAGAACGTGTACAATGTGTCACACGTGTCACAACGCATACAATGTGGCACTCAAACTGAAGTCCTGCCTTGCAAAGTGCAGGGCTCAGCATCAATAATGGGGTGCGCTAATTAGGGCAGTCTGTTTTCTCTTTGGTTGTTCCAAAATCCTGCTCAGGAGATCGGGAGGGATCTGTCCAAGACATTACATCAAGAAAGAGATTCAGGCTGATTTATACCATCCTGTAGACAGACGGGTTTCCAGAACTTTGTGTTCTCGTTTAACAGATGCATACGTTCTGTGAGGGGAGGACAATGAGGTGATGGACGGAAAAGCATTCCCTGGAAAATTAAAAGCCCAGGTGATCATTCTGCATCTTTGTATTTAATTTTTGGAGAATCATACAAAGGAGAGGACCATGATGCCTCTGACAAAGCTAATCAGAAGTTATGAGTATTAATTTCCTGCCTTCCAACACTGATGGCTTGGCAAGCATTTCTTAAATAAAGATAAAATGTTTCTGTCCTGGTTTTTGTTACTTAACTCTGTGATCACTCAACATCCTGTTAGGGGAGTAGGTTTTGATGAAGGGGAGATTTCACCTTTGCTTATGAGATTTTTAATAAAACAGTTGTTGTTCTTCTAATTTGTCTTCAGATTGTCTTGAGCTGAGCCGATTGCTGATGCACAAGGAGGACAACAGGAGCTGCAGACATAGGTGCAGGTCTGCAAAACACGTTCTTTGACGGCAAAGGCAGTGTAGGAAGCTCCAGAGCCTTGTACCCTGTGTCCCTGCCCACTCCATGCCAGCTCCCAGCTCCTCACCTGCTGGTCTTCACCCCTTCGGTTCTGCTTTTACAATTATTTGTGGCTCTAAACTGAGTGACTGAGTCAATAATCTTCTTTCACTGAGAGACTGTGACCATGCACAAGTTGTGCCACTGCAACTGGAAAAACATTCTCACAATAATTGCAAGCTGATTTAGACGATGGTACTCCAGAGCAGGACAGTCCCACCTCTTCTCTCAGGCCACCACTTGGTTTTCCCTAACTATTTGGTAACGTCTGTCACTCTGTGTTAGTGTAATTCATCAATTAATATACTAACATAGATTTTTTTTATGTCATCTGGGACAGGATTCCTTTGAAAGCAAAGCTCCTGTCTTTCATAGGCTTTCCATCCAGGCGCTCTGGGTTTTCTTTACAGCTGTTTTGCTCCACAAGCACTGTGCATGGGAGTGAGTGTGCTCTGCCCGTGACCAATCTTCTGTCATGTTCTTTATGTAGCCTACTCATCTCAGTGTAGACCCTTCTAGCTTGGTGACAGCACTTAAAACAATAACTTATTTTTAAAAACTTCTGTGAGCAGCATGAGCCTGCAGACAGGATCTTCTAGTGTCTTATATTGCATTTGTGGGCCTGTGTGTCCACAGTGTGTGGCTGCAAATAAGCCTTGAAAAGGGGGTTTCAGATGGGTCAGTTCCCCAAAAGTCTTAAAATGTTGTCAATCACACAAAACAGTTTGCTGACAAAGCACATGGTGGTCACAGCTGGGCTACAAAGATGATGAGGGGCCTGAAGGATCCCCCCTTATAAGGAAGGGCTGAGGGACTTGGGTGTTTTTAGTCTGGAGAAGACTAAAGAGAAGACTGAGGGGAGGATCTGATCAATGCCTATAAATACTTAAAGGGTAGGTGTCAAGAGGACAGGGCCAGTCTTTTTTCAGTGGTGCTCAGGGACAGGACAAGAGGTAATGGGCACAAACTGGAACATAAGCAGTTCCATCTAAATATGAGGAACTTCTGTACTCTGAGGATGGCAGAGCCCTGGAAGAGGCTGTCCAGAGAAGTGGTGGAGTCTCCATCTCTGGAGACATTCAGAACCTGCTTGAACATATTCCTGTGCAACCCGCTCTGGGTGGACCCGCTTTGGCAGGGGCTTGGATGAGATGATCTCCAGAGGTCCCTTCCAACCCCATATCATTCTGTGATTCTGTGAACAGGAGGAACATGGGTGTGAGGACTGACTTTTTTTTTTACCATTAGTGCAGCAATGGCTATGAAACAGCAGTCCTGTGGGAATACAAAACCTTTTTTGTAGAACACGTTTTTGGATGGCTCTGATCTGGGCAGGTTGGTTGGGATTACTGGTGCCTCTGGTCTAATGGTGGAAATGCATCGATGTGCAGCTTGTCTTTTGAAACAGCGTTGTGTGAGTTTTGGTTTAGTGTCTGTGAGAAATTGTATAGAATGTATCAGTATATACCAGGTATGATTTTTTAAGTTACTAAGTTTTTAAGTTAAAAGCAGAATTCTCACTTCTACTTTTCTGGAAGGATTTTGTTTGTGAAGAAGCTTTGGCTTAGGTTCTGTATGCAGCACCCTGCGATTTATGCAGTTCCATCTAAGTTTTTTTTTTTTATTCTTTTAGATTCCAGGTGCAAATTATTGCTGGATTTAATCTCCCGGAAACCTACATCCTCATTGTATTCAGGGAGCAACCGTAGTATGTGCAGTAAGAAGGCAGGCTTAATCCATGCTTACTTAAGTGTGCTTTATCTCTGGCCAATAATCACCCCCAACTTAATTAGCTAATGTTGTGTTTAGGTATTCAGTATTTATGCATCAGTGAAGCAATAACATTGCAAACCACTCCATTTGTTGAATGCCCTTTTATGAAAACTGGATGTACCCATATGGATTGTTTCAAACAAAGATAAATTGCATCAGTGCTATGGATTTGCAGGTAAAATTGGCTCCAATGCAGCGGCTGGATCAAAGAAAAATGTCCTTATTATGAAACTCCAGTATCTCTGCCTTTCCATGGAGAATGTAACACTGTAAGCGGTGCCGAACCTGCTGGGAAGAGTTCATCTGATTCTAATGGAGCTGCACAGCAACCGGTTGAACGTATTGTAAGTAAGTGGAACATTTCCATCAAAGCTATTGGAGTTGGCTTTAATTTTTTTTTTTATTGACTAATGGCCTTTTGATTTTTGGTCTTTTTTTTTTTTTCTTTTCCAAATGTGTAAGTTTTCTTTTGAAAATTTTAACTTTGCATTTAAAAAGTGATTTTTCAGGGCATTTTTTTAAGAAATAATAGGAATGTTTAGTTTTTTTGTCCTGTTGAGAATGAAATTTTTGATGGGGAAAATCGTTGTACTCCCCTGTGGTATATGCTTTTATCAACAGAAGTTCAGTTTTTGTTTAAGGCCGGATTTATCAGACTGAACAGGAGCTCTCACCGTTGACTGGGTTATTCATTAACTGAGGTTACCCTGGATTCATTCTCACATATAAACGCTAAATCTAGCGCTCCGGTGATAAATCTGCTACTTTTCTATTTGAGGTCTAATTCCAACCAGTTCCAGCGTGGCGATGCCCTGAGGAGGAGACCTGAGAAGCCGAAGCAGCAGCTTTCCCCACGGCTGCCTGGGGCAACAAACCAGAAGCACAAACCCTCTCCTCCCCTTCCTGCGCCCTAAAGCAGGCAGTGTTTCTCTGTGGTGCTTTCACGTTCATCCATCTTCACAGTTTTTGAAGACAACATTGAATAATAGTCAAAATTTCTTCGTTTCCTCTAGATGGTTTGTTTTTCAGAAAAAAAAGTAGCGTTTCCTGTTATTTCTGCACTAGGTCATACACTTAATGTGCTTCGGCCGCAGCACATGGCAGACACTTGTGAGAAAGGGAGGGTGTACAGAGCAGAGGCACACAAAGCAGAAGCTGCCCCAGGGTCTGCACACCCGGCTGTAACCCAGAGACCTAATCTCTGCTCACATGCACGCACGCACACACGCACGCACAGCCTTTCTGTCCAGCACTGCTTCTCCCGATAGTTATCTCTCTGGGTAAGGGAACATCTCCCATTTAGTTTTGTTGACTCCATTAGCTCATTCATTAGCTCAATGAAGGTAGTTGTGATGCTTTTTATGTTCGAAATTCCTCGTTAAAATTTAATTAGAAATTCCTTCAGGAAACGGCTTTATGTTTGTCTGTGTCGTATTTGTTTATCTGTTACGACCTTTCTGTTACACGTTTCAGAGCATTATCACAGTGCAAATGTAGGCATTTTACTTCTGAATTACTTTTCAGGGAGCGGCAGGGGTCAGATGAGGATACTCAAAGCTGGGACACTGACGACCGCACCGGGAAATTCTGTGACGTTTGCCATATCATCCCTTTACGTTCCAATACACCAAACCTGGGCCGAGGGCCAGGGGTTTTAGTCTGAGCAGCCACACTCGGGACAAGGCTCGGGAGGTTTCTCCGGGAGATCAGGTTTGGAGCCCTGGGCATGTCCTGAGGCCACAGCCCGGAGACAAGGACTGCATTCCCAGTTTTGCTTCTGTTTCCGTTCCCTACCGTGGTTTGTTCGTCTAGAAAATAATATAAATAGCAGGCCCTTATTTATCTGGCTGTACAGCCAACGACCCTACTACGAGCTGTTCGTAAATGATTTTGAGGTTCTGTGATGAAAGTTGCTATACCAAAGAGTTTATTTTAACCTGATTTGTGCATATGCTAATGTAATCATATTCACGTACATACAGGTTCACAGGATCAGCATTGCTTCTCTTAACCTACAAATACTTGACGTGAAAATGCCATAAAATCAGGAAAGTGGATAGTCTAGAGTTAGAACTTGAGCCATCAGTCACAATAAGTATTTAACAGAGCTATAGAAATATGCATTGACACTAAATGCAGTTGAATGTAAACAACATACTCCTGAACAGTGTATTTACATCTGCTCTGCATAAAGCACCCAAGTAAAATAGATTCTGCTGGCACGTCTAGATTTAGTTTCCTTACTATTCTTTGTATTTGGTCATTAGGTAACACCGTACAGCGTTGTTATTGAGGAGAGTAAACACTGTACAGGATAAATGATGAGAACACTTCGCTCTGTCAATTCTGGGTTTTATTCACAGCAGTGAAACTGCATTATCATTGCTACACACTCATCCCCTTTTGTTACAGAATCCAGTCTGACTACAACAGAGACGGATACAAATGAAATAAAATATATTGATTATACACAAAATCAAGTGCAAACTATTTAAAACATCTTAAGTGATTGGATGTAAAAAATTTTACAGATACAATTGCACGGCTGGCAAACTGACACCAGAAAAAAACAATCACCCCACTGGAGATGTACAGGGAGCTTGGCTTTTAAATTTGAAGCTTGACAAACAGTATTTCTGCTGCGATGGGGACAGGTGGCAGCCCCATCAGAGAGCGCTCCCAGCATTACCACTCTCCCCATTTAGACCTTACATCAAGTCTGGATGAGCTTTGGCTTGAAATCAGATTCCTCGTGTCTATAAGCAAAGACAAAGGCTAACGCTTATTTATTAACACTCGTTCTAAAGAAGCAAAGGCATTACATGGTATATTACATAAAGGACCACTGTTCATTTAGATGACACAATAATTTTAAGAAATGTGTGATATCGGAGGACTATTTATACGTCCATTTGAAAGCAACTGTTGATTACCTAAAATAATTCTTATCCTAAACAGATGGACACTGTGAAAGAGGTACAAAAACCCAATTCTACAAGAGCATAAAATAAAACCGGCTCATTTGCGGGTACACAAAAGGATTAAAGAGTATAATTTTACTCTCTTGGACCAAATGAAGTCCTAAATTGGAAAAGCAGCTCCATCCAAGGTCGCCTCTGTTGTTTCCAAAAATATCTTGAAACTAACGCAAGAGGGGCACTTTGTTGGGTGTTATCTAGACATATATAGTTTCAATCAAATTCTTCAAGAAGTGTCAGAATAAAAGTTGAACGTTTGTTTGACACTGCCAAATCACTAGCAAGTGAATCCCTCCAAAGGTTGAAAATAACTTTGATAACAGAATTAAGAGTTATGGGATGTTTTCTTTATACTTAACTCCCCCCCCCCCATTAATTTGGGATGGAATTGTAAACACTTTCTAGACATTTCATAAAAGGATTGTATAATTCTTTCCGCTACACGGGGTGAAGTGTTACAAGGTTGTGTTAACGATCCCAGGAAAATATTTATAGTGCTTTTTCCAGTGCATGAGTCCTCTCTTTCCCTCTCGGTGTATTTTACGATCAACCTTGACTTCGTTCAATTAAATCAACAAGCAGAAAAGAACTTTCAGTGTATATAGATTTTTCAAGTGATGCATTTCACATACAAATGGTTGAAGTACTGAGTAGCAAATAAAAAATACAAAAGGAGCAGTAAAAACCCACTGTGAAGTATGCCACGCTCCACCTCCTTGTTAGAAGAATTCAGATTGCTTTCTAGTTATTGGCTGTGGGAGAGATTTTCCTAAGGAGACTTGATTTTGAGATGATGTTGGCACTGCCCGTGCAATGATAAATGCCCCATTTGCACGACTGTTCTGTGAAAATTACGCAGGTCTCTCCCTGTTTCCTGGCTCGCTCACACAGACACCTGAGCAGCCTGAGCAGCCTACGTGGAATGGAAACGCAGTGGAGAAATCCTTCAGGACAAAAGATGCAACGTGAATGTAAAGGATTAGTGGAACAGGTTGTCTGTGGGTGACTTTCAACGTTCTGATACAGTTCTGTTTTCTTTTTAATATGCTATAAAAGCATGGCAAGCTTTACAGCACAGAATAAGAGAGATGGATACAATGGGTTATAAATACTTTAAAAACCTCAAAGTTTTTGAATTCTGCAGGCCAAAGAATGCTGGTTTACAGCACTGCATCATTTAAATAGCAGTTGTTAAGCAAAAGGCATCAATTTTCATGTGATTTTTAATTTTTACATGTTCAATTTTTAGAATCTCAAATTAATCAGCCCTTTTTGGTTTTGGTAGTTCTTCACTAGTGGCTCTGAGATTTCTGTGGCAACTGCAAAGAAATGCCTAAACACTAGTTTACTCACCAGAAAATGCTGCAATCATGTAAACCCAAGTGAACTGCTGAATTATTCATATTTTATAACCTTGGGGTTTCAGCTGCTATTTAAAAATCAGCAATGCAGTAAAAGGGAAAAAAATTAAAACCACACAAAATTTAAATGCAGAAAATCTCAAATTTTTCATCATGAACCAGTTGTAAAATTTATAAGAAATCTTGAGATTAATTCCTTCATTACTTCCCTTACATGGTTATTATTTCTAGGTGACGTACGCCTTCATGGTTTTGTTGTTGTTGCTCCCCAAGTGCCAGGCATGTTTCCTATTCCATTCCAGGGAAAAAAAAAAAGTAGGGAGAAAGAAAGGAATTTATCTTTGAAAATTGGTAAGATTCCATTTTCCATACTCCTATCAACTGCATTTTTTCTGGTATTAGCAAAATGTGCGGGATTTGGCTTTATCCTATTTAAAGGGTAGACCTAATTAAGTGCTTATTGTATAAATGAGTGGTTTTAAAACTTGAGCACTTGCAATAAAATTTAGAAGCTAAAAAATGACATGTTATTCTGTAATGAGTCTGACCTGAAACAGTGTGATAGACATTGGCTTGTGGGGATCCATTTGCAGGAAAAGAACTCTCCTTCTTGGCATTCAGCAAATGCTGCTTGTGTGCACCCTAATTGGCAAAAATTGACTTTTTTTTCCTCCCAAAACAATGAAGAATGGAAATACAAAAAAGGTAAATATATACTTTAAAAAATAATAAATATAAATAATATCTTTAAACACAAGGTAATGCATGAAGTCATGTTTTCATGATAAACACTACGAATAGTCCAGCTCTACACTCTCTCCACGTCTCTGGATGTCTAATAAAAATTAAACCATATCTCTACAGACTTACGTGTTTTGGTTGGTTGTGCCGAGAAAAACTTCGACAAACATTTAATTTCGGTTATAAACTAGACTGTATCTAGAGGAACATTGGTATGTGTTGGACAAAAGTCGTTCTTTGAGATAATTATGGTTCTTTTTTATTCTCTCTGTCTTATAAAGCTGACGCTGGCCCTTTAATTCCTGCCTGTTCTGTCGAGAGGAAGAAAAGAGAGCTAAATCCAGCAGACCTTATTTTGGCGAAACTCCCACAGAAGTCAGGGAGGGTTTTTGTGAAAGTAAGGACTGCATGATTTGTCTCACAGTTCCTGCNGGAGAAAGAAAGGAATTTATCTTTGAAAACTGGTAAGATTCCATTTTCCATACTCCTATCAACTGCATTTTTTCTGGTATTAGCAAAATGTGCGGGATTTGGCTTTATCCTATTTAAAGGGTAGACCTAATTAAGTGCTTATTGTATAAATGAGTGGTTTTAAAACTTGAGCACTTGCAATAAAATTTAGAAGCTAAAANCCCCCCCTCAAACAGCAAAGCTCCTCACGGAGTTTGACATCACCACGGCACAGTGGCTTACAGAAGGGGTTTTTTTGGTATGTAAACGAGAATCATGCAAATCAGGGTAATGCCATTGTGAAAAATACCCTTTTCACCCGATGACCTTGGGTTGCCTTGAGAATCTGGAGATTGCTGCTGCGGAACTAACGCTACGGAAACAGAGATACCAAGATTTTGGAGAACTCCTTTTAAATTCATGCCGAGAATTTTAAAACCCTTGAAACAAGCTGGAAATAGATCTGATTCTGATTGTTAAAAAACAGCTACCCAACTGGGTGTTGCCTAGACAGGTGGTACCTTGTGATAAAATTGTTGATTCGTGTAATACTTCCTCCCTGGAACGCTGGCCTGGCCACGAAGACTTCAATTCTGTTTCCATTACAGGCTGCAGTACAGAAAGGCAGCCAAAGAGTTAAGCGTTCCTTCAGCAGGAAACCTACTGCTACAAACGATAACACGGGGCACACCTTCACCTTGAGTTCTTTAATTTCTTCACTTAAGTCTGAGCAAATAGAGGGCCAAGGAGAGAAACCAGATCTGCAGGCAGCAGCGCTCTCCTCATCCACAGATGAGAGGACGGAGTAACAGCTTCCCACACCCCACGGTGTCAACGTGTCGTGACTTTTCTCCCAAGGGGACACCATTTGGGTGACAGCACTTCAGTCTCTGTGGTCTTTCAGTCATACATCTGTCTGCAATCACGTGGAAGCTGGCTCCAGGCTCACCAAACACAGCCAGAGTGGTGATTTAGGAATGGGGCTGAGACTGCCAAATGGCTCTGCACAGACGACTCAGCGAGGGCAGCCACCAGGTAGTCAGCAAGGAGCTCTCAGTCGCTGCTCAACTGGGCCAGACATCAAATAGTGATCAAAGGAGAAGCAGCTCCACACTTCAGTTCCAGCTCCCGAACCAGCAAATCACTCAGAGAACAGATCTTATATTGCTTATTGCATGCTATAATATCCATGCTTATTAATCACAACATCCTCATCATGAGGACATTTTCGAGGCACTGAACTGTTGCTAAACAGTTCTGCTGTATTGTGTTTTAGAACAGCAAGCAGCATCATACTGTAGGAAAGTGTGACCAAGAAAACTCTGGAAATGGGTATATTTAAACATAATAAGAGACAATAGCGGGGGCTGACATGATTCTGGGCAACTATATGCATATGACTTCATTAGGAATAATACAAATGGGTTACTTAAGGAAGTCTAAGAGCATTTCTTGTATGTTTTTTTAGTTCAAATGAAAGTAAAATGGTACCAGTAATATAAACAAATAATCTGATATCCAGGTGGTAGAATGGCTGGTCACAGCACTCGGTAGTTGTAATGTTTCCTGATGTAATTATGCCTGTAATTATTCCATCTCTTAGGTCCACGTGGAACTTGCCGGGAGCTCTAAGGACAGCTGAAGTCAACATGACTAAATAACGCAAAACTGCAGCATTCTAGAGCAGCTTTAGAGCTGGAACACCTCCTCATCCAGCTCTGGGTAAAGATAAGGAGAAGCCTTTTGAAACAGAGTAAGGTGCTGCTCACGAGTGACTGCTCGGATCAGTGTTCCACCTGCACGAAATCCAGTAAGTGCTGAGGTCCCAGATTTAACTACGCACATTTTTAATTTACTTGGACCTTCACAAGAAAAAAAAGCAGGAATTCTTCCATATGGCAAATTTAATCTTATTAGTTAACCAGCCAGGCTATTAATAATAACAAAGAAAAAAAAATGAGAAGTGAGCTTTCTGTTGCAAGTTAGATATAACTGTGAAATTCAGTTAAAGATTTTTGAATGCTCCCATCAAATCATGAGCTAGGTGGAAAAGCCAGTGAACAGAATCCATTAAAGCTGCATTTATCAAATGTCCACTTACATAAAAAGCTAAAAATAGCCTTTGAGTTTTTCCAATTTTCTTTTCATAACAGTTATTATGATTTTCTGCTTCATCTCAGAAAGTCATTTTGCTGCCGCTGTAGTGTATAATCTGTGTGCCCTTTCTTGGCGCAGCACAAATGACAGAACACTAATCAGATCAGAACAACAATCACGTCATCTTTGAGTACCTACCAGTAAACTGTTTTTACAAGGAAGAAAGATGCACTATTTTTAGGGTAACTCTGAAGAGAAAAACAGAAAATGATTATACTCAATCTTATTCTACATCACTGCTATGGATTTCAAAAGCATTACTTTTTCCTGGGCAGCAGGCTAATCCCCGTGCCACGTCTTTGCATTAATGGTCTAGTCAAATATGGGATTTAAGGTTTTGTTAATGGTTTTGACTTGAAGTATATAAAATCCCAGTTCTCCCTGCCCCGTCTGGTGACTCTGAACCACAGGCTGAATCCTAAGGAACCCAAATGCCCATTTTTGGTGATTATCCCACATTTTCAGGATATCTCATGTCTAGTTGTCTATTATTTTACTATTGCGGGCCAGTATTCAGCAAAACCCTCTTTTAAAGTAAACAACTACCATAACTTTCTTCAAACCACCAGGCCCCTAGAGTGCAGCGCAGGTGAGGTACGGTGACAATGGTACAGGGACAGCAGGGAGAAAATGTCTGGGTGTCTCTGGTGATGGCTGTGCCCACGCTACGGCCTCTGCACGTGTCCTTCCCCTGAGCTTCTCCCTTCCCCATCAATACAGTCTCCCTTCGGTGCCTTAGTAAAGCCCTTTCTCCTGCTGTGTAATCAGCTCCTGGGAGCAGCGGGTGGTGGCTGCACCACCTCCCCACCCCGAGCAGATCTACCTGTGCCCGTGTCCTACACAACAGCCTTCCTTCCACTCTCCCCGAGAATGTGCGTAGGGGAAAACAAGCTGCTTCTCCTCATCCTGGGAAAGATCAGCGTGCAGCTGTTGAGAAAGACTATCCTCAGCTATTCAGCAGTGTAGGAGGACTTACATGAGGATGTCCTGGGAATCCACGGATCTGAGACCCACTCCTTACACACACGCTGCAGTTTTGAACCCTTTGGGGGCATCTGAAATAAATGTCATTAAATGATCCATTCAAACTTCTTTTGCCTGTGGCCCAGCAAGCTACTTGTCACTAATAATTTATCTTCTTTCACTGAAGAAATGTAAAAAAAAAGAATACCATACAGTCAAAATACAGCCATCAGGTTTTATTTTAGTTTTGTTAACAAATATATTTAACGCAAAGGCAAACTAGGAACTATATAATTATCATACTCTCTCTTGATATAGAAAACAGCAGAAGATCTCATAGTTAGGTACCAGAGAAAGCGAAATTATTTTTTATGTCCTGAAAAGACATTTTACTTCAGGCAGGAAAAGCTGAAAAAAACCCAATAAATAAAATTCAATAAGCCAAGAGACTAAAGAAGAATAGCAGGAGTTCTGGTCCCACAGATTAATCTCTCTGCTTCTGAACTTTGACTATGGCGAGAAGGCGCTCATCTGAAATGATGAAGCATGAGGGACAGCTTCAAGCCTCACCTTCATTCCTCTTCCCCTGCGTCAGCTCTGGGTCTCATGACGCAATTTTAAGGGCAGTGACAGTTGCCTGTAGCCTCCAGGTCAAAGCTAGAGACAGGGCAGCCTTCTCTATCAACCTGTGCCACACTGACACCCGTCAATAACCCTCCATCCCTGGGATGACCCTCTTTGGGTAGCGTAATCACTGTGGAACCACCCTCCACAGCCAGACCAGTACAAAATGTCCTTTTAGTCAACTGCTATTTACACTTTATCATGGGCAACTCAGAAAAAACCAGGAGGAGGTATACGTGCAAGGAAAATACATCTGTTAAAAACAACAACAAAAGATAATGGAAAAATCTCAAGAGTCCAAGTAATTGTTCTCAGAATCTACTCCCGTTGCTGTAGCAATGAACTGTCTCCTGGAAGCACAATCAGTTTAATTCAAGCGTGCAAGGAAAGTATGAGCAGGAGTGTGCAGGCGAGGTCTGGGCGGCTCAGAGAGAAAATGGCTCCATTCTTGTCAGTCACACTAGGTGAATAAAGACAATAGGGAAGGAGAGGGCCAAGCCAGGAGGGCCACAATTATACAACATCAAGTCCCAGGCCTTGCAAAAATGTAACCTTAGTGCTAGAGAATAAGGAACAGAGCAATTACCCAAGTTTTCTGTGACCCTGGAGAAGAATTTCTTTTCCTTTGATCTCTCTGCAGATGCATGCCATTCCCAGCCTCATAAACCAAAGATTTACGATGAGGTTCACCCTGGTGCAGCTCTCGTGACAGATCTTCCTAACTACAGTGCGTTGTCACTTAACTATGGAGGAAAACCTTCGTAGAGCAGTCCATTCGCTTTGCTTATCCACCAAAACCAAATTACGTACAACAAATTTACAACAGAAATAACGAAAGCAACAACATTGAGTCCGAGGTTACCTTTAGGAGGGAACACACCATCTTCCTCCGTTATGTTGGCAGAAGGCACAACTCACAACACCAGCCTGTCTTTCCCTCCTTCCTGAATGACTTGCCCAATGGCTGTTTGATTTTGTTGTTTCAGAAAACATTCCCTCTTACATTCCATTAACCGCTCAAAATCCTGCCACATTTTAATTTGCTTCATATTTGGCCCGTGACTTTCCCGTACGACTTTCTGCTTCTCTCGTAATTTCTGTTTAAAATAAAAAAAAAAAATTTGCCAGGGTCGTACACCACAAAAAGTGCTCACAGAGGCAGCTTGGAATAACGACGACTCTTAGACGCTACTGGAAGATTGTTTTGTCCAAGACTCCTTTTAAGTGCTAAATGCATTAGCACCTGGGACTCGGCTTTCTGCTCTGTACGCACCGGCAATTATTTCAAGGTTTTCAAACTGTCTAAATAATAGTCTGATCTACTCGAGAAGTTACGCTAAAATTCTGAGTTCATTTCCATACAGAGCTCTTGCAGCAGCACGTTGCAAGCTGCAACAGATTCATAAAATGATATTATAAACATGAAATTAATGTTTTACAATGAAACCCACTACTGATTATTAATAGTGGCAACCCAAACCTGTAGAAATCACTCACAGACTCACTCATAAAAAGCAAGCTAATAAAAGAAAGATGCTTAGCGTGAATTGGTAAAGCCTAACCTTGTCTGTGCTGATCTGAGGTTCATACAAGATTAAAAATGGACAACTGCTTTTGTTTAACACCGCTGTGCTGATGATCCCCTGGCCTTTAATAACAGCAATAAGACTGACAGGCTCAAAATTTATTGTCTTCAACAGGTTGCTTTATATACAACAGAAAATTTGAGCTGGCACTGTTTGCTATGCCCGTGTTTCAGTTTCTTGTCCAAATGGTTTTCGGGGAATGTGCTGTCACGTTAAGCTGGTTGACGATCTTCTACAAGCAGCTCACGCTCTACTCTGCAGGAAATCAAGCCCTGGAGAGCGAGCGGGATCTCTTTTCAGGGTATTAGTTACCAATGCCAGCAGTAATGGAATTTTCTTTGTAGGCTGCAATATGCTTTTTATAAAAGACTGACCACAGCCTTTGGTAATAAGCACCACAAAAATATGAGCTGTACAATGTTCAAATGTACAAAAACCTCATTCTTACCTTCCCAAGGTTTTCTTGCTCAAGGATTATTCGTATATACTGCTCTCTAAAGGAAACATAAAAGAATTTTATTATGATTTTATTTGGTTCTAGGTAATAGGACAGAATAAGGATGCAAACATGGAAAATTATGGAAGTATTGGGAGGGTGATAAATGAGAAACAAGAGGAAGCATGAAGAAACCTTGGACAACACACCCCTCATCATCAAGGACCAGACCTCTCCCATTCTCTCAGTTGTGCAGTTGCAAAAAATGATATTGGATCAGCTCTCCTGCATTTCTGAAGCAGGCACAATTACTGCTTGAAGATAACAGCAAGATCGTTTATGGTAAGACATACTTGATCCCTTTTTAATAATGCATTCATGCTGGTGACATCTGAGGTCAGCAGTCCTTGTATAAGCATCAGAGTTACAAATCCACAGCCCTTAACTGCTGTGCATGTAGCGTTAGAATGAGTGAAAATACAGGAACGAAGGGGAATAGTATTTCAGGTTTAACAAATTCGATGACTGCAATGGAACCCCTGCGCGTTCCTCACTTTCAGAAAACAGCCGTCACATTTAGGTGCCTAAATATAGGCTTAGAAGCATAACTGTTGACATTCATTATTAAAAATCTTGGCTGTGCACCTTTGTCTGTAACAAGCCGCTGGATGGCTTTCTGACATATGCAAACTTGATACCCGAAACCTGACAATATAACATGCAAAGCATAACAGCAGGATTCAGATAATTATGTACTTATTTTAACTTTTTTTTTTTTTCCTAATGTGACAATAAAAATCCCCAGTATTTTCAGTGATCCACTTGGGAAAAAAATAATCAATCATATTTTGTGTGCAACAGGTAAACTCAGAGGTTGACAGTTTGCTACTGGACCACAAAATAACACAGCTCACCTAAAGAACTTTCTAAATTGCTCAGGGTAGAACAACATTGCATAGAGAAACCCTAGTTTCCAGAAAGAACTATCAGCCTTCGGGATACCAGAGCGGGAAGGTTTGCTAGAGTGTGGTGAGCACCCGTGTCGAAGCAAGGCATTGCCTTTCTTATATTCCTTCCATTTCTGCTAAGTCCTCCTGACTTGCGACCGGAGCACTTGGGCCCCTGGCACCTGGTGCTGCCGGCCGCACTCCCTGCAGCATGGACGCGCAAGGAATGAAACCGGATCGTTTTAGGATCTCTCGCTCTTGGACAATTCTTGCCAGAACAAATCAAGAGCCGTCTTGAGGCTGCTGCAAGTGCTGCGCTGCCCAGCTGAACCCCAGCAACCCTCACCAAGCCAGGGAGGCGGAAAGCCACAGCCAGTCTTTTTTCCACTGGCACCCTGCGTATGTTCACACACATCTGACCTTAAGGACATACCTTTTTTTTTTTTCCAAGTAGAGCTTTCAAAATAATCATCAGAAGATTACATGTCTTTCCTAGTCAGTTTTTCTTTACTATTTATAATGATGACTGGAAAGAATGCAATTTAATAACTTCATTAAAAACCCCACAACTTTCTATTTTTAGAGAAGAAAATTAACTTTTCACATTCCTAAGAAGTGACTCCACGGAACAGAGAGTTTATATTCAATAAAGAGGGACCAAATCAAGACATTTTTTGTTCAATACGTTGTGAGGAAAGTGCAGTTCTATTTACGGTTCATTTTTACTCCGTTTACATTCCAGTGACTGCTGAAAAATACATTCACATTCTAAAAGAACATCTAGAAAACCTTTTTATCCTCTCATGTTATATTTTGTGGGCATCTCTATATTGTACTTTGTTGTAATTCATTTAAACGTGATGACTCTGTGACCTCTCACAGAAGGTCAAAAATGTGTAGAGTCACTGTGAGAGGGATAATTTCCCGGGGTTCTGTGCCCACAGTCTGCAAGTGAAGCAGGGACAGGGGAGAGCGTGGTAATGCTCCCTCCACATTCTCCTCGCCATACCTGGAATGACATAGCTGGACTCCCGCTTAATTCCAGCGTCTGGCTTTGATGGCTTGGCTGTGTGAATACTCACATTGTGGAAACTCATTTCACAAGTATTTGAGTCGGAGCATTTTTTGCTCAGCATCTGTGAATAAATTCAGACCCTCCCCTTCCCCACGAGGCCATAAAAGGGCAGTGCCTGCTGCCTGACCCGCGCTTCCTCAGCTGCTTGGCTGAGCTGTCTTGCCTTTCATACTGATGAATATTTACATCATCACTAAGATTTTTCTCACAGCCTTGTCTCTATCCTTCTGCTTCATTTTGCTGTTTCATCATCTTTCATCAGACCACTCTTTTGTTTTCTACAGCCTCCCATTATTTTGGAAGATGGAATAAGAGGTTTATTCGCCTTTACTCACGTGCTATCTCCTTGCCCTTTTCTTCTCCTACTCTAACAGTAGTAGTTTTGATTCTTTTCTTACTCTTACTTTTCCTCCATTGTTTGCTACAAAGTTGATTTTCATGCCTTAGATCCTAGAAGAAGGTTTCAGATGGACATTCATCTAGCCCTTCATTTCCTAGTGACTTCTCCTTCATGTTCTACAACCACAGGAGATGCTGCTCCACTGAAACCAGCACAACGTGCATCAGGACAACTTCTACTTCACGAAGGATCTGATGAAGGAAAACAATCTCATCTCTCAGTGTCTCCTGAGGGAATCCCTGGAGTTTTCTCACGTGGTTTGACACATCACTATCCCTGTCAATGGCCCCATTCCAGAGCCCATAAGATCTTAGTGGTCAGATACTGCTTTTTTTTTTTTCTCCAGGAGTGAAGAAACTGCCTCTTGTGAATCTGCATGACATATACTGCCAACTGATGGTACCTCCCTTGTTGCTACCACTGCAACAGAAAGGTCCAGAAATTATTCTGAAAGGTCCTAAGAGGACAGATACCTTGGGAAATTCCATCTCCTTTGAGAAGGGACAGACAACTAGTATTTCTCTTTTCCCACTGTGATGTCAGCATGTTGGATTTAAAGCTTTCACATGGAATGTAGAGTTATTATTAGTTATCTGATTAAGCAGTTCTGACTTTGTTTTGCCTCTCAGACATATTTTTAAATTGTTTTGTGAATGGGACTATTCTGTGAAGCTTTTTGGCACATTGTACAGAAGACAGTACACGAACCACAGCTCTGACACAACAGATTACATAGATCTCAACCAACAATTTGTCCCGTCTCTGAAATACAAATGCAGAAATCTAAGAAAAGGCCTCACATCAAGGAATGATATCGCTGTGGCTCTTTGAAGCTCAAGAAATAAAGCAAACTGTGGGAACAGATACAGACCGTGAGATGAAGAGGTGCGAGGCAGAGCTGATGCTCCCTCTGCTCTGGAGTAATAATTATATACTCTATGGAGATGGCACGGATACTGTGGTGTGAAAGCCAACAACCACTTCATAAAACTAGTGACAACGGCTTAGGTTTGTTTCAGTCAAAAATAAAACTAGCTGGAAAACAGGACTTCTATTTTATATAAAATTCTGGAATTTTGAAGAATGAATCATGAAGAGTAATAAAACAGCACAAAATTCTGACACATTTACCAAATGTAAGTTCTAAATGCTTTGATTTGCATTCTCCTGATTTTTAATTTTGACGGGGCTGAACCAGCTTGTTGAGTTTATTGCCTGAAGACTGAACATATAAAACATTTTAAACTGGTCGAAAACTTTTACACAGTGAAGTGTAAAAAAATCTGTATGACATGGTAATGTTTAGAGTTCTCAGCACAGATCATTAATTCAAAATATCTCATTCTCAAAGAACATTCAATCTTTGGCATGACTGCATCATTTCAAATGTAAAACCAAATCGTCAGCTCAATTCATAACCTTTTCTGCTTCTCTCACTATCAGGCAAAGGCAAAGCATCCTGAAAAAAACCTCACAGGATGAAGTAAATTGAGTGTAAAGATGCAGGTTAGTGCGACGGTGCAGAACAGTTCTACCTCCAGGAAGAACTGCAAATAGGAGCAAACCAAAATCTGTTTAGGATGAGTATTTGCACTCCTCCATTCTTGTACTAGTGATGGTCACAGATATACCTGAAAGAAGATTTTCAAGAAATGGCCAGAACCTGAGGGCAGCCATACAGATTGCTCTCTGAGAGGTGGCAGACCTTCTGCTCCTGCAGGCTGGTGTCTTGGGGGAACCTCAGCAGAGGCCTCAAGTCTGGTAGAGCCCCCACTTCCTGCTGGACATGAGGCACAGCTTCTCTGAGCTCGTGCCAGCAGGGGCTGCAAGTTAAAACCGCTATCTGGGGCCTATAATCTCCAGCAGGAAGGGAAAATCTCTTGGTATGTCTGAGAGAACTCGTAGGTTCACAGCAGTATATACTGGAATTCGAGATACTTATTTTTAGATTATTATAGTGTTTCTAAATTTATCAGGTGAACTCCTCCGGTTCAAATGCCAGTGAGAAAATTCCTAACTTGAACCTCAGTTTATGAATACCCTCAAGTTAACACAAAGGAAAGACGTTACTATACTTACCGAATTGCCTTCCGTCTCTCCTGGGGGTCTGGGGAGACGTATGCCTTCATCTCTTCTTTAGCACGCTGCAGCTGTATTTCTAGATTCTGTAAAGAAATACCTAGTTAAAAAAAATTAAATGGTTGTTCCTATTTCATTTCACAATGAACAATTTGGTCCTTCTTGCGATCTTACCCTTTTCATGCAATTAATATAACGGTAGTTGCTTTCTTCCTGAGCGCACTCCTCAAGAAGTCCTTTCACCTCCTGTAGAACAAGAATAACATTTCAAAGGACATCATAACCGAGAGCCCACAGGAGGAAACACCCTGTGCTTCTAGTTTAACCATGACAGTCCGTAACTGAAACAGGCAAAACACTGAACTGATCATTTCTTAAATGTTTCTAAAAAAAGACTTCCGTAAAGCCCAAATTATAAAGTGAAAGACAACTGATGTTTTTAGATTTGCAGTTTCAGTCACAGAGATGCTAAATGACTGTTAATAAGTGTTGATTAATATGACTGACTTCTGACAGACACTTTACAAGCGCTGCCAAGACTCTTGTTCCTAAGCACATCTTAAGTGCTAAATACAGTTGTGAATAAGCATTTCCTGGAATGCATCTGCAAAATGTATGCTAGAAGCTACAGGCATATTAATAGTATGTTAATTAGCAATCAATAGTTACCTTGAGGAGTATGGAGAGAGTGGGTTAATCCCATCTCTGAATGTTCCATAAGAAAAAACCCTAATAATCCAAACGGGATTCATGTATTCTGGGTTGCAGAGCAGCTGTCAACTCCAAAGCTCCGTCACCATGTGATTTTCAGACCATCAGCTGAAAAACTGAGTTCTGCTGTTCAGCTGCAAGAGTTTGCTGACAGTCGTGTCCAGCTCAATCAGTGGATGTGACTGTCATCATGTGTTAGAAAATGACTAAGATTTGTCTGCCAAGAAAAAAGCCTTGATTGCTATTGTACGATAGTTCTTATGGAAGATCTACTCCATAGCAGGTTCATCTGTGGATTCTTCTATTTCACTTGGATCAAAGCATACAAAGGTACTTTTAGTGCAGGAAAATAATTATCTGTGTATCTACCCACACTTCAAATGTATGCCTTTTTTATTTTGAAATATATTCTTTACATGAGTAAGGCCTTGGAAAATCAAGTCCAGACAAAATTCACAGAATCTAGTGAGATAAAGCTAATTCATATAAACATACAAATACTGTCCACACGTTAAAGGACTGCACTCAAGTACTCCCCTTCCTAAAAGTGCTACAGTTCAACCAATGCATAAAACATATACGTACGGGCTCTTAACTGTACCTATATGGTTGCATTTTCAATAACCTATTGTATGCAAGAATACAAACCAGTCTCATTTAACAAAGTATCCTTGCCATCAATTTCAGTGTATCAATTATCCATTGAGTTGGTTGCTTATTTAATGAATCTGCTAAACACATGTAAAGATTTGTCTTGATAAATTAATTTTAACTTTATGGTCAAATTCTTTCCTAACCTAATATCTAGGTCAGCGGGATTTCTGGCAGATGGGTGGATGGACTGATGTACCACTGAGTTCATGTGCTGCTATTTGGAGCAGGGGATGCATGAGTGTAGCTGGTCCACAGCAGCTTTGGGCATGGTTTGCAGGGTCAGCATTGACTCATTTCCACCTGAAGTGGATTTGTAGTTTCCACATTCAGAGGGAAGGCAGGGAAAATACCGTACCAAGCCACCATCTTACCTGTTCCAGTGTAGAGCGATTGCTCTCTAACCCCGCCGCACAACTGTCGTATTGGATTTTTTTTTCATCACATTCTTGAGTTAATTCCTTATTTGAAAAGGGCAAAAGGGTACATAAATGAAATCGTCAATTGACTGACATGTGACATTCAGGCAGAGGGTCTCACCCGTCAGCCGCAGCTACTGGCACACTCACAGGTGCTTACATAAACCTTGCAGGGACACAGGTATCATTACACATGGGGAAACCACGAGCCTCCATGGCACAGGGGAGGATCAGCCATGCACACCAGGCTGTAACACCACAGCACAGCACGCAAGTTTCCTCTTTACAGCCACATCCACAGTTTTAGTGCGGTAGGTAAATAGGGTAGGGTTTGCAAGAAAGGAAAGCGATTATAAAAATAGAGATGAAGAAATGATTAATATACTTGCTACCTATGAAAAGACAGCTTTCTAGCTGTACACAACACCTTTAGCTGGATTTCATCTGCTAACACTTTTAATAGAACCACTAAGGGTAAGTTTTCTGGAAATCCGGTTGATAGATAAATGGATGGCTCTATTTACTTCCATGGTAATGAGCCAGCTTAGAGCAACTGTGAACCTGAATTACTTGTTTTTCGGCTCTCTAAAAACTTCTGAAAAGAAATGGCTAAGTATGTTATTCCTACGCATGACTATAGGACTTAGATCAATGTATTCAACTGATTGGATGAGACATTATTTGCAATCCACTGAAAAAGGAGAGCGTTAGTTGATGTCATTAGTGCTGAGATGCAGAAAAAGCTTTGAAACCAATTTGAAAACTAATTTTGCTGTGGTATCAAGCTATGATTTTTTAAAATTCTGCCCTGGTGTAGCAACTTTTTTAAATTGGTATAAAGGACAACATTATCAGCCTGATTTTCTGCCTGCTCTGTAAGCTTTTATGAATTCCAGTCTTTTACACGCTGCCTGTTGCCAATCACTGTTGACCCATTCTGCTATTTCCAGCTTTCCTTAAGAGTTGACTGTCCTTGTACAACATTACAGAGAGCTGTGAACTAGACTTACTGGTGATTCTGACTTTATTTACATAGAATGAGAAAAGTATTCCTACCAACCTGGCACTTCTGGCGCAACTGTCTCAGTTCTTTGATAACAGGAGCGAGGCTCGCCTTCTTCTCAGCCACCGTAGTATTCAGCTTTTTTACCTGACAGAGGAACAAAATACTATACATTAACATTATGATACTAATAGTACATTTATATAATTAGGAATGTGAAAAGAAAGAGAAGAAACCCAAAACATGGAGAGAACAAAACGTGCGATGAAGTCTGGACTACGTATGATCTCACAGTTCAGGCTTAACTAACAAAGGCAAAGAGCCCATGTTGCAGTGGGGTCATTACCACAAATGAGATAAATGCTGCTCCCATTTTTTCAACTTTTCTATTTTTTCATAGAAAATTCCAGAAGCCAGCCTGTGTGCCAGACACCTAAGGAGCTTATAGAGTAGGGGAAAATGAAGCAGTTACAGAGATAGACTGAGAGAAAGGGAGAAATCCTTAAGAAAACAAATAAAATAAAAACCTGCACAGGTTAAATAAAGTTTGAAAATGCTAAAATAGTCACATATTTATACTGAAAATTCAAATTTAATCCAGCTTTCTATTTGAGATCCATTTTGTTTTACTTCTACTGCTTTATTTAGGTGCCCTAGTGATTTCCAAGAATGCTATTTTGTTCTTTGCTCTTTTACAACATTTTCAAATTAGAAATTCAAGTTCTGTCTTGCTTCTTCGGCTATGTGGAAAGTTAAATAAAAACAGGACAGATCTAAGGGCAATTTAAAATCGAGCTACAGAGAAAAAGACAGGACATTTAGCTCTTTGGGCATATCATGTGGTTTTTTAACAAATGCTTAACTCTAGGGATTTACAAACACTTTAAAAAAATATAGTGTTTTGCAAAAGAGTCAAACCATGGATCTCTTTCAAACAATGTGCAAGAATAAATATGAAACCACTTCAGAATTTATAAAAAACAAGAAACCAAAGACAACAAGACTACTTATGGTAATAGTTCTGAAGGGAAGGAAAGGACTTTTTTTTTAATTTTTATTTTCCTTTTTGTACATTAAAAGAAACACATGTTTCAGTAAACTATTTCAATATTACCTTGCAGATGTACAGTTTGAAATTTTATTTATTTATATAAAAATAGATTAAAAGAAAATTTAAAACCTCAAACAAAAATATTAAACTTGGGTTTATACACTGAGGAACCAGATATTCAAATTGAGGAAAAGCAATAGCTTAAGAGAAGAATCACCATTTCAGACATGTTATCTAGCGTCCGGCCTTTCATTTCATCCATTTCACTCTTCACTGCAGATACTCTCTCCAGCTCCTCCTGGGTGTAACTGTATCCAGAAATGCCTTTCTTGTCTTCAATAGATTGCTGCAGACACAAAAAAATAAACGCCAAATGTGAGTCCATTAATTTAGTAACATAATTGAGCCCAAATATTGTAAGAAAGCAGGGAAGGTAAGTACTCTATCAATTTATTTTAAAAGTTATTAATAACCTAGCTGCCAGAAAAATTAACTTTTTATCTAGTGCCTGTAGAGTAGGATAATAACAACTTTCTGTAAATACACTGTTGGGTCATCCAGTGCCCAAGGAAATTAACAGAGAGTTTCCACACAGTAAAGTGGGCTTCAGGTCCAGCTCTGAAGAATTTCAGTATGTAAAATCCAGATGCTTCATCTGAAAATGTAGCTAATTATTTTTTAAATAACTGCCAAGGAAAACTATGTAAATATTGTATTCACTGTATTAATACTAATACCATCTTTTCAAATTCTAGCATTACATAAATTTTACATTTAATTATATATTGATGTAATGGTCTTTAGCAATGCTTGCTCATTAAGTATCTTCTGTAATCTGAAAACTAAATGTTGATTAAAGCATCCACAATATGCTAAAAAGCACAACGTCCATTCTTAAAAGTGCTGTATAGCCATCAGCTCCAAGTCCATTATCCTCCAAAACCTTTTACGACCAGACGTTTAAGAAAATATTTGTCTCTACTCATAGCAACCGCTGCCATTCTGTAGGCTCTAACCGCAGTGTGGAGTTTCACAGGGCGTTATGCCCAGGGCTAGAAAAAGTATATTTGATTCTACTGGGAAAAAGCATGCGCTAGTCATCTGGTGGGAAGAAGTTTACGAACTCCCAGCTCTGTACTTTTACAACAAGGTAGTTTAGAAAAGATCAGACTGGATGGAGAATGTGCCATTGACTACACGTGGGCATTTCACAGGAAAGCTTTGAGTGCTTTGCCTCTGCTGTACCCCTGTGGGATGGGCAGTGTACACGAGTTGTCCTGCTGTGAAAAGACACATCCACACACCTGCCTTCCACCTCAGCAGCGATCTCCAGAAAAAGCTCTGATCCTGCTGCTCAGATGCTTCTTTCTACCCAGGTAGCAGTTTCACTTTTATTTTTAATTAAACAATTAATACCTTCTTGAAACAGCACGGCATCATCCACTGCATCTATGGGAGGATCTTTCCAAAGTCTATCCCGTGTATTTTCACACTTTCAAGTTTATTTTAATGAGGCAAATACTTTGATGTTTGAAAATGCAAAATACATACATACAAAAAAGGTTTGATAACAAGAATACTGATATTGGAAGAAAACACAGCAGTGGATTTTGGGGAGCTAAAACCGGAATCTTTTTGCATTTGGGATGTGTGTATGTTCCTTGAACGCTTGCAGTTATACTTAGCAGAAATCCATCTCCCGCTGTTCTGGCTTAGAAAAAGCATTCATCCACTTTTACATTTTTCACTTACTGCGAAATGTATTTTCTTCTAAATATTCTGGGGTTAGAATGTTTCCTTCCTGCCTGCTCTTTTTTTAAATACTTTTCCTATGTGTTTTGCAGCAGTAACTTGAAGCCAACTTGCTGTTGGTAATTTTCAAAGCCCTTACTGTATATGTGGATACCAAGAATTAATTTAAGTATCCAGCCTTGCTCTAACTGGAGTTAGTGAAGATTTACCATTGACTTTGAAAAGCAAGGTCAAGCCCCTCAGTCTAAAAAGAAATTGCAGAACAATTGTGACGGCCTATAAGAAACAGTTGCTGAACATAAAGTACAGCAGCTTAGCAGCCACAGACAAAAATGAATTTTATACCCTAATGACTCTTTTACTAATGACAGCAGGAGAGCTGAAGATGATGTACATTAGAATCTAACAAAACAACATCCATCTTATTATATAGCTGTTATCGGGAAGGAAGGGTGATGGACCGTGGGAGCAGCAAATGCTTGTATTACCAACTGCTGCTGAAGAGCCTCGTGGCGCTGTTTTAGAAGTTCTTCCGTCCTCTGGAGGATTCCATACTCAGCTGTAATTTCTGCTATTTCCAGTCGCTTCTTTTTATAAAACGTGTTCTTGCTCCGGAGCTTATTAACATAGTGTTTAAGCTGAAATGAGAGAGAACAGATATATCATTTAACTTAAAGCAAAAAGGGGCCTTATCACAGACTGTTGCTATAGAAAATGTAATTACCCTGTTTGGATGGTGTATTGAAGATTAAGTGTTTAGAACAGAGGATTGGAATTCAGGATTCCCAGGGTCTACTTATTTTCAGCTCTGCGTTTGTTCGCTGAGGGAGATCAAGAAAACCAGCTCTATTGCTTTCTGTCCCAGCTCGCTCATTTGTGATGTGTGAGATCATTTGGTTTTACTCACCACCATTCGACAGTTGGAAAAGTAATTACACTTTGCAAAATGTTGTGAGAATCACAGATAATAAAAAAGTTAATGTAATAGTAGCTTGCAGTTGTAACAGAGCACCAGATCAGCAGTCTGTAGCCCCAAAGAAACACGATAAGAAAGCGCAGGAAAAAGTGAAAGAGGGCATGGGAAAAGACTATATTTTAAAAAAAAAAATGCTAGTTCTCAATTGTTAAATTCTGTTGTTCTGTTCTCTTGACTCCTGCAGAACTAAATGATATCCCTGGCGAAGTTTTTAAAAACAGGAAAATACAAGCAGGGTCCCTGCACAGAAGCAGAGAAATGCAGTATATATCTTACTCAAAATCTAAAGTAATGGTGAATTTATATTTTTATTAAAAAGAAAGCAAAAAAATACACATCCCTGACAGATCAACAAGCTTAGCTAATTTACAGCTGAATCTGCGTGTGGTCAGTTTGGAACATATGAAATATCAGGTGAAGCAAACATGTAGTTGTGGGGCTTTTCTGCCTTAATGTTTTCCATCTGTCAAAGAGGCTCAGCTCTTATTCTTATATTTGATGTGAGAACTGTGAGGCCAATGCCAGTCACAGCTCAAAAATGCATCTAGATCCACAGACGGAAAGCAAATAAAATTTATTAGAGTAAATGATGTAAGAACAGGCTTCAGAATGTTACTTGATGAGGAGGGGTTCGGTGTGTGCAGAGTGAGCATAAACCAGGCAGCCCCCAGGAGAAGACGGGAGTCCAGCTACCAATGATACAAGCTTAAAACTCAGAGAAGAACTCATGGTTTTGAAATTTATGTTAATTTTTCTTTTTGCAAAATTATGCTTCTCCCTTCTAAAGAATAAATCCAAAAACCCAATGTGACCACAGCCTAAGAACCCCCAGAGTAACTGTATGTTCTATAAAAAGTGTCCTGGGCAAAATGCCCACAATGAAATCAACCCTGTTCATCTGCCATCCTGTGCAATATCTAGGCCAAAGCTGCTTCTCTCTTGCTATGCTCCAGAACTATTTTTAAAGCCAAAAGCTATAAACGTTTTTGGTGAAAGAACAAACCCACAAATTACTCAATGTGCTCTATGCAGATTGGACTCTGTGTGGCTTTGGAATACCATTTTACATTGTGCATAATACCTAGGACAAGGATAGACAAGGTCACCTAAGCCACAGCACTGCCCGGCGGAGGCAGCTCTGTTACTGCCGCACTGTTTTGTTATATTATTGGCACACTTAACAGAGCATTGCCAGGACTAATTCTTTTTCATAGCAAATTCAAGTATGTCCTCTTAGTTAACGCAGAAGACTGTTATTGTTTGTTTTTTTTCATTCCTTAGACAATACCAAGTTTTCTGGGATTCTCAAGAGATTATAAAAGTAAAATACAATCTCTCCAACTAACTGAGGAAACTTTAAGGGAAGCGCAGTCAGTCTTCAGTCTTGATCCAGGTATTTCATTTGACCAGTGGAATACAGTAAAGAACGCTGTAAGAGATTAAACTTACTTAATATGTGACCACATACGGCTATCAAATCGGAACGATTTTCTGTCAGTTTATTCCAGGATGAAAAGCAAACTATTATTCTCTTCACGTCTATAGCTACTTTTAAGGTCTTGAAAATAGCTCGAGTGGGAGGTAGAGTATTTGCATATTCAATATTCAAAGCATAATGTGTTTTACAATGGAAGTCAAAGAATCCTGTTGATTAAAGAACTGATTCCACCAATGTTCTATTATTAGTTGATTAAGTTAGGACTATATAATAAAAAGTGAATCCAAAAGGAACTACAAGGTGCTCACATTGACAAGCGAAACCTATTCATTTCAGGAGATGGATATCTGTCTTTCATTACAACCTCGGGCATTTTAAAAGCAAACTTAACACGTTTCACATAGCTTTTACTGCAGCAAACAAGGTAAAACAAGATAGAAACAATGGTAGCAAAATTAGAACATCTGGAGAAAATCGATCAAGAGTTTGGCAGAATTTTCAGAAGACTTCATTACTCCAAACACAGCAGAAATCAGCTTTTCAGAACCTCACTAACTGGAGCCTTCTTTAGATTCAGGGCCAAAGTCGGAGCTGGAGTTACCAGATTTGATTGCACTTAAATCAGCAGCTTGCAGGAGGAATCTTGTGGCAAAATTAGGTTTCTTCAACCTAAAAGCTGCGACTCATTCTGTAGGTTTCCAAAAATTATAAATAAGTTTCTTGCAAGATAGCAGTGCTTTCATTTGCGTAAGCATTATTTCTGAAGCTTTACACACCTCATGCACCCATCTATATGTAGATGAAAAAAACCAAGCCCTCAAAATGCTATAAAACATTGCGTTCTACTGCGGCGAAAGGTCTTTGAAATAATTTGCATAGTTCACAAAAGAATAACATTGTCTAGCCCTATCACTTTAAAGTTAAGCAACCCACAGGAATCCATTTCTGAGCAGCAGCATTTTCCCATAGACCAGGTCAACTGCTCCCTGCGCAGAAACTCAGCAGGCTCAACCTCCAGCGTTCCCATGGACCCGGCAGCGCTGGACCATTCAAGGCGATGTCCACTACTAAAGCTTTTCTTTCTCAAGCAACTTCACACAAATAGTTATTTAAGCTTCAAAGATTAAATGACTGGACAAGAACCAAACGCTGGCACTGAGTTAGCAGTTAAAGTAAACAAGCCTGGAGACCCATGTTCGCCAGCTAAGCCAGAGCCCCCAGAGATAGAAAAACTATCCAAATGAAAGCAAAGATGGATTAGGCTTTTTCACTTGGCTATTTTTACGGGTGACCGTAACATAACAAGCACGGAATGTAGATTATGAAATAGAGTGAATGAAAACAGGACTTTGATCTCTCGTATAACATCCTGCAGCGCGCAGGTATCTGGCATCCCTGGGCAGATTTCCTGTATTATGTTCCATTTTTCCTGACAGAACCCAGCAATGCTGGATCCTTTATGCTTCTCCCCTTACTGAAGTCTGAAAGAGATCGCTGTCACCAGATTAAGTCTTACCATGCTTTTGTGAGGTAATTTAGCATTACAACATTTCTAAATATGACCAAATCGAATCCCGGCTAATAAAATGGCTTCTCTGGGACCATACAGAACCGTGCAGGTTCCCCCTCTCCAGGAAAGAACATAAGCACGTTGAGCACACGCTTCAGTGCATTCCTGAATTGGGATCAAAGCCCAGCTCCTCCGACGCTTAGTCTTATGCCTTCCCCATAAACCCATCACTTCGGCTCCTTAAAATTAAGATTCCCCCCATGTGAAATTTTCACAAGGTTCTTATTCCAAGATTATCATTAAAGGAGAAAATGGCTAAGCTTATTTTCAGAAAAGAACAAATCCCAGATTAATCCCTCACTTTCGAGTCAAATCTTTAAAGGTAGTATTTTCTGGATTACCGTATCAATTGGATTGTGTTATAGTAATCAAAATATTCTTTGTACAAAAATACTACAGAAAATGAACTATTAATTGTAAAAAAAAGTCTTTCTTTCTGAAATGCCTAAAATAAACAGCTTTGTTAATAAAATAATATGCATAACCACAATAATTGCAGAAAATCTTAGCTGACTATCTGTATTTTTACTAAGAATTGACAAACAGATGTTTCAATTTTCTAATTAGACCAATTAACAGGATACAGACTGTCCAAAGTATTAAAATTCAGTTAGGAAAAGTTCCTGATCATGACAGATTTTCAGCACTTTTTCCTAAGAGGCTCTAAATTTAAGCCAGTACAGCCACTGTTGGAGGTAGTTAATAGCTCATATGCAGAAGGACAAAATTCTAAAAGATACGAGCAGTATTACCTCCATCTATTAAAATGAAAGTATTCTACAGCCTGCTCCTTGGACAGATCAATCAGGAAAATTCTGCATTAGGATTAACAGGATCTCTCTCCTAGGAGTGCTTGCCACTGATCAGGAAAGGAGGAGTAAAGCAGCCATTACTAATAATTTGGATCAGAGTATTTATAATGAAAAACCATTTTCAGTTCTCACTGAAAATGTACAGATCGATAAAACTGATGATTTATTCACGCCAGTAGGTGCTGAAAGAGCATCCAGTTCAGTTCAGATCTGTCTGAATCACTGCATATATTTGGCTTAAACGATGGTCAACTTCTTACAGCAAAAAGCTTCTGGCCTCTGTCACAATCCTACAGATTTGCCACTTCTGTTGTCACAACTTGACTCCCAGCTACTCTCCTATTTTCAAGTGTAAGGAGCCTCTTATAGACAGGAATCCAACTGTACCTAGAACCCTGGAGAAAAGTTGAGAGAAAGACAGCAAACTGATCGTGTGATACATCCTGGGTCCTGGCTGAAACTATTTAATATTCAAATTGGGAGCTCCTTTACTCCCTTAAAAATCCATCCACCTAGTTTGAGCCAGATAACTCTTTCTGGTGGATTCAGACGGACCAGACAGTTGTAGAGGAAAAGTGACAGGATTTATGGTCCAAGACTGACTGTTTTCTCTGCCTGCAAAATGAAACTTTTTAATACTGTTTTACTACGGGGCAGGTAGGCATGGATGAGCATTTTTAGGAAAGAAATTAAATTCCTTATGTAAATGAATATGCAAAGCTCACACACCTGTTAATAAGAGACCACGTTCTCAAAAACATATTCGTTTCAACTACTGGAGCTAAGCACAGCTGTGATACCGTTCTATTCTGACACCTTGGGAAAATCGAGGTTCTTAGAGCCCTATGCTGAACTCTGGGAAGTACAATGTGTTGTGTAGAGAGCTAAAAATACCCCAGCTTTACCTAGGATCACTTGTAATTGAACCATCTAGCCTTCTAAGTGTCAACATTTGATTCTCTAATTTTCAGGATCTGACAGCTGCAGCAAGGAGCCTGCCAGCTTTGCCCCATGCTCGTTGTACTTTGTTTGAAGTACTTAAAAAGATTTCATAATCCCCGAAGCAGACAATTTATTTCTACCTTTTTGTGCTTGATGGAAATGAATTGGTTATTCCCTGCTGTTTCTTCTAAGCTGTATCTAGCTGTACAACCTCTCCAACCCACTGGAATGCCGTAACATTCCTTTTTATGATTAGAGAAGAAAGCAAAAACACTAGCACCTAAAAACATAAGCCAGGATTGACCTTTTGGTGAATGAAGTGCTAAGAAAACCTCAACTGCAGATCCCAATACTGGTACAGGAGCTCAAGCTAGAAAGGCACTGATGCTTCGATTGCCAAGACTTGTGAGTGCCATGATACGAGAGGATACAGCAAAGCGGGACAGAGAAGATGAGAAACACTGGCTATAGGAAAAAAAGAATTCTTTGATTTAACTGCAGCATTTAGGTAGGTTTTAAACTTGAGACAGCCAACCTATTTGTTAAAAACTCCTCTTTCTTCCTTTTTTGAAAGTGGAGCAACTAAATGTAAAATGTATGTGACTGGAATAAGAAAGCTTAAGGAGGCTCTGGGCTGTCAGAGAGTGCAAAGTGAAGGTTGAACGTACAACCTCTGTCTGTCCCCACTGAACACACATATTGGAACAGTGACTCACTGCTACATTCATCAAGATTTCCTTTGGTATTGGCTCAAAGCTGGAATAACACAGCACTGAACTGGAAAATACAAATTTAAAAGCAAAACTTATCAGAAACAAGTCTATAGAAAAAGGTTGTCCGGTGAGTGACAAATCTAGACTTTTACTGATGGAAGATAACCTGTTCCCTTCACTTTTGCTTCATCGCCTCTTCCTTCCCAACTTAGTTCCCATCTATCAGTCCTGCCTCCTCACAACCTTGACTCTGAAGCAGGACTGTTTCTCTAATATGCATCTGCAATGTATTTTAAGGAGATATAGAGACTACAGCACCAAGGTCCTGTATCAAGGTCCTATGCAGCATTTTTGGCAGCAGACATTTCCAAAAGAATTAAATGTCACTATCTCCATTTTCCAGATGAGGACTCTGACCTTTGAAAAAGAAGTGATCAAAATCACCAAGAATTGAAATGCCTTCCTAATTTTTAGCCAAAGGAAACACTTTTTTTTAATGGTGCCCGTGAGTACCACTGCAGTGTACCTACTGAAGCAATAAACAAGAACAGGACATGGTTTGTACAATACTGGCTTCCGTAGGCCAATGTGCAGAAAGGATTTTACACAACAGGAAATGCTTCTTATGAAAAATCAAACACCCCTTGTGTGTGGTTTTGTCCAAAGTGCTCAGCCATTTATTCGTCACTCCTCAAAATGAAGACTTGAAAAAGATTAAAAAAGTCAAAAGCAGAACATGACTGAACAAAAGCAATGCAGGTTACATTCAAAATGGGTCTTATCTTTTTTCTGTCTTGAGCTTCTTCCTTGTGTCAGACAATTAACTTGAATTTTTCATTATTAAGCCTTTTATGAGGTTCCTCCTTATGAGGTTTCCCTCCTACCCTGTTCTCCTTGAATTTCTGTGGATGAGAGCTTGTTGTCCCTCTCAAGAACAGGCACAACATGAATTATTTCTTACCTTACAGTGCATTTACAGATAGTGTAAAACATATGTTGCTGTCTTGGTAATGCGCTCTTGTTGATTAATTAAATACTTCTTTCCCATCACATGTCATGAAATACAGATTGTCTGCTTTCTGTTTTAATTTTTACTTACAAAGTTGTCAAGGACACCAGCAATGTGCCCACCGGGACTGGAAAACCTTGGAGTGGAAAGAAATCTAATGCAGTAGAGTCTCCTTATTGTTGCTACATATGGAATACCTATGGACCGTGTACACTATGTCATGGTAAGAGGAACCAACGTGTTAATTATTCAAAGTCTCGATACCATTGCTTCCCCTTGTATACTTTTCATCTTGATTTATGGAAAAGGAGAGAAGCAAGAAGGCCCATGTGAAATATGGATGGATTCCATACTACACAGAAGCCTTTATGCATGAGTGTACACATACACATTTCTACACTTGCTTTACTCTTTAAGCCTCTTAAAAGAAAACTGACTTTTGTGGAGCTGGCATGTCCTATGGGATCAGGAAGGGAGTTCCTTCTACGAAGGGCGTTCCCTGTATTGAGTAGTATGTAAAAAAAGCACAGAAACAGACAAAGAAAAAGAAAGCAAGGAGTGTTACCCCTGATAAACAATGGCAGTGCAAATTAAGACAATACATGAGGGAATTAAAAGATATATTAAGTCAGAGAATGATGCAGCTAAAATACTCTTTGCTTTAGTAGGTACGCTTAGCGGGCTTCTTCCAAACTGAGAAAAACTATTTTCTTAAGAAAAGTCAATTCATTTTGCTGACAAAACACCACCCAACGGCAGCAGACTTAATCTTTGCAAACTTTTGAAGAAGAAAAAGCTGCTTTGGTAAGTACAGCTTCAAATATAGCTTTGTCTGAGCTACACTGACTGTAATAGACGAAGTCTGCATTGCAGCTAAACTTCAGGAAGGGCTGGGGAAATGGTTTTCAACTGAAAACTTTTATGAGTAATAAGTAGAACTAACTGCATTTCTGATAATTGCTCGTATTATGCTTTATAGTCACATAATATACAGAATGGATATTGATATATGAGAAAATCTGCATTAAATAATAAAATCAATCTACATGACTTATCACCTGAAGACCAAATCCTTTCATTAGTCTTGTTGTCTTTTATAGTCAGTTGTTTACTGTCCTATCATTGATATTGACATTATTTTGACTGAGTCTGGAATGTTAAGACAGCCCAACTTTAAGTCCACATATACCTTGCAATCTATTAGGTACAATGTGAGTAACTGGAAATACTAATTTGAAAATAGCTACAAATAGCCTGGAGAAAGCTCCGCGAAGATTTTATAGAGGCCCTTCTACAACTTATAGGAAAGATGGGAGGTTTATCAGGGAGTGCAGTGAGAAAACAAGGGGGAATAGTTTTCAACTGAAGTATGATAGATTTATGTTAGATATTAGGAAGAAATTCTGTATTTTGAGAGTGGTGAGACACTGGCCCAGGTTCCCCAAAGAAGCTGTGGCTGTCCCCATCCCTGGAGATGTTCAAGGCCAGGTTGGATGGGGCTTGGAGCAACCTGGTTCAGTGGGAGGTGTCCCTGCCCAGGGCAGGGGAGTAGATGACCTTTAAGGTCCCTTCCAACCCAAACCATTCTATGATATAAACCAAGCACTGATGCAGTATAAATATTGGAAAGTGTTTGAAAGCACTGCACAGCATTATAATATCTACATATTAAAAAGTAAGTCTTTAAATATGTTAATTTTGGAATTTGATGACCAAAATTGTGTATTTAAAAAAGAAACAGAGGCCAATCTGTTGCAATGCTGAGGCCACGTAGTTTGATGACATACTATAAATGTGGACAAGATACTGTAGAAGCAGTTATTCTAACGTGAAGTTAAATGGAAACTGCAAGTTAACAAAAATTAATCCATCTCTTACAAATCTCTTCCTCCTTATATCCAGTGTCGTATTGCATACCTCATCCCCTTTCAGAACTTCAGAGCCTTCTAACTCATGGGCCTGATTGGTCTTCTGTAACATCTGCTTTTCAGTATTAGACATCTCTTCCTTTGCAGCCTGAAGTTCTTCTGCCTTGGCTTCCTTTTTCCGGGAAATGATAGATGCCTGTAAATCATTAAAAATGCATACGGACAAGTAAAGGAAAAATTGCCTTGTTTAATCATTAGTAAAACATAATGCATTAAATTTTAGGCTTTGCACCACTGAAACCACATTTTAACTGTCAAAATGATTTTCATTAAGAAACACGAGCGTGTCTCACTCAAAGAAAAGAGCATTGATTACACATTACATGCAGTGGGTTAAACCACTTCATTGAAGTTGATTGCAGATTCCCTACTTCCTTCAGTACAGCCAAGATTTCAAACATACTCTTTTTTCCCAGATTCATCTTGATATATTTTACATTGTACATTTATATTTCTTCACCTCATTTTTTCATTTTCATTGAAGAAAAAGGTAGGCATTTTAGCTGCTCCATTTCTTCTGCTTAGTCCCTTTTTTGTGCATACGTAACATACACCAGCATGGCTTAACTGGAAAGTTATCCAAGATTTCACAAATGTCATAATACAGTTTTTTTATAACTGCAACCTACTCCAACCTACAGAAATATGTTATACTAGCAGCAGAACCAAGCCACTAAATTTTGGCAAATAACTAGAAGATGATGAATAAAGCAATACAATACAGAAAAAGTGTGGGTTACAGATTTTTTTTTTTGAGTCTTATCTTTTTGAGATGATAAAGTGCTTAAAAAATAATATTTTATACATGACAGAATATTTAAGAGTACCTAATATTTGACCAGAAGCTAACAGATTTGGTAACATAAGTATACATTAGCTCGGGGGAAAAAAAGCATTTTTATCTTGCCAAGGTATACTATTTAAAAATATTTTTAAATAAAGCAAGACATTAATTTAGATGCACACACATGAAGCATAGTTGGTTTCTTCATATGAAAGGGAAAACATAAGAAAAAGTGAAGCAAAATACACACTGAGTAGGTTAAAAGGACCAGCTCTATTTCTAAAAATATATCTTAACAGAATTCTGCTGGAGTAGTATCATAGCTCTTCGCTTCATGAGACAACTGCAGTGTCAAATTGTGGTACAAGATAAATGATTATTTTGTGAAACAAAAGCCAGTCCTCAGCGGAACAAAGCAAAGACCACCACATGCTTTCGACTCACAGCAGCAACCTGAACTCCTGGAGGGGCTCCTCCATTGAACATAATTATATCACAAGCCAGTTGGTCTTTGGTACCAGCACATTATGTAGGAAGCTTTTCATTTGGGAAGAGCATCTCTTACAAAACAAAATGGTGCGTTTCATATTACGTAAGTGATTGAACTGCAGCATACCTTTTATCCCTTTTATCACATTTTCCTGCCATTGATAACGTTTTACTTAAGGCTTTTTATTTTTTAAGCCGTCACCATAAGCATCATCATGAAAATCTGTAATAAAATTAGCAGTGGTACAGGTTGCCTGGAAAAGAAATCCCTCCTATTTCTGAGTAAGCTCTGGTAATCTCAGAGTTCATAAATCCTTTTTATAACCTGTGAAGGTACTAAGACTAGACCAGGCAGCCTATTTTCAAGAAAGATTATTTCATAGCCTCAGGATGAAAAAAAATAAAATTAAAAAAAAAATATCAAAGGATACCTTCTTAGTAGATGCAATGGGAAAAATAGCATGTGGTCAAACACAAGGGAGGGATAGAACTGAAAGCTTTGCATCCAGGTCTGACTGCAGCGCTCAGCCCACCTGCTGCCTTTTAAGAGCCTGTCCACAGCTGGAGCTTTACCAAAATAGCTCTGCCAAAATGATCCTTCCTGAATTACTGTGATACAGCTGAAGGGCAACACCTAACAGCTTCAGGAACAGCAGGCAATACAAACTCACTAACATGACTGAAAGCAACTGCTTGACTCAGCCCTAAACGTACATATGTTCAACAGCAATTTATTTTCTTTTGTCTTCCATTATTATGGATTTCTACCGATTTATGCTAAATAAATGAAGGGAAAAAATCAGCATGTAAAACAATCAGTGACTGACATTGCTCTACTCCTTCTGCTTAAAAAATGCTTTGTTTTTTCTTACCTGTTGGCGATACATGGAAAATTTACTATCAATTGGCTCATCCTTCATCATTCGTTTCTCAGTGAGCTGATTAATTTGTGCATTTACTTCATTTATCTGCAAGACAAAGTAGAAAACTAAGGAAAGGAAGCTTTATTTCTTTGTCTACTCCAAGAATGAAATGCTTTGCAAATTAGATTTACAATCCAGCTAGTTCCCTTTTTAAAACTGAGAAAAAACTCAATGAGTCATTAAGTATTGGCCAGGAAGAGGCTATGTTTTTGGATTTCCAGTTCTGTGCCTTTATGATAAGGCAGAAGCATGACGTTGGCCCTGAAAATAAAGGGAACTGGTATATGTGGAGAGAAAATGCATTTGAATTGGTATGGACAGAAAAAGGACTGATGCTGTCACATACTATGTGAAAAATGTAATTTTATCAACATTAACTAGAATTCCTTTTTGCTCAGCCATTTCTCAGAAGTTTAAAGTGGAGTAAATACTAAGTGATACCAAATTTCAGCAATATTTTGAAGAGTCACAGACCAACATATTCCAGCTCTATGGTACCTTCTTTCTACTGCCGCAAAACGTGCCTCTGTCCATAGTCTCGAATTGTTGATCTTCAGTCCAGCTGAAGCTTTAGAGCCTACTGCAGCTGGAAGCTCACCCACAGCTACGCCAGGGCACTGACTGTAGCTTTTCCAGTCCTGACTTAATGTTACATCGAGACTCTCACCAGCCATGGAAACCACAGCCCTAGCAACCTTCCTTTAATTCTCTGCTAACTAGATGAGTGCTGATAAGCAGGCAGTGTAAATACGTGCTGAAATCCAATGAAGTCAAAACGTAACACAGGTACAGTGTTGGGTGTTACTCTCACATTTCTATGAGCAGTATCTATGTCCTCTGAAAGCGAAGTATTTAAAATAAAGTGCTCAATACGACTAAAATTACTCCAACACCTTGCTGCTTCAAGACAGAAATGTCAGCCCTCATAGCCCACGGGTAAATCATTCTCTGATCTGTTCCATATAATCTATTTCATCGCTGTCTTACTCAGCAAAGCCAGACTTGGAGATCCTGGGAATATTAAATCCAACTGATAAAAGAAGATGCCACAGACTAGAGTGTACCTCGCAGTATGTAGGACTGGTATTCCTACCCCAGCTAATGCTCTTGTAAATTTTCATTATCATCAATAGAAATACTAATAATTGGCATTTCTCTAAATTCTTCTAAAACATAATATTACATATTTAATCTTTCATTTATGATTATGCAAATATGAAAACTTCGTTGAGTGAAATATATAAACATACTTATGTGGCAACAAATCCCACTGCACATTTTGGATATAGACTACAAATAAAGAGTTTGGCTCATTCTAACACCATTTGCTTTTAACTTCTGGAAAAGTAAATCAAATATTTGATCCCCAAATAAAACAAACAATACAGACCAAATGATACAGACCTGTTCCCAACACTGAGGAGTTCTCAGCCATCGCACACTGATTAAGACATAATATTGCTGAAGATGTGTCATTTGGAGAATGTAGTTCACTACCCCATAAACATTCTCTGTAAGTTCATACAAACTCCCCTGATGTCATTGAGAGTTTAAAACGAGTGGAAGTTCAAGAGAGGAAAAATCAAACCCTTAGTGCTAAATTAGCATCTCTTGCTCATACCATAGCAAATCACTAACAGTATTTTCTAAATAGCATTTAAGGCTAGCGTTGGGTTTGGGAACTGGCTTGTGGGGGGAGAGCATTAGTTTTGTTTGTTTCATGTTTGTTGGCGATTTTTTTAAACTTCTCTGGGGGTTTGCATTTAGTGATTAACACATCTTCTTTTCTTTTACAACTGAATGGATTTTCCTTTGGGAATGAAACATTTTCACAAGGATATAAAAGTAGAGATAAGAAAACTACGGTGTACAAGAAGCTCAGACTACGGTATGGAACACAAATTAAGTGGGACCTTGGTCAACTTACCTTGATTTCAAGTACACTGAGATCAGATTGACTCATTGCTGGCTCTGCAACCACCTTTTGTAAGAAATATGTTGAATTCTTCTTACTTTCAAGCTCTCTCGGTATTTTTTCAGTAGCCAGGTATGAATTGAAATTTATCTCCTCTTCTAGTTTCTTCATTAAAGCTTAAAAACAAATTAAAGCAGTGTCTATAAAAGTAATGTAGTGGATAATTAAGTTTGATTTCACCAACACATTAAAGTATTTAGTAGCAGATTACAATAACAGCATAACATTTGAGTCTTCAAAGAAACCGGTAGTTACTTGATTTAAATTTTTTAATCTGAATGTTAAACCACATAATATGTTATTATCATCCTTCTGTGCCTCTAACTTATAGCTATTAACAGCTTGACAGATTCTTTTCATCAATAAACAAGTAAAACCCTTCTTACATGAAATTCTAGCTGATTCCGGTGCAAAATCCAACATGCAGCATTGCTCTAGAAAGCCATTAACACTGTGTGTGTCTTACACACATGAAGACACTGGCTTTTATGTTGTTTTTGTTGTTATTGTTGAGAATTACATTCTTTTTTAAGTTATAAAAGTTGAGGGCTAGACTGCGGTGCTTAGTTGCACACAGGGTGAGGGGCAGCAAAGCACATCAGAGCTTTTTTGATGCTTCTAATGCCTTGGAACTTGCCTGATTGGAGCAGTGGAGCCAGCACCCTGGAGCTGGTCCTACTCACAGGTTGCACAGATCATTGTTCCGTGGGAATTATTTCATCTACAGACAGAAATTATCTCAGGGTGAATCACATACCTGGACAAAGATCTTAATTTGGCCTAGCTTGTGTATAGATTTGTTATATCCTTGCATATATCCTATATTCCCTCTTAAAACTTTATTCCAATATGGCATCTAAAAAGGCCTTAAAATGAGCAGAATTCAATGCATCCCTACTCAAAGGGTCTTCTATTACATCGCTGAAACACTTATAAATTGCCTCCCTGTGAACACCATACTATTTTCTTTTGTAAAAGCAAGCGTGTAATTGCAGGACAGTATATAGACTGAGAATGCTGAAAATAATAACAAAACAAAAGGAACAAGAAGGAATTCCTGAGTAATGTCATAAATCCTGTCGAAAAAAGCAAACCCATTTGCAAGTTTTGCTCTACACAAGCCTGATGCACACTGCATGTAACCACACTTACGGTGACGTGCCTCCTGCTAGGGAGTTAATTTAGCCTCCTTAAACAAGTAATTTATAAATAAACACAGGTTCATACAGATAAGAACAATACACAGCTAGAAAATCTGAGAGAATAAAGTAAAGCATCTATTTAAATGACATTATACAGTCTTCTGCTGACAACAGGCAGTTTAATGCAATTACTCCTCTGAGACACCTGTGCCAAAGACTACAGGAAGATTTGGATGTTATACATCAGATGAGTGTGGGAACAGGTATTTCAGACCATTTTTCGTGATCTAGATGACTAGAAGGCAAGTATCCTAGGTACTTTTTAAAACTACTTGCTAGAGTTGGGGATTTTGGGGGGGGAAGTTTCTTTCGGTATTTGGCGAATATGGAATTGCCACGAAACGCCAAGAAAAACAGGAAATTCCGTCTCTGTCATATACTGCACAAGAAGAGAAAAGCTTGAGTACAGAGATACAATAGTATAGCTGATGCTGCTGAAACACAGATGCAAAAGGATGTAGGGAAAAGCAGATTTTTTGGTTCTCAGGCTAAAAACCCTGCCGACCACATCCCCGACAGACAAAAGAAGGTGAGAACAAAGTGAAATACAAGTCTAGAAAAGGTCCCTGTTATTCTGCCACTATTTGTCTCTAGAAACACTGTACTGATAGATCCTCCTCACCCCTTGCAGCTCAGACTGCAAGGAAAGCTACTTGGTTTAGCTGCCAGGGAGGCAATAAGCCATTAGCTCTTGAGAAAGCCTTGAGAACTAGAAGAAAGAAAACAGACCCTGGGGAAAGCGGTGCTGCTAACAAAGTCAAGACAACACAAACTGGAAATGAGTGGGAATTCCTCTTTTCCAGCAGTTTAGTTTGTTGATTTCTGTGTTTATGACAAGCAACACTACCACAGGATCTCTTCCCCTTTGTGAAAAGGTCATTTATCTCATGCAAAACAAACAGCATCTGGTTTCAGTGGTAAGCGGAGTTACTCTATGTGTGCGCTTGGCACTACAGCTATACCCTGAGGAACACACTTGGGACTCACCAAGACAGAATTCCCACTTCTTCCAGAAGAACTCGATTCCAGTCTTCCTCAGCCCACGAGAGAGCTGGGCAGAAGGGACCACATTTTTATGTCTCACTAGGAATCTACCACTTCTGCAAATGCAGCACAACTTCCCACGTACACTGTGAGCTGAATTATCACCTCAGAACTGACTAGGAACACAATTCCCAGTTTGATATTTATAACCAAGATCTTTGGTGTGGAAATCAAAGTGATATCAATTAAAACATTCTGATATTAAATATTAATATTTTTATTTCATCAAACTAATTTCTTGTTTTCCTCTTGGTAGCAAAAAAATCTGCATATATAGCCTACACTGTATTTCTTGTACAATTCCAGTTTTCTTATAAAAAGGTACATGCCTAAATAATTTATTATAGATATGACACTAAATTCAGCAAGTAACAACACCTCAACAATTGCTTTCATAAGAGCAGGAACCAACTGACTTCACAGGATAACCTTGACGACTATTCAGATTTATTTCTCAGATAACCTGGGAGCTATTACCAATTTCTTTTTAAACACTGACTGTTTCTGCACCTGCTTGCTCTTGATGGTGCAACCAGCAAGGAAGCGAGTTAAACAGACACTGCAACGGGGAAAGACATGATGATGTCAACATCCCTCATGATTAATGCAGTTTCTTTCCTAAGATACTCGGGATATATTTTTCCTCCTACATGATTCAACATATGGAGAAGTAACTACCTAAGAACTATTTCTGCTGCTTTAACAGAAGCTTAAAAACCAAAGCAGAGGGCAGCTCTTGTGTTACTCTCCCCCCAGCTCCCCCCGCCATGAAAAACATTCTTTTTTCAAATTCCCAGGCTAGAGGAAAGAAAAGCAAACATACTTTAAATCTTTCCATTACACATATAAATTCTGTTTTTAATGTTTTAACATTGACTTTATGGTTACGAAATCTACATATGTAAGCTGCACAGAAAGTCTGGCTCTGTGCCCTAAGGTTATTTTAGCAAGATTCTGCCAACCACGTATTTACATCTGGAGAGCTATTAACAGCAACTCCTCATGTTTTCCACTCAAATTTTTATTATTATTATTATTACAAAGGGAGGGATAGGAGAAAGCGTTTCTTAGCACTTGCTCAGTCATGTAGGAAAGAGGCAAGTTTTTCTGCAGAGTTCCACTAATGGATCTAAAACCGGATTCATTCTGCTCTGAGTCCTACTTCTTTTCCCTCTACGGGCTACCAATTGTGCATCCGATACCAAAGCCATTTGCAACAATAACTGATTTTTTTTAAAAGGGGGGGGAAAAGAGAAAGAGAAGCACTCATTATATGTTGTTTAATATCATGTAGGAAGGCCACTACAAAGGCAGGTCTAGAACAGACTGCTGCACGGCATTCACTCACATCAAAGCCTTCACTTCCCTTTCTGTGATCAACCTCAATAACAGAGTACTGAAATTATTCCATCCACAGCTTCCTGTGGCATCAGAGGCCTGGGACAGGCAAACACCGACAGAATATGCTCACATCATCCTTATATCTCCTTGAAAAAGTAAAAAGTTTCCCGAATTTGCCATTGGAATTATTATTGATACTCTTTGAAACCTCTCTGATCTGTCAATGTTCTTCTTGAATTCTGGTCGATGGACACAGTGTTGGACGTATCAGAGCTAAAAAGAAAGGTAATATAACTCTCCTACTCCTTTTTCTTCCATAAATAAAGGCATAGAGACCATCAAATCTTTTAACACTGGGAGCTCCAGTTCTACCCTTTTTACACCACAACCCACAAGTCCTTTTCAGAGTCACTTCTTCAGGAAGAGTCCCACATGCTATAAGCACATTACTTACACCTAGAGGAATGTATATCCTCGAGGAATACTGTGGCATTTGGCTGTTCCTTAAAATACATACTGTTGGCAGGGACTTGGCTTCCTAAGTGATTAAGGTCACTTCAAATCTACAGTCTGCTCTCCTCATTATTTAGTCATTTCCCCAATTTTTATTTCATCTGACAATTTCACCAGTCGTCATTTGCTATCTTCTTTCAGGTATCTGATGTAAAAGTAAATAAAAGAGAGCCAGACATCAATTTCTGCATGTTCTGATGAGAAACACATCCCCTCAGTGATGAGTCCCTGGTTCATTTCCTTTCTAAAACTTTTAATAAACTCCTTTTAGTCCCTTTAATGAAGGTCATGTTGAATTTTTGTTGCCTCATTTTTCTTCAAAATGGGGTGCAGGTTAAGAGTCAATGGTCTTAAAGTCACCCACAGCAATACTGTTAATCTTACCAATTAGACTTGGATTCTCAAGGATATCAAGTTAGCTTAGAAGTGCTTTACCCTTGACCTTGCATCAACTGACAGTGACTTTATAATAAATTAAATAATTTAAAGATAGAAATAAAGTTCCACCTAAGCCATTCTCCTTTACCAAACACATCTATAACTTTCATTGTAATGTGTCTGCAGCGTTGGTGGAGATCACTTTAACTTAGAATTTTAGGGAAAGGTAGTTCTATGGAAAAGAAAAATGGTAATGTTTTCATTCAAATGGAATATTTAAATAATAGCATCCTAAATTTCTATTTTTTATCAACTACTCAGAATAACATAAAAATAATCACCTGTACAAAGCAATTCCTCTTTGACCATTATCTTTGAAGTTCTCAGCACTGTAAATCTATTACTATATATTAACTTAATGAAGTATATAAATCACACATTTCACTGTTTATCAACAACAATCCTCTTAACACATTCTTTTAATCAATATTTTCAAGCTAGTCATCCACTTCTTCATATTTCTGTCAATAAAGTGAACACTAATGTTCTGTAAAATGGACAGAGATCAAAAATTTTAGTAATTCAGTTCACTTTTTGGCATTAACACTTTGTGCCTATGCCAGCAGAGATGGTCAAAGCAAAAAGACGGCAATCTTGCTGAGAAAGCACAAGCTGAATTATTCCAACTAGTAGTTGGTGTTAATAGAAATACTATTCACAGCCAGAATAACAATAACATAAAAAACCCCAGAAACTGCAAATTCACATTCCTTAGTGCTATCAGCAGCAATGGTCTCTCTGTAGTCAACATCCCCAGCAGCACTGAGGTTAATAAACAGGGAAGGAATGTACTGTGGAATCCAATGTGGTCAATTTTGCTCTACAAAACAATCACCTGCTCTTCATGATACCATACAAAGTCTTCTAAATATTATATTTCTAAGAGTTAAAAACCTACTAACCATAAGCTGTGTTTTCCTGGCACAGCTAAAGCAGAGTGATGCTAATCTCATGTTAATGATACTCATGAATATGTGCTAGTTGCATTCCTTAAAGAGTTCCTTTACATTTCTTTAAAGTACTTCATCCTAAACTAATTATCACAGAATGGTTAGAGTTGAAAGGGACCTCAAAGATTTCCAACCCCCTGCCATGGGCAGGGACAGCTCTCACTAGACCAGGTTGCTCAAAGCCCTAATCATAAGATGAAGTAATCAAAGCGGCTTCTATTCATTAACAACAACTTTTATCAGTTTATCTTGCTTTGGAATAAAAACACCTGAAGTATTAAAAATGAAAGAAAATTCTTTTAAAGGAAAGTATCTAACTTCCAGTGAAAATCCACACCTACCAACCAGCCGCTGAATTGCCAGTACACAAGCTACACCGATACGGGTAGGCAGCTGAGGTACAAAACATCAGCCAAAAGGAATCTTTAAAATAAAATAAATTGTGCTAACTGTAGACCAACAAAGCTTTTAAAATAAATGGAATCCTTTTCAGTGCATTGTGGTCACCTAATTTCAATTATTTAAAAAACACAGTTGGCATTCTGTCATTGCTACTACAGGGGCATCTTAACTACTATGGGGAAAAGCAATTACAAAGTTAAGTCCTGGAGTCTTTGTTTGGGCAAAGTTTCAACACAAGTTTTCTTAAGCAATGACTCCAAGTTTTTCTTCAGAACATCTAAACACTTTTTCTTTCCTGCAAGCAGGACTCAAGATAAGGAAATTAAATATGTTAACTTTATCTTTATTTTCATCTCAATGATTAAATGACATATTTACTGGCTTTTTATTATGTTACCTTTACTTCTGTGAACTGAGCCCATCAAGTTTGCATTGGCCTTTAAAAACCCCAGGAACTGAAATAGAAATGTTGACACAGCTTTGCTGTATAAACTCACTTATAGCTACTGCAAAAATGGAACAGTTATAAAATCCACTGCAGGTCCCTTTGAGTAAAGAAGATAGTTCAGATATTCTTTTAGTTCCATTTGTGCTTCAGTGGTTGATGAGCATCATAAATTAAAAAAAAAAATTAAAGTAAAATTACAAAGCAATAACAATGCAATGTGATGATGACTGAAAAATGTTCTCTAACTCAAAGCAGCTGCCAAAGCAGTTCTGTGATGCAGCTGAAATAGTCAATGTACTTGAAAGAGTAGGCCAATGATTGACTTTACTAACTTTAAGCTGATAAATAGTCAGATTCTATAATTTTTCAAGTAGTTTATACATATAACAAAAATAAATCTATGGCATTTTTTTACCATAGCAACTTACAATGCAACTGGATAAGCCCTGTGAAAAGGCCCATTCTGAGTCTTATACCTTCACAGTACTTTACATACAGTATTTTCCTATAAATCAACCACAACACCTGTATGACCAGTACATAGAACCTCTACCACTCCTGTGACGTGTTATTAATAACAAAGTGCAAGAGAAGAACTGAAAGGGGTTAAGCGATTTGCCAGAGATCACATACATTTTAAATGCTGAATCCTAAATCAAACTCCCAGTTTTGCTGTCAAACCATCAGGCTAATCCTTGCTACATTTCCTTCAAAATGATTAAATCATCAGAAACCTAGAGGTTGTAAAACCGTAGCCTTTGGAGACAGTTATACATTTATCTGGTAACTACAACTCCTTCCTGCCTGCTATTTTTATGAATTATCATAGACTACTAAATTACTCCACAGGTAGCATAATTTATTTTGCTGGGGTTACTTGCAGACTGAGATATCACCAAAAACGAGAAGCTATTATTAATGTCATGCTGCAACATACAACTCAATATACAGTCGTATCGTGAGAAAAAAAAAGTATTTTCATATGTAAACAAATATATTAATATATAGGCTTTACTATAGAGTAGATATATATACACTCATAAGCATAGTAATATATAAGAGTGTGTAAATAAATATACATTCCATTATCTATAAAAAAATGCTTAATTACAAAGTAGCTTTGGTTTTGGTACCATACAAAACTTTATAACAAAATTGCACTACAATAAGAAACAGGCCTTAGAGCTTTTGAAACAAGTATTTTATAAAAGGTAAGTAGAAAAACAAGTCTACACTGAATAAAACATAGCACTCAATGTATTTGTACATTCAGTGAGAAAATTTTTAAGCTGCAGTACTTCAACAATACCCAGTTATAAATACAAAAGATGTAAACCCTTCCTAAATCAGAAGTTTGTCTCTTCTAAGAGGTTTCTGCAGTTTCTTATCTTTTGTAATTCTTACAAACTATTACGGTTAGTATTCATTCTTTAACTGTGCTAAGATTTTAAGAAAGTGGATCTCAAAGATATGACAGATACCACCGTCCCTTGTGGCTGCCTCTCTGGTTTCCTGTGGTAAGGTGTACTCAAGCTTAGGATCTCCAGCACGTGCCACTAGAACACCAATTCCTTTTTTCTTTACATTCTCTGAAGTTCCTATACGGTTTTTGGCACCACCGTATTACCGACAGCTATCCAGTTTCGGTTTCATTTCTAACAGAGTAGTGTAAATCCCCAGGTTTTATAGATTATTACTTACTTTCAGGTTTTGAATCTACTACTGCATGATGCATCTCCTTCAGCTGGAACTGTGCTCTTTGCAGTCTCTGCTCCGCATGGAACAACTTTGAGACAGAATTGGACACAAATAAGCATATCCAAACAACTATAACAAAAGAGTATCAAAAAGAATCCCAAATATAAAAAAAATGGCAGCTATAAACATCTGGTGATTATCTGTTTCACAAGAGAATGTGCCAAAACAGATTTTCAGTAACTGGCTTGGGTTTACTTGATATTCTCTAGTGTTAAGGAAAGTATTCTTGTACTCCCAAGCAGTATTTTCTCTATGGCAGAAATTCATTAAACAATTTTCAACCAAAAATACAAGTGGCTTGAACATCAGAACAACAAGAAAAAGAGAGCATCAATCAGGACTGCAGCAGATAACTCTCCTTACACTGCAGTTTTCAAAGCAGCCGAGTTGTCCCAGAGATCCAGTGTCCAACTTGAAAGCACACTGGAAAGTCTGCTGCCAAACAACACCCAGTTGATTAGCACTTTTGTGACTGAGGGATGTGTACCAAGAGCTGGAATTATCTGGACACCACATTCATTTTACTTGTGATCTCACTCAGGTTCAAGCAAAGATCCAACTGCTCAAAAGCATACTGGTTCACACTGATTCCAAATCCACATACAGACTGCAAGACTAGAAATCTGGGGGGTTCTCCCCTTTTAATACAGTGTTGAAGTTCATGTTGCAGAATTTGGTGAGATGATACAACAATATGGCACTGGGTTTTACTAAAGTATCTTGTTCTGAGAACATAGCTCAGGAATAAAACCCTCCCTTATATTCAGATGTCAGCTGCTTCCAGTGCTTCCCAGGACATCATCTTTGTCCAACATGGGGACCAAAATCCCAGGGTTCCTCCTGAATACATATTCTTTGCACTCTGTGAAAAGCTGAGGTACTTGCTGCGTTACTTGGCCCTTGAAATCTTAGTGCAGATGCAGAGATACAAATCAAACCAAGGAAACATTTGCTCATGACCATAAATACAAAGAATTCTCTTTGAGTGCTACAACAGTAAGTCATGGAACATTTCCTGGGACTGCTAAAGGATGATGTCAGTGGCAGCTGAGGCAGCCAAGTACCTTGAATGAGGTGTTCAAAACTTGCAGGGTCAAGCCTCTTCCCTTAAAATGAACAGAGATATTTATATTTTAAATGGGATTTCATTTTCTGATGTCGGGAGAAACTCTGTACTGTTGTTCTGATGTACTTTTTGCAATGCACGATTCCCAAACAAATGTCAACAACTATGTATTTTAATAGGTATGCTTTTATGTCAGTACCTGATTTTTTTGTTCTTGTTTCTGTTGAGCCAAAGACTCTTCTCTCTCTTTTTCTAAGCGAAGCTGTCTTGCTATTTCAAGCATTTGTTGATGATTTTGTACTGTCTCCACCTACAGCAAGTGGATAAATAGTGCATGTTACTGTCAGATAGTTGAGAAAGACATTAAAGAGATCATATGTCTCACAAGCCCACTTAGCACTTCCTTTCCATACATGTTACTACTCAGAAATGACAGCGAAGTACTGGACTCAAGATTCTTAAAAGCTCTGGACTAACGCCTAGGGAGATTCCCTGTAGGTCAATTAGTTACTCGATTCCTTCCTAGACATACAGTATGTTTATCTTAATCCTTGTTTGCATTCCAAAATCAGAGTTGCAAGCCAAGGATTATGACACTGAAATGTAACAGGGTTAGTTCTCTTATTACCCTCTTCTTAAGACGCTCTACTCTTTTGATGAGCTGATCTTTCTCCTCTTCCATTGCACTGATGTCCTAAAAAGCAGAAAAAAAAAAGATAAAGAAATGTTAATTTATTTACATTATAATATGCATTGGACTATATTCTGTTTAAATTAATGTGAAAATCAGAATTCTTCTCTGAATACAGAGAAGCAGTTATAACTTTTTTCATCTACATCTACCCAGAATTCCAATCTCTCTCTTCTTTCTTCCCCCACAGATCCCACTCTCTTTATGCTAACATTCCTTCATCTGCATCCTTGAGTATTACTGTGTACATTTAAAATAAAAGCAGGTGGATTTCTCTAAAATAAAAACAAACAAACAGAAACAACCAAGAAAAAATCAGCATGAATTCAACACCTGATGCAGTCAAACATATGTTCTTAATGCAACTACCAGGCAGGAAATTTTGCATTAATTTGCATATAAGTGATGTTTTCCATAGGAAAAAATAGAAAACATATATTTCTCATGAGAATTGTATTAAAAATCCCACTTTCTATTTCTAAACATGTATTTGATTATTATTCTCCTTTAATCTTATCTTTAAACAGCAGAGATAGATAGTTATGAGAGAACTGGAAATAGATTCTCCACATTTAGACCTTGTCTCAACATTTGCTTAACTTGTTTATATGTCTTACTGGAAAGTTGTACACAGGCTTAAATATTTTGCTGAAACACAGTAAATACCTTTACTTAACACCTTTGCCACCGAGGACCATAATTTTTGTTGACTTAAGATCTTAATTCATTCAACACCCTCTGAAACTACGACCCTCTATCAGTAAAGCAAAGGGCTTTGTATCAGTTTGCATTCACAGGGAAAGGAGTTCTGTGAAAATCCTGCTGAACAGAGTCTTGGCAGCCTTGTTCGCAATCTGCCTCAGAAAGCTCAGTTCTAAGCATGAGTGAGGACTTTCTAATCTGTTTGCCAACAGAGAACGGTTTCAAAAAGGCAGCTGCAGCGTCTATCAGCTCTGACCTCTACAACTTACATGCTGCAATGAGCCCACAAACCCAACAAAAATAGAACTGACATTCAAAAAAAATCTAAACAAAACTTGTGTAATTTTGTTAAGTTTTTTTACCCTTCTTATTTCTCCAGTAGATAAACCACATGTTTTGAGCTGCTCACACTCCTTATGTAGGTTTTTAAAGGCTTCCATCAGTTCTTCATACTATAAAAAGAAATCAAAACCATGCAGAATGAGCTTTGTGCCTAAGGCCTTTCAATCAACATGTTGCTTTACTACTAAGACAGTACATATAGAAGTAGAAATATGGCGAGAACAAGAATTAAAAGCATTTTAATCACAAAATCTTGTCAACTTAAACAGCAAAATAAAAATCACAGTGAATTATCTTCCATTTGAAGGTAGGCTCAGAAGTTTAGCAATTTCTTCAGTATTTTCACCTCTTCCCTTGTAACACATAACATTTCATCTTCCTGTTTGGAAAAAACAGTATCTGAAAGGGACAATGCTCTATTAACAATATATTAACAAATTATTCTCTTTTGCGATAAATCTGTAGATATCACAGATGCAAATTTATCAACTCAAAAGGGAAGAGCTTGATCTAACAACATGCTTGATTGAAGTAATGTGGCTTGAATTTATAGAGCACCGAGCTTCAATCCAGCAAAGTGGTCCAAGAGCACACCTGATTTAACACGTGAGAAATAGTTTTGAAACATTGCATAACCATGCCCTCAGTACAGAGACTGATATATGTAGTTTGGTAGTTAAAAAGTAGACGACAGTGTGCTACTTCCACACCAGTACGTTGCCCACCAGTAATCTTAAACTGAGAGGCAGTGTGAAAGTCTGTGTGGGCAGAGAAATAACAGGGGACAGAAAGAGTTTAGAAATATGGATAGGAAATAAATTTAGATTCAACTTGGAGAAATGCAAGCTGAGATACAAGGAAAGATAATCTCCACAGAAACAGCCATTCAGTAAGATGGAAAAATCTAAAAAGAGACTATGAAGTCATTTTTTACTTCCTGGAAAGACAAATTGATGTGAATGTTGAACACAAAATGGCAACAGCAAAGCCCAGTTCAAACAAAGGCATCATACCCCTGAGCAGTGAAGCAGCAATTCTAGTCTATAAAACCCTGGGGAACCAGCATTTGGAATGCTCTGTTCATTTCTGTTTTTCTTTCAGTATCGAACACACATTGACAAGATGGAATGAACAAAAAAAAAATAAAAAACATAAAAAAAAAGATAAAATGGATACTGAGAAGATGAAGTAATAGAGAAAAAGCTTGAGTACATGGCAAATAGAGGTATGATAAGGTATGCACTCACTGGACAATGCAGAATGAGTCACCAAAAAAGTAGCAGAACTGCAACTCGCCTGCATTATATCACTTATGCATTCTGGAAGTTAAGTACTTTAACAAATAATGAACTAGCAGGGAGTCTCTGAGCAACTGTATTCACAATTGCTGATGTTCAACAGTTCTCCTTTATAGGGATTCTCTACATCTTTCAAAAGGGGAGTTTAGTCTTTTCCTTATTGGGACACAAAATTTCAAGACTAATGGTAAGATTCAAACACGGGCCTAACACAGTTTGCCAGATCATTAACGACAGGAAGGTTTCTTATTCTTACTGAATAAAAGCTGCAGCTACCCCATATGCACCCCATAAGTGACACACTCAAATGACTGACAAACACGGAGGTTCCTGTAGTGGAAAGAAAAATTCCTAGCACAGGAGGACAACTCACTGAAAACTGGACAACTAGATTCATGCCTTAAGTTGCTTGTGGTTTAAATGATACATTGCAGCCAAGCTGATGCCCAAATCATGAGGCAGTTGAAAAGGTGGCAAGTACCTTTTAAAAATAATTTACAAAAGTACATTTGAGCTTGATTTTATACACCATAAAACCTGACCATGGTCTAAGATTTCCATACTCTCATGTTTGAAATGTTTTTCTTAAAATACACTATGCAAGCCTGCCTATCTAAATACTTTAGGCTAAATTCTTTAATTCGTTAGTATCTAAATATTTGCATGGTAACACTAAATTACATTAAGGAACTATATTACCCCAGCTTCTGTAATGAGTTAATCAGCGGGGTGTTTAATAAGTTTAATAAGACTACAGTTACACCTCTGTAATCCCAAAAAGGAATACATCTTGCGTAATGGAAATAATGGAGCTGGATATTTATACATATTAAGACTGTGACATACTGAAAAAACACTATCTACATTCCTTTCTCTCTTTCCTACTTCTGCTTAGTTATTCCAAGTTACAAATCCAATATTGTCAGTGGTAACAAAAAATAAATGGCTTAGTCAAGCTTCAGTCAGACTATATAGCTTTGCTGGTACACAGTTAATAAACGAGTTACCTGTTACAAACATTCGAAAATACTGTGATTTTACAAGTCACTCTACATAACAAAAGGCACAGAAAACCGGATAAAAATTAGGTAAATATGTACCTCAGATGATACAGGTCTAAAACCATAACTTTGGTTTACTTTAAGCTCTGCATTTCAAACCCACCCACTCTGACTATCTAAACTCAACATTTAACACTCACAAAAGAAGTGAGAACATAATAAGTATGAATGTCAGGCCAGGAAAAAAGTTTTTTTTACTTATTCACAAAAAAAAAATGGCTGAAGCAGAAGTGGGATAAGGCTAACATAAATATTAAGAGCTAAATATTATACTGACACTTAGAAGACATTGGCTTACGGTCACAACATTTTCTGGACTAGTCTGAAGTGGTAATTTATAAAGTTGAAAGTATCCCTGTTGTAGTTCAGAGGAAAAAAAAAAGTTTAAAAATTAAGAAATAAAAATCAGTCATGGCCAATGTGGCTCTGAATTTTATTAACCAGTACTTAATGGGCTTAAAACCTTTTCATTCAATGCTACCTATTAATATACAATTTCAGGGTTACTGGAAGAAAGATGGTCAAAACATATATTTCTAATTACGAATCTTTGCTCACCCTTGATTCCAACATGCTCTTAACGTAACTCGCTTGAACACACACCTCAGCAGTAACTCCCAGATTCATTTATTCCTCCTCCTATTGGCACTTTAATTAATTAACATAAAAGGTTGGCATTCATGAAAAATGGTACCTGTTTGTTGATGTCAGCCACAGTATCATCCTGTAGAAACTCTGCTGGCACTTCCAATTTTACTAAGAAACGTGCCAGGTAAGCTCTTTTCTTGAGTTCATTGGTCCTCTGAAGAAGCCAATGTAAGACAGGATGAATTACAGGTTTGCTTCCAGTAACTAAGCCTTGGCGAAATGCACTCCTATACCAAAACAACAAGAAGAAAATACCAATAAATCTCAAACTAAAGAACACTGGCCAGACACAAACAATTTGCACTGATTTGCCATGTTCTCCACTTGCCTAATGATTTTCTTAATGCTGCTAGAAAACACTCATGATGTCAGTTTGCTATTTAGGATCCCAATTCTGCAAAACCTTGAGACAGATAAAAACCCCCATAACACATCAAAAGGCTAAAGCCAGCATCAGCGACTCTTTCTTTTCAGCGATATTCTTCGGGAATAAAGGCAACGTGGGAAGACTGTGACTTTTCTGGGTTATAACGCGGCACAGGAGGGTGCAATCCAAACCTGAAGGACGGGAAGGGACTGACCCTGCCAGTCATGCGGCACCCTCTCCTGGCTGACTCCGCAATAGCAGCGGCGTCAGCAAGGCCCGAGGGGCAGCCTAGACCTGCAAGAGACTTCTGCTGGCATCTGCTATTAGAGGGACAAGCGAAGAGGCTTCAAGGCTTTAAACACACCCACTGGGATAGCCGAGGTCAAAACCACACAGAACTACTGAATTAAAGGTCGTTATCATGTAAGCTGTAAAAGATGTTTTACCGGGATTTGTAGAGAAAAGGATACTTACAAGTCTGATATACTTCCTGGGGGTTTATATTTAAGGATACCAAGAAGACTCAACATTCTTTTAGCTGTTTGTTCCGGAAGCTCCTCTCTAATATCAACAGCATGCTAAATAGTAAAAAAAAAAAAATAAAAAAAATTATCCACTGCTTGTCCAAGTCATGTTAATTAACTAGCAACACTAGAAGAATTTACTTTATCCATTTATCACATTATGTCGATGAAGTTAAATGCTCCACACGCAACATCCTTTTTATCACCAAGCTTCAATGCTCATCTAAGGATTTTTCTCCATCATGTGTATCCAGGTAAATTTATCCCAGGTACACATTTTCCCTGGTCATGGGATCTCATCTATGCAGACCAACTGATTACTTCCACCAGTGAAGTCAACTATCCAAGCACACCAAGGCATGTGGATCTGCACCCCAGGTGCAAAAAAATGATCTCTTCTTATCTTAGACACTTCTGGTAGCCTCAAAGGAGAGTTCCTGCCCTGTGTATGAGTGCAAGACACAGCCTGACTTTTGACTTAAGAAGGCAGCACCTGTCATTATGAACCAAGTTAAGATCTGTATTCCAAGGAAAAATTCATTAGTCTCTAGGGGACCAGGATCCAGTATCCCTGGCCCAAGAAACATTTGCTGGTTTGCCAAAAACACACAGATGATAGATAGAAAGGATTCTTGCCAGGCACATTTATTTCCAGGAAGATTCATACAAGCTATTTTGGTAAACCAAACATGCCACAGGATTATACAGAGCCAGACCTAAATAAAAGCAATTTTCTGCATCAAGCCCATTTAAGATGTTTGCAATTACGCAGGTCTGAGCACCTCTGATTGACTTTCTTACCTTTGGGTCAATCTCCCCCAAAACATCATTGAGCAGCTGCAACAGCTGCACTGACTCTAAGGAGTCAAACGTGATTAAATTGTAGTTCTTCCTGAAGGGCTCCTGATTGAGCTTCTCAACAATGAACTGGATTTGGTCACTCATGATCGTGGCCGGGGAAAATCTCTGCAGAAAAGAACAGAAGAGATACCGGGAGGCCTCAGCGTGGAGCGGGAGAGCCGGGGGCTGCCGGGAGGGCAGCCGGAGGCACCACCTCAGCCAGGCCCACGGCAGCCCGGAGGCGGTGAGCTGGCACCGGGCTCGGCCCGGCCGCCCCCTCGGGCCCGCGGCCTACGGAAGGAAAAGGTCCGGCCCCTCACAGAAGGCCGCGGCCTCCTCCTTCGCCTCGGCCCTCCCGCGCGCGCCTCCCGGTTACCCTGGTAACGGTTGCCCGGGCCAGGGCGACGGCGTCACTTCCGAGGCGATCGCGCGCTTCTGCCCACGCGCCGGAGCGGCTGGAAACGGGCCCCGGCGGAGGGGGCGTCCACGCGTGCGCAGAGCGGCGGCCCTGAGGGAGGCGGGGGCGCGGGGGAGCGCGGCCTGTGGAGAGCGGGGCCGTCCCGGCGGGACGGGACGGGGCCTCCCGGTGGAGGGCGGGCTCCTGCCCGCTCCTCCCTTGTTTCGCCGCCCTCGCAGCCGACTGCGACCTGAGGGGAGGTGGCGCAGGGCGGGACGCACCGGGAGGCCTCCCGGCGGCGTCGCGGCTTGCCCCTGCTAGCCCTTGGCGCTGCATTGCCAGCTCGGTGGGACTCCTAGAAGCTCAGTCTTTCCCCTTCCCACCCGAATTGGGCAGGAATTGGAATTTTTATGCCCAGCTGCTGGGCAGGGGGCAGGCGGTGGCGGTGCCAGAGCGGCAGGTCCTGCCCCCACGCCGTGGTGTGAGGCTGCAGGGGTAGGCCGCGGCACCACGGCTGCACAGGAGGTGGGGTTAGCAGCAGGGCAGGGGCAGGGCACTGCCGTGGTGCACCATGGAGATGGGGTTAGCAGCAGGGCAGGGGCAGGGCACTGCCGTGGTGCACCATGGGGGGGGGGTTAGCAGCAGGGCAGGGCCGGGGCGCTGCCGTGGCGGCGCGTNGGCACTGCCGTGGTGCACCATGGAGATGGGGTTAGCAGCAGGGCAGGGGCAGGGCACTGCCGTGGTGCACCATGGAGGTGGGGTTAGCAGCAGGGCACTGCCGTGGTGCACCATAGAGATGGGTTTAGCAGCAGGGTAGGGTCAGGGCACTGCCGTGGTGCTGTGTGGGAAGCGTGGCTGTGGTCGCTGCAGGTGATGCTGGGGTGTGCACGCCACGGGCCGAGTCTCTCGCATGGCTTCTTCACAGTTGCAGCGCTCTTGAGGCAAGGAACCGGTGGAAATAGGTTTGAGATTCACCCTCTAGAGTGTATACTTAGCTTTGTGGTTTGTTAAGAGGGAGGCTGTTGTCGCATGTGTAGGAGATGTACAGATTGATGCGGTTACGCAGTTAAGGCTTCTGGCAGTCTTTGACAGCATAAAGAGATGTCAAGTGTGGCTGATAGACGTTACCAGGTGAATGGTTACTTCATTTCTTTGAAGTGGAAAACTGAACCCTTGTGTAACAGGAATGCCAGTCTTGTGCCCGGCCTTCATTAGGGGCAAATTATTTCCTCAGGACTGAACATCCGTTGTCAGTGTGCCTCAAAGTAGCAATAAATATGTAGTGCTAGGTATGCTAAATCTGAAACAAGGACAGGAGCTTCAAAAACACCGAAATAAAAAAATATTGAAGTGAAACTTGTGCATCTCTTGATCTGCAAGTATTGCAGATCCTTCAAAACCCATGCGTAGACCTTAAATAGGTGGATTTTGGAGCTTCTGCTCTTGCAATTAGTTTCTTGGATGGCCTTAGAATCCCATGTGAGTCCACAGATGATGGATTAAAATATGCAGTGAGTCATATTAAATTGGTGCCAATTGAAATGCACAGGTTGTAAATCACTGCAGAATTTGACTCAGTAAATAGCAATCATAAATGTAATACTTTGCAATTCTAAGCACTGTGTCTGTCTTCGGTTAGCTCCTTTTTTTCTTTTTGAGGAGCAGAAAATGCTTCTTAAAATACTAATTTACTGGTCATCTTGGGAAGCATGAAAAGTGACACTGCAGTGCTGTCCTAGCTTTCAACTGGCTAAACTAAGTTACAGAGGGGATGGATGGGTTGCATGTGATTGTGCTTGAAAGCTGTGGTAGAGCCAGGAACATAATCCAAATCTCCTGACTCCTGGATTTGAACTTTAAAACCAGATCATGTTTCCTTTATGCTTTCAGTCCATATACTGACCTTTGGCAATTGTATTTACCTACAAGTTCCCAGAAGAGATCTACTTTCTCTTGACATGCTTTCCTGGTATCAATTACGCTTTTCTTTTGATGAGTATTTTGAGCATATAGAACGCACAGAGCGAATGAAAACAGTATTTCCTATGGACGCTCTCGGAGCTGGGTTTGCTCCCTGTAGGCGGCATCAATAAGTAATAGGAAGTGGTGGGTGTGGGTTCAGTACTTAATGCTAGAGGAACACCGTTTTTGTAAATACTGATACACATCCTTTTTTCAGACCTCAGTGCAGAGGAGAGAGAAGTGTGCTCGCAGTGCTAAACATGGAAAGGGATCTGTGCTGGGTACAGTGGGAAGGGTACTGCTCTGAGATTCTTTACATCAGATTATTTCAGTTACATCTTCCAAGAAGCAAGTTCCTCTCTTCTCATGTCTCTGTAATGTTACAGAGGCAACAGATAAAGAAGATGAAGGATGTCTGAAAACTTTAGAAAGTGCCAAGGTAAGAAGAAGAAAAAAGGTGGTGAGATAGTTTCACTGTATCATGGTGGAATGTGATGAGGTCTGATTGTTCTGACTCAGGGAAGGAGACCTCCGTGACTGGGTGTCATTAGAACTAGACTGGTTGAGCTCTGGTTTGTTGGCCCATTTTAAAGCTCAGTTGATTTGAAGGCAGAAACAAAATCGTACATTGGAGCCCAGCTGGACTTGCCAACTTAGGGAAAGTGTGTCATCCTTAAAAGTTGTAAGTCTTCATGATCCTTTCTTCCAGTGGTTCTGTGCTATTTTTCTGAGCAGCCCAAAGTAGCCATACTGCTACCCAGACTGCCCACCTGCTGCTCGATAGTTAGTCTGTAGTGGTGTCTGAATTTTCTAACTTACTGCTTAAAAAAAATTAAGGTCTTGACCTTTCTATCACAACAGAATCTTCATGAAAATCTTCATGCAATCTGCATCAAGTCTTACAGAATCAAAGACCAATGTTCATATGTATTTGTTGTATAATTCTGGGGTCATTTTCCAAATTCCAAGTTAGTTTGTGTGGGGAGTAACAGAGTTTCAAGCAAAGTTTCCTAATTACATGAGAGTTATTGTAAGAGTTGAGCCCTACAGTTCCATCCATTTCTCTGGTTCAGAGGGGCTTATGTTTTATATGGCTTAAGGCTTGTGGAACCTGCTTATTGAAAAGGCATCATGCAGAGTCAACATGCATAAGAAAAAGAGCGAAGCCTGCAAATAAATGATCCAGAGCTCTTTAGATCTGCCAGCACAGCTTCATGACTCCCTCCTGACTTTCTCCTCCCTTTATAGCTACTGCTGTGGATGACTGCCTTGCAAAACTGTGAGAGAGCGCGACCATAGAGGCCAGCAAATCAGGGTGGAACGAAACCTGAGCAAATTGAAATCAAGCTCCACGGGCAAAGAGAGATCACCTTATATGGGAACATCATGGGCAAGGAGATGAATACGTCCGACTGAGCTGCTGAGGTCAGATCACAGACAGACTGAAGACGTTAATGTGAAAACAAGAGCGTTTAGCTAGCAAGAGAAGACAATACTTACTTCTGCTTCACTTACGCAGTCTGAGCACTCCTGTTTGTGTCTTTTATTATAAATATTGTTATGTTTAGGCACACACAGGTGTCACTGTGTTATAGTAAACATAAATTTATTTGTGTCTATTCTAAAAGCACCCACATCTGTTTCTGGTTCCCACTTGCAGCTTTTTCAGTTATGTAGAGGAATTTTGCTTGCTGAACCCTGGCATTATGGACTGTAGTCAGCAAAAGCCTAAGGAGTGATCACTGATGTATCAAAAAATTATGCCTGTTTGTGCAGGATGTAACTTATTCCTGTGTGCTACAACATGTAAGACAATACCAACAGCCAGGAAGCCTGTCTGGTCTTGAATGTTGTTGTGAATGGTTACCTACAGCCATAGGTAGCATCTTAGGTGATAAAAAAAACTGAAGGATCGGAAGAAAACCATTAGATCTATGTTGTTGGGTTTGTATATTTTGTACCCCTGTTGGTCTTCTTTTGCAAGAGAGAGGACCCTGGTAGTTTTGATCTGGGTCTAACGGATTTTGATCCAAACTTCTTGTCTTTCAGGCTCCAAGACTGAGATTTACAGGTCCCACCTCAGCAGCTCCACATCTTTACAGCATCAGATGGTGGCCTCACACCTGCTCCTTGACCCCCTGGACCAGATGCAGTGGGCTTGCAGCACATGGACCAGCTCTGGCTTGTGTATGGCTCTGTGAAGTAGGAGAGGCTTGCAGCCAAAGTATGTGCCACGTATTGGCTTTGCTGAGAGGAGTAGTGACTTTGTGACTCCCTTTTAATCCCATGACCTGATACAAAACCAATCTAAGGATGGTGTCCCATGCAAAATGAGATAAGAAACCAGAGATCTCTGTGGCCACTGATGACCCAAAAGCTTGCTCTGTCATTGCCCTGTGCCTTGCATGGCCATCGCTACCCCTGCCGAGTGGGTGTTGCATGCATCTGCCTGGTCCAGAAGTGCATTACTTCTTCTTTGCAGTAGTGTGAAGTGTTGGGTGGTGGAGAGTCAGGCTCAGAAGGAGGTCACTGTAACACTGGCTTCCAATGGTTTAGCCTCATCTCTACTTCAGACTGGTGAAGTCTGTTAGTACTGAAGAGGGATGGTAACATCAGCAGAAGGTGACAAGAACAGTGCTGTGCAATCAGCTCTGAAGCTCAAGCCTGAGATTTGGTACTTTTTTTGTGAACAAACCGAAGAGTGTGGCTCATCAGGCAGTTCTTGATTCTATCAACTGCCATTCTTTAAAATGCCTATGGTGTCGATCTTACATGAATTTCTGACTGTGTCTTTAAGTGGAGTGCCCTGGGCAGGATGTGGGGGTAGAAGAAAACAGCATCAGGTAGCTGCAGTTTTCAGAAGCCAGTACCTCACAGGAAGTGCTAGCCATGGGACGTGCCTGGCTGGAGGTCCTGACTCAGTCTAGCTCTCCAAAATATATACGCATTCAGAGTGTTAAATGGGGATGTCTGAATATTTTACTTTCTATAATTGTTGCTGTGTCTATTTGGTAAGTGCATGGTGATGGGAAACTGTGTTATACGTGAGCAAATGTTTCTTGTATTGGGGGTTGTCTGCTTACAACTTGGCTTTCAGCGCTTTGAGTTTTGTGGCAGCAAACAAGATCATTGATCTGGTGTTAGACCGTTCTTGGAAGGTGGATGTGGTTGTGGGAACTGTAGTGGGAGTGTGGCATTGAATATTATCTAATAAGGTGGGGTTGGTTGAACAGAGTTAACTAAGCTTCCTCTAAAAAACACTTGCAGTCTTGTTTCGTGCCATGCTGTTGTGTTTCTTGTCTGGAAAATCCAAAATAACTTCACCAAATAATCTCGGATTTACACCAGTGTTTCTGAGATTAGAGTCTGCTCTGTAGAGTCTCCTATTTAGGATCAGATGAAATGGTGAGTCACCCCTTGCAGTAGATTTCAAGAACAATAAGATGTTTTAGGAATATGCAATAATTGATTGCCTCTAAAGGGCAGATTTTTTCTCTTTGCTGCCAAACTAGGGCTGTTCTCAGTGATAAGTGTTTGCTGAACAAAGTCTGCCGAAGTTCATAAAGTTGGTTTCATTCTCACGGGAGGGCAGTCAGCCAGGACATTGAGCACGCTGATTGCAATCTCACAAAGAATCAAGTCTGCAGGAAGTTCAAGTTGCCTTACTTCGCCCTTTCAGCAAGACTTTGTTGTGTCCTTTGGTACTTACAGGGGACTTACAAGAAAGATGGGGACAGACTTTTTAGTAGGGGCTTTTGTGATAAGACAAGGGGTAATGGCTTTAAACTTAAAAGAGGGTGGGTTTACACTAGATAGAAAGAAGAAATTGTTTTACGATCAGGGTGATCTCTTTAAGCTCTGTCCATTTAGAGAAGGGAGAGCATCTCCCTGCGCAGGAGAGAAGAGAGAATGAGGGAGAGAGACACTTATGGGTTGAAACAAAAGCTAAAAGTACTTTAATGAAAATGTTGGAAGATGTTCCTGCTCATTGCAAAGAGGTTGGACTAGATGACCTTTAAAATGTCCCTTCCAACCCAAACTAGTCTGATTCTACAATTCTACAATTTTACTAAGGTACTGTGCTCATCCACTGCTGCTTAGAGCTGAGTTCCTACTGCCAGTTTTCAGGACCATGGTTATCCCAAAACAATTTTTCTAGAAGGAAAAAGGCTGAAGTGCTATTAAAATAGACAATATACATAAAAGAACACTGATCAGTTGCTTTGTGTTTCTGTTCTTCAGATACTATTTTATCCCCCACTAGAACAATCAGTTGTTAAACTGAAATGTCGCTAGCTCTTGTGGCTTGTTTTCCAAAGTAAACCTTTTGTATCACTTTTATGTAGTGTAGAAGGTATCTTCTGAACATACAATAGTTTTTCAGAGTTGCCTGTACTTTTATGAGTTGGATGAGTGTTTTATTAACACATTGAATTAATGAGAAAGGTTTTTGAAGTAATCAGCCTGAGTAAAAAAAATAGTCACTCTGGAAAGTTGACTAAGTATTTTAAGCTCTCTTAAAAAACAAAAAAAAAAACCAAAAAAAAAAACCAACAAAACCAAACAAAACAACAACAACAAAAAACCCAAACTAAAACAAGAGAACACCCAACGTAGCGAGGACGCTACCATTTGTGACAGAAAAAGTCAAAGTCTAGGTACACAGCAGTGCAGCATGGGTGAAAGTTTTTGGATGACATCAAGCCCTGTTGCAGTTAATTGGTATTTTACAAATGGAAGCTGGAGGGCCAGGATGTCACCTCGTGTTGTCTATATTGTTTAGGATGGGAAAACAGAAATTCTCTCGTTGTGTGTATCAATTCATTTCTGACAAAGACAAACTTGTGAAAGTGAAACCAAGGCAGACTTTGGTCCAGCCAATGCATGTATCTCACACAAAAAGGCTCTCAATTACTTGAAAATGTGCATCTGACTTCTGTCTTGCAGCACATTTGTCCGAGAATGATACAAGGAAGCTGACCCATTTTATTCTTATGGGCTTACTTTCTGTTTTGTCTGGCCAGTTGTTTCGTCCTAATTTCCGGACTCCATCAGGAGGTGGATGAAGTTATCAGCTCAGTTCGCACTAGTGTGAAGGGAGTGGCTTCCACAAAGGACGGGATCTGGGATCCAGGAGAATACACTATACCGATGCTGGCAAGTCTTGATTTAATGTCAGTCTCGTATTCAACTTCCATTGATACATCTGCTTCTTTCCTGACATGTCTCTGTCCTGCTGTCCACTGTGATTACTTTACATTGGAGAAAACAATGTTTAAAGCCAAATCTTCCCTTTCTCCCATAATAGAAGGAAAAAAAGAGAATCTTATTTTATGAGATTTTTGGTATTTTTATACGATCAATTTAATATTTTGTTAATAACAAACCTAGGAATAGATTCACTCCAATATAGCTCTACTAAATAGTGTTGTTACCAATTAATGCTCATGTGTAGTTCTCGGTTGTAATGCCAACTTGGAAAAAAAGGTATCAGTGCCTTCCTGCCTCTGGCTGTTCATTCCTGCCCTGATGATGTCCCTGGCTTTTCCTGTTTGAGATGGATAGAACTTAATGTATACCAAGGGGAGGAAGAGCCAGATCAGTCTTCTTGTCCTTCCAGGAGATGATCTGGAATCATAGAATCATAGAACGGTTAGAGTTGGAAAGGACCTTAAAGATCATCGAGTTCCAACCCCCCTGCCACGGGCAGGGAAACCTCCCACTAGAGCAGGTTGTGCAAAGGCCCATCCAGCCTGGCCTTAAACACCTCCAGGGATGGGGCATCCACAACTTCCCTGGGCAACCTGTTCCAGTGTCTCACCACCCTCACAGGGAAGAATTTCTTCCTAATATCCAATCTAAATCTCCCCTCTTCCAGTTTAAAACCATTACCCCTTGTCCTATCACTCCACTTCCTGACAAAGAGTCCCTCTCCTGCTCTCCTGTAGCTCCCTTCAGATCCTGGAAGGCTGCTATAAGGTCTCCCCGGAGCCTTCTCTTCTCCAGGCTGAACAGCCCCAGCTCCCTCAGCCTGTCCTCATAGGAGAGGTGCTCCAACCCTCTAATCATCTTCATGGCCCTCCGTTGGACCCATTCCAACAGGTCTGACTGAAATTCCAGTTAGGTTCATGTTCTTTTCTTCATGTAGGCAATAAACTCCTTCTTCGTGGTGACCAACATCATTAAGACAGAGAACCAACTTAAGCAGATGTGCCCTGAGGTAAATACATTTTGTTATACTTAGGATGTATTGAACGCATGTTGATGTAAAAGAGTGAACTGTCCTCAGAGCAGTCCAGCACAAGCAAATATTGTTGCTCTTTATGTTTGTGTCTCAGCAAATAACATGCAAGATCCAGTTTAATTGCTCTTTTCTTTCTCAGGGAATCAGCTGGCAGTTGTGCCTTTATCTCCCACCAATGACCTTGCAGCCAAACCTATCTACATCACTCTCAGGGGGTGATGACATTCAAGCCAGTGATTGCTGTCCAGCTTCTCTGGCATTGCTGCTGCTCTTGAGGAAAACCTGAAGGAATTATGGAGCTACAGAGTCGCTCTCAGCTTCTCTGTTAATATGATTCTCTTCCTATTACTGTTGTTCATTCCTTCATGTCCCCTTCCTTTCTTACTGTAAGTCAAACCTGGTCATCAGCTGAGGCTCGCTGTCCTCTTCCTTTGACTGGCCTAGAAGTGGGACCTTGCAGAGCAGTTCCCAAATACAAGTTGACTTTCATTGGCAAAAGTATATGGGACCGCTAGTAAACAAAGAAGCAAATAGGCCAGTATTAAATTTACTGTGCTTAATAATATAGGAGAGAGTGGGAAAGATGGGAAAAGACATAAATAATAGAGGCATATGTTATTGTAAAGAAGGAAAGGGCTTTTTTTCTGGTTTTGCAGGTAGCTGGCCCTTATCTCTTGTAAGCCAAATAATTAGTAAGGGTTATACCTGCTCAGCATTGTTATTTTCTCTTACTATTTGATATTTTTACATTAAAGCTAAGTAAGACTCCATAGGTGTGGAGAGGGAGATATTTAAATTTCTCTTTTATGTAATTTTTTTTTCCAGTATCCCTTCACCAAAGCTATCTGCCATTCAGACGAGTCCTGTAAAAATGGGACTGCGGATATCCACAGTAATGGTACGTGAATGGCATTTTCAGATTGACATTTTTCTTTTTGTGTGTACTATCTTCCATTGCATTATTGATGAGTGTAGCCTGTGCAAGATCCAGCTTGGAAAATTGCAGCAGAACAGCACAGAATCCTACGAGATCTCTGAGAACGTATTTTCAAGCCCACAAACCTGAGTTCTTACCAGCTTGTGTGTGCCCTTACTAAAAGGAAAAATAGTGAGAGGGAGCAGAGAAAGGGAAGAGGTGAAGAAGAGTACGGAGTGTTATGAATGAGGGCCAAACCAGACACACTCCCATTTGAACTCTGTGGCTGCTTAGCAAGGGGAGTAACTGCAGAATCTGCTTGAAGGGTCTGTAACACCCATATGATGTTTAGGTAGTTCTCAGAATAAGTCACGGAACTTGTGTCCTTTATGTGAGACCAGTTGTCCAGAAGGCATTGTACTGTTTTCATCAGCTATGTGAGTTCTTTGTGGCACGGAGATTCCCTGAATTTGGGCTGCTGGCTCCATTATCACTTTCCCTGGTAAAGACTAAACGCTCACAGAAAATGTTGACTTTCCAGGAGTGCAGAAAGAATTAAGGTTTTCTGCCTGCCTTTATATCTTTGTGTAATTTGCTCATACTGTTGAATTAAACTTCTGACTGAAACAGTTGGCTTCTCAATTTATACCAAGGCTCAGATATGTAACTTCATATAAACTGTGAAGGAAATTACTTCACCCACAGTCCAAACAATGACAAGCACTGTTGACCCAAGCAAAGAGCTAAATAAGGATTGATGAGGTGTGGCAGGACCCTGGTTTGGGTAATTCTTCCTACAGCTTCCTCCTATAGAAAGCTGCAACAATCTGAAATGTCAAGTTCCGTATCTTACATTAGGGGAGGAATCTATAGACATGTGGAAACTGTCTCTTAATTCATGAAAAACTCTTGCCTTTGTTAAGTAAGAGCTTGTTTCTTTATAGGAATTCGGACAGGAAGATGTGTGGATTATAATGTAACTTTTAAAACCTGTGAGGTCAATGCATGGTGCCCTGTGGAACCCATGGAAAACCCTCCTGCGTAAGTGAAAGAGATACCTGCATTTTTTTTAATCTCCAAGGAAGGATTTACTTTGACAAAGTCATGAAATTTTAGGATAATCCTTGCCTTTGCCTAGGCACTTATAGATGTCCTGTATGTAAAACAGGTATTTCCTTTATAGCCATAATGTTAACACACATTATAATATCTAAATAACATCTAACAATCTGTCCTGCTGTATGGTTCTGCAGTGAAGTCATAGCTTACAGTTTGTATCATGCAGCTGCCATGAAAACAGTTTTAGATGTCACAGGCTCATCTTGAATTCACTAGAGGCATTTGGCTCATTAATTCAAATGTCAAGGAAAATGCATCAATGTAAGATAGGTTTAATCAGTGACAGAAATAAAAGGTTTCCTAACTTGGGTTTTTCTTCTGCAAGGCGTAGGACTCAATGGTATAGAAGTTCTTTATGGGCTTATTTATCACAGTGAGGTCACTTCCACCTCCCAAAAAACTGAGTTAGATTGGTTGTTTGTACATTGTGCTGCAGGGTAGTGTTTGGGGATCCATCTCAGACTGAAGAACAGTCTCTCCCTTCTCTCTAGGTAGATGATGAAAACCTCAGTGCTGGCAATCTGTAATAGTGAGCTGAAGAAAGCTCTAGGAAAAAGCCTCCATGGAGCAATGCTGCTGAGATCTAGCAAGTAGGATGGAGGGGCCTTGTAGCTATCTTTTTTTGGCACCCTGTGACTGCACAGTGTTTCAAGATGAAAATGTTCTATTTCTATTCTGTACTAGCCAAAGCATGAAAAAACTTTATAAAAGATTTGGTTTCAACTGAAATGATGGAAATTGTACTCTCAGAGAGCAAATGATAATCTATTTTAGCTCTTCTCGGAATCATGGAATGGTCAGAGTTGGAAGGGACCTCTAGAAATCATCTAGTCTAACTCCCCTGATAAAGCAGGATTGCCCAGAGCACATTGCTCAAGGCTGTATCCAGGTGGGTCTTGAAGGTCTCCAGAGAAGGGGGCTCCACAACCTCCCTGGGGAGCCTGTTCCAGTGCTCTGTCATCCTTGACATAAAAAAGTTTCTCCTCATACACGAATGGAACTTCCTATTTTCCAGCCTGTGCCCATTGCACAACCAGCTTTGAAATCTGTGTGTAAGAAACTAGGTCAATTATCGCTTTTATTAACTCATTGCTTTTAAAAGATGCAAGCATGATTCTATGTATATATCCTGTCTTTTCCTAATGTGGGGTTTTGAGCAGAGGCTGAGCTGTTTTTCCTCTGCCAGGTCCACTCCAGAGCCCACAATGCCTCCTACAGCTCTTTCTGCTGAGTTCTTTTCAGCTCTTTAAAGGAATTTCCATTCCCTTCTCCTGTGGACAGAGTTGTGATCTGAAAAAGGCTTTGTCCAACAACAGGAAGGCTGTAATTGTTCATACAGCATCCGGGAAAGATATGCATGAGCTTCCTGAGTTAATGAAATCCTAGGGTTTTTTTCTAAAGTTTCAGTGACTGCCAGTCATTTTTAAATGTCACACTGCGTAGGCTCACTGCTGCGTATGTTGCAGAGGGAATTTTGCCTTTAATTACATCGCACAGTTGACACATTCTGTCTTGTTTCCTAACCTTCCTCTAAAGTGTCAGTAATCGGTTACTACTGGGGACCAAAAATAATGGATGAGAGGTTTGATCCAAACCTCTGATGTGTAAAGTTCCTTCACAAGTTCTCTTGGCAAGCTAAAAATGACGAATCACTAAAAAGCAATGCTGAGTGTTTATTTTCTACCAGAACGGTACATAAGACCAAGGTCAGAGCACAGAAAGCTTTGCCATCTGGTTGAGATACAGAGGGAGCACTGTTGGGCTTTGGTTACACCCATGATTGTCTTTATTGTCCAAATTCCTTTGAAAGGTAAATTTCATGAACTATCCAGGAGGGCCTCCTTTTCCTTCCTGTTAGTTATGGCAGGAGCTGAACAAAGGCATTGCATGTTGTCAAGAAAATAGAAGATTCTTTTATTTTTGATTGTTCATTTGTGCCCTGAGGCAGGGCACAGTTGTCAGATTAGCTAGCTGAAGGACAGGTGTTTGTTGACAACCTGTTTTTCAGAAGAGCTTTGGATCAGATTCCAGATGCTTCCCAGTGACTTGGTTTAGAAGACACTCATGAGGAGTCTTCATGGAAGCTACATGTCATCCAGCTAATGCATTTCTTGTCATCATAGATCTCTGATACAAAGGCATTGCTCAAAATATGAGCAATGATGGGAAAAGTAATCCCTCCTTAGAAGCACTGTCCTTTATGTGGATGATGACTGCTGCACAGACTGGGTTTCCCCCTTAGAATGGCTGCCTTGATGGAAATTAAAATACTCCTGGCTCATTCTTAAAATGTAACCATGCCAATATTCTAGTTCAATGTAGTCCCTATGCTAGAGAAACAATGCCAAAAATTGTATCTTTTACTTTCCTGAAGCCCTGGCACGTCCTAGAGCATAGCAAAAGTTGTCTCACGCAGTCTAGGCCAAGGTTACACAGCTGGCAAATTGTGGGAAAATTCCTTCTTTCCTGACTTCCAGAGATATCCTCTAGGATCAAGCACATGGTTCATTCTTATAAAATGGCCACCTGTCTTTGAGGACCAGCAATAAAACTGCCAATTCATTGAGTGGAAATCATCAGATGTCAGATTTCTTACTGCTATTCTTTAGCAAGATTTATATGAGAAATCTCCTGAGACCATATTTCAGCTGCTGGTAGAGACCCTAATTAGGTTTGCCCCACACAAACAGATGCAACACAGAAAAATTTATACCTTCAACTAAGAAAACCACCTATCTCTTTCTTGATGCCCTGAGCCACTTAACTTCCCGCATTTTGATCTGTTATTCTTAGCAACATATTCCTCCTACTGACAGATTTCCAGGTAATAGTAAAGTAGTATAACATTAACTGATATATTTGAGTAAAAGAAGGTAGTTAATTTGATGTTTCTTTTTTTAGGCCTGCTGTTCTGAGCAGTTCTGAAGACTTCACTGTGCTAATAAAGAACAATGTTATCTTCCCAAAATTTAATTACACCATGTAAGTGCAAACATTCCTCAATGCTTTCTGAAGTAGTTGTGCTCTGAAAAACTGATTGTATAAATTGGCACCTTCTTTACTCAAAAAGCCTACGCATTCAGGACTGTATTTGCCAGCATGACAGATATCAAGTTTCTTTAATTCTTTAGCCCAACGAATCCTTCAGGAACCAAGAGAAATAAGGGGAACTTGGGAGCAGAGCCTCCCAGCATAACTCTCATGCACTGGACAACAGAATTGCTCGTTCAGATATACTGGGTTATGTTAAAATTACTAAAATACAGCACTGCAGACATGCGATTCAAATTATAAAGTGGATGTGTTTACTTTACCCAGGTAAAACTTTGCTGGTAATAATATCCAAAGAGTAAAGAATTCATCTTGATTCCCAGATCACAGTTAGGGATATATAGATCTGGTAGCTACAAAGCCAAAAGCTTTTACTTACAAACCAAGCACAGTTAACATGGGTTCTAGTAAGTGTGACATCCCTTATCTATATCTGCTCCAGCTTGTTTTTAAATGTAAATAATTGCATGTGATCTTCACAGATCAAATACTCCACCAAATTTGAATACATCCTGCGTGTACAACAAGACAGCTTCCCCACGCTGTCCGATATTCCGTCTGGGAGACATCGTTAAGGAAGCAAATCAGAGTTTTCCTGAGATGGCAGTAAAGGTTTGTGGTATCACTTCTCATGTTCAGTGTTAAAACATTTTCTTGATTGTCTTCCTGCATGTTTTGCTGTCTGCCGTATAATGAAATGTTCTAGGTTTAGAAAGTGATTGTGTGAGAAGACATAGAGTGAAAAAGCACTTATTTTTGCCATTACATTTTGACTGTGTTCCTTAGGATGTTGAGCCAAATGCCCTTTAGACAATATCCAGCCATACCTCTAGAAGATCAATATTAACAGATGGGTAGAATAGAAGGAGAGACAGTGTCCTTCTGCCCAGAGTCATCAACTGAGCCACATTTATTGATTCTTAGCCTAGCACAGTGCATTCAAGATGAAACATTTGGTCTGGATGCCTACAAAACCAAGGCTTGCACTCGGGCTTCTGGTTTGAGCCTATAATTAGTTTAAAGCAACAAACGACTGTCACAGTATATCAGTTACCTTCACACTTATGCTACTAAGATGAAGAGAAATAGAAGATAGGAGAGGCCTGAACGAATAATAGCTTTCTAGCTCATGTAACTAAGTCACTTCCAGATAAAACTGCTTGATTGGCCAATGTTGCTTAGGAGTTAGTGAGTCTATAGAGATCTGTCCGTGCCTTAAGCTTACTGTGTCTGTTTCTAGGGAGGAATCATTGTCATTCAGATTAAATGGGACTGTAACTTCGACAAGTCTCAAGAGCTCTCTTTGTGCTTCCCAGAGTATGGTTTCCTCCGCCTTGATGATAAAAAAACAATGCCTGGATTCTACATCAGGTAAAAAATGTTACATGAATCAAGTATGTTTTCTGAGTTGAAGCAAAGATATGATGAGGTGTGGGGAATGATGACCTGGAGTGATAAGTCGTTTGATCCTCCTTCTTCATTCTGGTAGTTATGTCCTTAGCCTGCAGCTACTGCAGTTGTATAGATATATTGTCATGGTTGCCTTCCAAATGAGCACGTTTGTATTGCAGGAGATTTTATTTCTGTGTCAAAAGGTCTGGTCTAGAAATTTCCAAAAAGTATTCTGGGAGCTAACATGGAGAATAGTTTGGGCAGATTCTACCATATGGCAATTGAGGCTTGACAACACTACCTAAACTTGTGGGTTTCTCAAGGCAATTAACACAAATAAAATAATGAAGTGTTTTTCTTCCATCTGGGTAACCCCACAGTTCGTTGAATCAAGATTTATTCAGAAGCAAATTAGAGCTTTTAGTTCTGTATGCATATAGCAGATTTATGAGAAGTTTTGACAAAAAAATCTTGACGCGACTCCAGTTCTACGTAGCTACACAAAGCATTTATCAAATGCATATCAGCATATTTAAAACTAAAGATGTCCCTCTGATCTATGTCAAAACTGTTGTGTAACAACAATCTTTTTTTTTGACTTATGGCATGATTATTATTACATTGTGGGTTTGCATATATTTGTGATGCTAACTGTATAGGACCTGCCAGTGAGCTCCAAGCTGCACTGTGGTTGAGCTGTGCGAACAAAGAAAAAGTAGGTGTTGTCTCTGACCTGGCAACCACAGACAGAAGCTGGAGGAGATCAAAAGTAAAAAGCAAGACGGTGCTGTGAGACTGAGGCCAGCAACCTTTCTGCTGAATACATTTTTATAGGCAAAGCAGTTTCTGAGGTGGCTTTTAGAGGAAGACAGTGGAGTAGATTTGAGGATGTTAGTGTCAGATTACCAGCTGGGGTCAAAATGCCAAGAATGGGCTTGCTCAAAATTTGTTCTCTTTTATGTATTGAAATACCAGTCTGTAGCAAGATTATTTTGCTGCAGTTCAGCTGCAGGAAACATTATTTTGCTGCAGGAAGTGAGCCTGGTCTGAGAATATAGGCTGCTGAGAGAGTGTGAATGATGCCATACCACATCCTGGTGGCCTGACTCTGTGTCTGTTATTCAAGAGATTTATTGACTGAAAAAAGTCATTCTCTGATGTCTCCAAAATTAAAAGAGAGGAGCAGAGTAGTTCAGTGCAGCAGTTTAAAAAGCAAAGGCAGTGAAAGTTGAAGACCAGTAAATAGCTTGAGCATAACACCCTTTAAAACAAGCATGGAAGTGTTGGTGAAGAACATGCACAAACCCTGCCACACTGTTGAGCTACTGAATGCCAACTTGTAACAATGGAGCTGCTGATTTCAGTAGAACTACTCAAGTGAGTAAGTGGGGGAGAGCTAGATCCTGCATTTAATATATTGAAAAATGTTTGGAAATCAGTGACATATCATAGGAATGTAAAATATTACTATCAGAAGTCCATCCAGCCCGGTGTCCTAAAGCTAACAAAGATCAGTACCCGGAGAAAATTTCATAAAAGAGCATCAGAAACAGGGCATGTACAGAATGTTGCTTCTCCTGCAGTCTAGCTGTTCTAGAAGTCAGGAAAGCTACTTTGGGCAGCTTATAACCTCTGTCTGCATGGAGCCCTATTGATTTCATCTCGGTTCAAAAGGAAATTTTCTGATAGGCTTACATGGAAACAGGCTTTAGCCTTCCAAAAGAAAAGAACTACTTGAGGTGATAGGAAGAAAAGCTTTAGCCAGCGATGAAGGCTCTTAACAGGTCAGCTCTGAGCACAAAGCTGTTACAGGAGACATGGCTTCTATGCCATTGAGGGCAGATGTGAAATAACCTCTACCCTGAGAGCTACAGGAAACCTCTGATCCTGGAAAGAGTTAAGAAAACTTTTAAATAAAACCTAAGTGACCTGCAGGCTTCAGAGGCTAAGAGCTGGCCCATAAAACATGTCTTGACCACAGATTCTGGAACTGTTCAGCACAGGAAAAAAAGGCATTTTACGTCTCTGCAAGCAAGGAAAAAGCAGAACACATTACAGTGTGTTTTTCTGAGTGACTCACTGCCTTCAGATTATACAAACCAGATTGCTGTAAATGGGACGCAAACAATCGCATGATCTAGGGAACTCTGAAAAGTATTCTGAAAGTCTACCAAACTTAGCTTGCAGTAGGATGTGCAGGAGAGAGTGGAATCAAGTGAAAGCTTGCTCTGGGCTTGTTTGTTAGCATCAATATGGCAAAGCAGAGCTGCAGGGACTGAATCCAAAGAGAAAGGAAAGGAGGAAAATGTATTTTTCTTTAGATGTCTCTGTCGTCTGAATGAGTACCTGGAGATGCTAGAAAGCAGAGGTCTGAGCTGATGGCATTTACACCAGACACGTCTTAAACAGTTTACTATTCTGGTGCTTGAACAGGCAACAAATTTTGATTAGCAATGACAGAGTCACCTGTGAGTATCTGCTGCCCCTGGAACTGACCTGTCCCTTCAGCTAAGTAACTTCCCCTTCAAATTATTTATCTAAATGGAAAACCAGGACTTAGAGATCACTCAAATAAACCAGTCAAGAACAATACAGCACTGTAAGCTCTGACAGCATGTCTGAGGTAGAAGACATATAGGTGTTGTTATGAGAGGTTGGATATTAGTACCATTGTGTGTTTCAGAGAGTCTTGCAGTTTAATGTAATGATTTTGTCTGTATTGCCAGCTTTTCATTACCAGATTTAAAAAGACCTCTTTGTTCCATGGTTTGTGACTGCTTATTGATCCACAAGCTGATGTGAGCCGTGCATCAGGAGGGTTTTGTTCTTGATAGATTAAGAAACTAGAAGTTAGTTAAGGCCTACATGATTCTTCCAACTGGTTGACAAATGGAAAATAGCAGATATGCAGATATGCTGAAGTGTGCTCAGAAGTTCAGAGTTGGTCTTTGATAACATGATACTAACGCCTTCAGAGCATGGGCACTCTTGTCATTGCCAGCTCCTTGCATAACTTTACTGGGGTTTTCTACCTGCTTTACCTGTGATTGAACTTTCTGCAGCTTCAGGTTCCAATCTGAATTGAGACCGCAAGAGACTTGTTGAACATTAGTTGGATTTTTAATTTGTCTAAATCTCTATATATGTATTGTGTATAGTTTTGATTTATATATTTTTANTGTATTTATATAGTAGTAGTTTATACAGCCAGGTCAGATGCTGGGCAAAATACTGTTCGTCAAGCTGGCCTCAGCACCTTCATTTCAGAAGGCTGAAAGGGCTGGAGGAAGAAGGGAAGAGAAACTACACCTCTTTGTGTGTTCTGCAGCCCCGTGGCATTATATTACTTAGGGAAACTGCACAGATCTTCATTTACTCTTTTGCAGATCTGCAAGGTACTACAAGCTACCAAATGGGAAGGAGCAGAGAACCCTTTTAAAATTCTATGGAATACGGTTTGATGTCCTTGTCTTTGGCACAGTAAATATAATTCTTTTTACTTGTGGGGGGAGAAGAAAGCTTGCTATTTCTTTAGTCCCACTTCTGCCATACACCCCTCTTCTCTCCCCTGTTCATGAGTCTGGGATGGAAGTCATGTCAGATGAGTAGATCTAGATGAAACTGAGAAGCACAGAAGTGCAAAGCTGGGGATGAAATGGCAGGGCTGGGAAAGGGGCAGAATGCTGTTTAAGACTGAGACAATAACAGATATCACCATGATATGATATTGTCATGAACCCCATGTGTCACCACCACTGTTTCCCTCTCAAGTTTTTATTCTCCCCTGCAAAGCATCTGAGATAGTCTATGAAATTTTGGGATTGACTGAATTGTGAAGAGACAGAGATACTTTGTGAAGAGACAAAAAGAGAAAAGCCATTAAGCTGAGTGAATGGTAACAGATCTTGCCTCTCAGTTATTCTTTTCTGCTTTCTTTAAGGGTAGAAAATTTAACATCATTCAACTCATTAAAAACACCGGGTCCATGATTTCCTATTTTGCTTTGGTGAGAGACTTATTTTTTGTATTAATACAACCAGTTCTGGAGATACACTCTCATTAAGAAACTGGAATCACCGCTTGCTTTTTTTTCATGTACAGGTTGTGAGTGCCATTGAAATTTGCATTTGTTGTGTTGGTTGCTTCAGATGGGGCAAAGGGTCATTCTACAAAATTTACAACAGGAAAAAATATGAGACTGTGCTGAATCCAACAAAGGTAAAGAATGAAAATTGCTGCTCTATGGATACAAAAATTCATTTGATTCAGGAAGGTTCCATGGAGCTGTGCACAGCATCCATTGCATGAGTGCAGTGGGCTCTACGCACAACCATGGCATGGCAGAGTCACAACAGCTCTATCAGGGAAACCTACAGGAAATAGTGATCCTTCAACATAGCAGAAGGGTGTCATGAGAGGGTTTCCATGAAGAGAGCATTGCTCAGTACTCAAAGACTCTTCCCTGCCAACTTCCTGTTGTTCCAAGTTGCCTCTTCCTGTTTTTCAAGACATAAACGGCTATTTATCTATGGTTCTCCTACTAATCCCCTGGCATTTCATACATGCATTTTTAAAGGAGAGTGAAGAGGAGAGTACCTAAAGGCCCTGCACAGCCACACTCCTGCACTTAGTGCCATACCATTTCTTCCTGTCCTCTCTGGCCTCTTAGCTCCCCATGTCCTCGCTATCCCAAATATTGGAAATACGGGCCCTTGCAACATGCAGTTGCAGGCAATTGTTATTGGAGTAGGGAACCCATGCCCTGAGGTCAGATCCATGCTGTGTTTGTTCCCAGTTCTCCAAGTAACTACTCCAGCTGACAATGCTCATTTCTTCTGCTGCATAGGTGATGTATGTGTCCTATGTTGATGAGCCACATGTTACCTTGATCAAGAAGCCTCTGAAAACAAGTTTGCAGCATGCTCAAGGCAGCATTGTTCAGGTAAAGTTACTTAACCTTTGGAATCTTCCCTTCAGAATGGACAACTGTCATTCCAAACTGATTTGTGTTTCTGTCACCTCCACCCCCACATATTTCTAGATTAGGTTCTGAGGGGCTACAACAAGACCCCTATTGTTCACTTCAAGTTAATAGGTCTAGAGGATATATTTTCTACAGTCATCTGAAAATTGCTGCTTTCCTGTGGTGGGGTATGTGCCAGCGGGAGTGTGTTGGTGTTGAAACAACTTGCGAGGTGTCGATTCGATTTTGCTAGGGTGGGCGTTGGCAACACAGAAAGACAATCCTCCTCCAGATCTGCTGATCTATCATCATTATCCCTATTGTGCTGTGTCAAATGAAAAAGCCAACAGTGAGGATGACTATTGTAAATTCTGCAGTCAGATGAAGCAGCAAATGCTGTTTTCTTTAATTTACATTGGGAAATGTTGTTGCAGAGATGCCCTGTGAGATTCTGTAATGCTGGCAGCTGCTGCACCAGCGAGTCCAACAAAAACCATAATAATGAAGAATCTGAGCCGATGCGCACCACCGAGTCCAACGAGAACAATGATAATGAAGAATACAAGCCAGGGCAACCTCTCAGACAAGAGACCTCTTCCTCAAACTGCCAAAAATGGTGCTGCTGTGGCAACTGCCAGTCAACACAGAAGTACTACGAGCAGCTCTGCTGCCGAAGGAAGGAAGGGCAGTGCATCACAACCTCCCATTTGTTTCAGGAGCTGGTGCTGTCCCATGACACCCTGAAGAAAGCCCTTCTCTACAAAGACCCCTTTCTGAACCCAGCAGCCAAACAGCTGCGTCACTGTGCTTACAAGCAATACATTCACTGGCGCTTTGGTTCTTTTGATCTGGAAGACAGAGCTGTCATCCCAAACTGCTGCAGGTGGAAAATTAGAAACACATATCCCAAAAAAGGCAACAACTATACTGGTTTTAAGATAGATGAGGATATAACACAACTTGAGATGATGCTGTGACTCACCTTGGATGTTTAACCTGTGTTTTCTTTAAAAAAAAAAAAAAAAAAAAAAAAGATAGCATGTGGCTTCCCAAAACCTTCTGTAGTACAGCTGAATTCTTGGATATTGTCTTTAGAGAAGCACAATAGCTTACTGCTTAGCGTAGAAGAACAAACACCTTGAACCAAAGTGCTAGCTTCTGCCTCTGCTTCATTCTGTGAGTCACCCCACATGGTTTGGAAATGTAGCATCTAGAGTGAATTCTTAGGGCTGCAGTTTAGTGACAGGTTCTGGGCCCTCCTGCCTTTGCACTGGTACATACCAGAATCACAGATGAGTTAGGAGATGACTAGCAACCTAAAAATAAGATGGAGCCAAGAGTCATCTCAAAGCACGACTCCTTGAAGGAAGGAAGTCCAAAAGAGATACCATTTGAAAACATGGTCCTGAGGATTTTTTCTCCCCAGTCTCCTCCCCTTTTTGCAGCCCTGGATCAAGAGGCTCTAGAAAGAGGCCACTGAGTATGTAGTTTCATAATTCACTGTTGAAGGCCTCATGGTCCATCCAGATTACACAGGCTCATTGTAGATTATTTCAGTGGCACAGACAAAGCATCTTCTGAAAAGCCCAGCTGTTCTCTTTGTATTACCTCTTTTAGCTTGAACTCAGGAAAAGTACTCTTACCATCTTTGTGTAATATTTTTGGGCATTCCATTTTCATACTCATTGAAACTGTAATGTAGGATTTTGGCCTCCTGTTTGCTCTTCGCTTCTTTAGTTGTAATATGCATTAATTGTATTAACATTCATATTGCAGCATCTTATCTATCTAGAGTGAGAAAATATTACAGTTGGTATTAATGCATTCCTGTTCTGACACATGAACCAACTCCTGTCGGAAAGAGCTACACTGAATATTCACTTAAGACTGATAAATAAAGGATTTGCTCACTGTGGATGGGAGGGTGACAGTCTTAAAATCATAGAATAGCTCAGGTTGGAAGGCACCTTAAAGATAATCCAGTTCCCCCCCCTGCCCTGGGCACGGACACCTCCCACCAGACCAGGTCGCTCAAAGTTCAAGGCCTTGGACCCCTCCAGGGATGGGGCAGCCACGGCTTCTCTGCGCAACCTGGGCCAGGGTCTCACCACCCTCACAGCAAAGAATTTCTTCCTAAGTCTACCTATTTCTTCCTAAGTCTACCCTTTTTCCAGTTTAAAACCATCCCCCTTTGTCCTATGGCTCCGCTCCCTGATCAAGAGTCCCTTCCCATCTCTCCTGGAGCCCCTTTAAGTACTGGAAGGGGCTCTGAAAGTCTCCCTGGAGCCGCCTTTTCTCCAGGCTGACCAACCTCAACTCTCAGCCTGAGCTCGGAGCTGAGGTGTTCCATCCCTCTGAGCATCATCGTGGCCTCCCCTGGGCCCCGCTAAGGTCGGGTCAGGGCGGCCGTGAAACCCTTTTCCCTGCCGAGAAAACATCCCGGGGTGGGGAGCAGCGATCCGGGCTCGGCCCGGGAGGCGGCGGGCGGGGGAGGGCCCGCAATCAGCAGCGCCAACCGGTGCAAGCCCCGGGGCTGCGGGCAGGCTCCCCGCGCTGCTTGGGGCGCTGTGGTTCCGCCGGGCCCGTCCGGCCCCGTGGGTCTCCCTCCCGCCGCCATGGTGTCGTGTGGGGCTTTAGGCAGCTTTCTCTTCGAGTACGACACCCCCCGCATCGTGCTGATCCGCAGCCGCAAAGTGGGGCTCATCAACCGCGGGGTGCAGCTCGCCATCCTCGCCTACGTGATCGGGTGAGCGGGGCCTGCGCCCCCCTCCCCGCTCCGGGGGGAAAGCCGGGCCGAGAAGGAGGAAGGGAGGCCCCGGGAGGCTGAGGAGCCGGAGCCGGCCGCCGCCCTGACGGGGAAGGCGGCTGCCGGGGCCCTCCTTTTCTGTCAGGGAGGTGGTGGCGGCGGCGGGAGGCGACCCCTGAGGGGAGGCCGCGGTCGTGGGAGGTGACAGTCGGGTGGTGGGAGAGCCCAGCCGGGGCTGCGGGGCTGCTTGGGGGCACAGCAGGTCTCCACAGGAGGGGGGGACTCTGCCCCTGGGGTGACGGTCCTTCACCTGGCAGGGCCGTGCATAAAAGCAACGATTACCCCTTGCCGAACCACTCTGGGAAAAAAAAAATAATCATATGGAAGACTGCTCGTCCTGTGACCCTTTTGTAGGGAAATGCTGTGAAACCGGACAGGGCCTTTCCGATGACACGTGAAAAAAGGGGAAATTCCCCACTGCCTGTGCTGGTTTACGGTGTTTATCTGATTTCTGTTGTTTCTTTCTTGCAATTTTTCCCTTGCAGCTGGGTGTTTCTGTGGGAGAAGGGCTACCAGGAAACAGACTCTGTGGTCAGTTCCATAACCACAAAGGTGAAAGGAGTAGCGCTGACAAACACATCCACCTTGGGAGCCAGGATCTGGGATGTGGCAGACTACGTCATTCCCCCTCAGGTACCCATCATTTCCACATGCAGAATGTTTTCTAACCAAAAGCCACTGCTCTGCCAGAGCCCATGGAGATCTGAAGCAGGTCCAGCTCCAGCATGGCTTTGATACGACAGAAAGAAGCAGCTTTGCATCGTTGCAGATCATGCCGAGAACCTGCACCACTAGCCCTGGAGAAGCTTGTTTCTGGAAAAGCCTTTCTCTGTGTGTTTTTGTATAGGAGGGAGGATTTTACAGGCTTCAGGAAAAAGTTGCAACAATAGCCACGTGTCGGTTTTCTTACTGCTTTCTAAAGCAAACAACTCAAAGTTAACTTGTTGGCAGAAACCCCAGGAGTAGCCTGCAAGTCACTTGATCTGGAGCTGAACAGGAGGTATTGCGGTAGTTACTGATTGACTGTGTATCTATGAGAATCTGCCGTGTGTGGGCAAAACGTGGTGGCCTTCAGGGCCAGCAGGCGTGGTCAAGCTGCTAGTCATGGATGGCTCTGTTTGCATGAGATGTGGTGCAGAAAAAAGTTACAGATTTAGCCAGAATTTGGCTGAGTGATTATATTTGCATATCAGTGGAGGAGAAGGAAACAACAGGTCTTGAATTTTACAGACCTGAAAATAATGGAAGTCATGGTCCCTGGAGAAATGAATCAGGAATGGTCAAATTTCTGTTATATATGTTGCCAAAAAAAAAAAAAAAAGAGTAGGAGTTGTGCTCAGACTTGCAGCTGGAGCTTTATTTCTGCTCCTGCTATGCAACTCCCCTGAGGAGATGTGTGATCTCTGTTTTCATAATGTGAAATCAGGAAATTTGGGCCAAGTGGGAGGACAGAAAGGGTTGCTAGTCCCACCATCCTTCCTTCTCCCAAAGGCAGTCGCATCAGGTGATACGTGTGGGAATCTGCTCCTTGAATGCTGCACCAGCACTGTCAAAAGCAAGTCCGCTCTGTGGGGCCACCTGGGCTCTGTCAACAAGGGTGTTTGGGGGTAGTGCCTTGGATATTCTTTGCAGACTGTCACTCTTAAATTTCTTCCTTGTTTTGCATTTTCAGGGGGAGAATGCTGTGTTTGTCATGACCAATGCGATACTCACACCAAATCAGCATCAAGGCCACTGTCCAGAGGTAAGTACAGGATCTGCTTTAATCCTGCCTTGGGTGGGTAGGTGTGCGGGGGAGAGAGTTTGTAGAGTGTAGTGTAATTATTGTTCCTTTCCAGCTTCCAGATGATAAAACAGAGTGCAAGGTGAAGAGTGACTGTGTTCAAGGATATGTCAGCACCCACAGCAGTGGTAAGAAGCCTGCTGCAAGGGCTCCTTTCAGTCTGTGTTGAGAGATCTCTGTGCTGTGCTTTCCCTCCTGTGAAGGAAGCAGCATTTCAATTAAGTCTCCTTTTTCTCATTCTCTCACGCCTAAGAAAACTTAAAGGGAAGCTCAGATTTTTCTGCTGAGGGAGAGCAGATGGGCTTAGACTATGTTGGGCAGATGCTGGATAGATTCATGCTTTGGTGAGCTAGCAAACACTGTGAGGGATTTCTCAAGACTTTGAGTCCATGAAGCAGTATTTCATATAGATGAGGATTTGACTCAGAAAAAGGCCCTGATGCTTCTTTTTCTGAAATTGCACTACCAGCTGCAATTTAAGATAAAGAATGTCCTGGTAGTGGCACTTCACCTTCGAATAAATTGCTTCTACCTTATGGATCGAGGAGATACTTATGGACCTTATGGAGTGAGGAGGGGCAAATACTGACCCTGTATTTTTGCTTGATGATATCTCCAATTGTTTGTCTTTCCAGGCATCCAGACTGGGGAGTGTGTACCCTACAATAGCAGCAGCAGTGTTAAGACCTGTGAAGTCTTTGCGTGGTGTCCTGTGGAGGATGACTCTCATGTACCCAAGTGAGTGTTCTGTCTTCCTACTCTGTGGTGACCCTCCTGAGAGGGCCTGAAGCTGGCAGTATGCAGATGATGTTTCTCCCTGTGGGGTACTATAGGGAAAAGCTGAAGAAGTGATCAACCAAGCACGCTGCAGAGTCTTGTTTGTGAAAATAAAAGTGAAACATGCTTCCTTTTTTTATTGCTTTGTAGGCCAGCATTCCTGCAAGAAGCTGAGAACTTTACTATTCTGGTGAAGAACAACATTTGGTACCCCAAATTCAACTTCAGCAAGTAAATAATACGTGGGGCATTGTGCTGTCTGATCCCTTGGACAGTAAAGGGGAGCTGAAGGAGTGAAAGCAGATGCAACAGATGCTCTCTGTTCCTCTGCAGGCGAAATATCCTCCCTGATATCAACTCCACCTACCTCAAGAACTGCATCTATGACTCCAAGACAGACCCCTTCTGCCCTATCTTTCGTTTAGGGAAAATAGTTGAAGCTGCAGGGCAGGACTTCCAGGAAATGGCTGTGGAGGTATTTGAAAGACCCTTCTCTTGGGCCTCAGCTGTGTAGAAGAGAAGCGATAGGTGGTTGTTCCCCTGTGCCCCGTGGTGTGAACCACAGGACACAGAGTAGCTGCAGAATGGAGAGCTGCTCTTGCCAGAGGGACTGAAGTCAATTTACTTAACAGACACTTAACCTTGGCTTGTTTGGGTGGGGTTATGTGCAAGGTCCTTCTGTAGCAGGGGGAAAGACTGGGACTGTTAGACTGGGACTGGGACTGGGACAAGGGCCAGCAAATCAGGGTCCTGGTGAGCAGAGAGCCTAGTGCTGGGCTGGCTGGGCACTGGGACTGCTCACCTTTTCCTCTCCTCCACTTGGCAGGGTGGAGTCATGGCACTGCAGATCAACTGGGACTGCAACCTTGACAGAGCTGCTTCCTACTGTGTGCCAAAGTACTCCTTCCGGCGCCTCGACAACAAGGACTCTGCCCACACCGTCTCCCCTGGCTACAACTTCAGGTAATGTGGCTATGGAGGGCAACTGCTGTCCCTGCAGCTCAGTCTGCCACTTGGAGAAGTGCTGTGGGCTGCCTGCAGTCCTCTAGCAGCTGAGGGTTAGCCCTTGGACTTCCAATGGGGCTGAAAAACTCAGAGAGTTTGTCTGATGATGTAAAAAGTAGAGCAGGTGGGATCGTCACTGTGTGCAAACACAGCAGAGAGGGAAGGTCAGTGGAGCTCCACTGGTGGTGTCGCAATGTGTGAGCCATATTTGCATCAGCATTTGGGTAACCATTTGGGCCAGCCTCTCGTGGCCGGGCAGTGTGAGAACTGACTGTTGCAGGCTGTGCTGATGGGACAGTGTTTGACAGGGCTGGGATGTTGGGGTGGGAGACTGAAGCACATCCTCTGCTGTGCACAAGGGAAAAACTAACCTGTAGAAAGTGGCTCTGTCATTTGAAGACCAAATCTGCACCACAAGAATCCTCTGGCACACACTACCACATACCCACTCTGGCCAGCACAGAGAGGTCCAGCACCTCCAGTAAAACCACCAGCACTGAGCTGGGTAGCTGGTTACATCCAGACTCAGAGCTATAATAATGTGGGTTGGTCACTTGCCAAGATCCTTGCAAGAGTCCTGCTTGTGAGGAAATGCAGCTCAGGGATATGCTTGTTTCTAGAAGCACAAGCTCTCACTTGGCTCTTTTGGTGCAACTTGAATGAATTCACGGAGAAGCTGTTGACACACAGAGAGCACAAGCTTGTGCTTGGGAGGTGCCAGGCCTGCAGGTCTTGGGGTGTCAGGCGAGACCAGCTGGAAGATATCACAGCCCAGCCGGTGTGGATTCTGAAGCGCTCTTGCTAATTCCAGACCGTGGTGCAGCCCCTTATCAACCCTTCCTCTTCTCTTCCACCCTCTTCTCTGCTTCCTCCTGGCTTAGTCAACCATGTGGCAGAGTAAGTCTCGATCCCAACTTAGTTGTTCTCATCCCTTTTCCCTCTTCTTTGCCTGCGGGTCGCGTTGTGCGGGACAAGGAGCAGCCTTTGTGTGCCAGGCTGAGCTGCGCTGCCTCCCGCGCTGCCTGCTCCCAGCCCTGCCCTCTGGTGGCTGCCTGCACTCCTGCAGCCTCCTGCTCGCATTTGCGGAGGGCTAACTCATGTGCAGCTGCGTTTCTTCCTGTCAGTCCTTCTGCTCCCCCACTATAGCTGCCTTTTCTCCCCTGCAGTGCTTTGCAAGTTTGCCGATTTGACTTGTGCTAACTGCTGTCTTAAATTCGCCTGTTCTAGGCTCTCCTCTTATATGTGCTTGCTTGCCTGCATGACATCTCCATTGTTTGGTACTTCCAGAGACAAGTGCCAATGTTCAGCCCATCCTCTCGGGATGGGGATGCGTGCCTGGATGTTGCATGATCACATTAAAAAAAAAAATCTTCAAAACTTCCACCTAAGCTCTGATCTATCATTTCTCCAGGTTTGCAAAATACTACAAAGATAGTAACGGCACCGAATCACGGACTCTTCTCAAAGCTTATGGCATCCGTTTTGAAATCATAGTGTTTGGAAAGGTAGGGTGCCCTAATTCCTGAGGGTCTTGTGGTGAGGGCTTTCAGAGATGCTGAAAAACTTATTTCCCCTTCATTCCCCCTTGTAACTGTCTTCTAGGCAGGAAAATTTGATGTGATTCCTACCATGATTAACATCGGCTCTGGTTTAGCACTGTTTGGTGTGGTAAGTGACACTGTTTGCACCTGGACCCAATTCTGGATTCATGCCTCAGTTCTGAGGATCATTGTCTTAAACTCTTTCAATCTCCACTAGGCAACAGTGCTGTGTGACATCGTGGTTCTCTATTTTATGAAGAAGAAATACTACTATCGGGAGAAGAAATACAAATATGTGGAGGATTATGACCTGGTAAGCATCAGTGAAGGCAGAGTGAAAGCAAAATCGCTTCCTCCTCTGAATCTGGAGAGATTTGGAAACAGGATGTAGAAAGGCCACATCAAACAGGGATTTGGAACCACAGCTCTGAGGAACCTTTGTCAGAGAAGCTAATTTTTACCTCAGAGCTGTTGCAGGGAGGAGTGCTAGGAACAAATATTGCTATGTTTCCTGGGCAACCACTCTTGGAGTGGGAAATGTATATTCAAGAACTTGTCATGCTTCCACTGCACCTCTTTTTTTGGGTTGCAGTACTTGGCTGTTGCCTTCTGAGAGCTGCAGACAGTGGCTTTGTGCCCATCAAATCCTTCCCTCTTGGCGTTTGGGGGTTCCTGCTGCTGAGAACAAACCCATTCAGTGGGTTGGTATTTTCTGAGACCAGTATGCTGACAGCCACAGCTACACCTTCCCTCAGGTTCCAAATGTTTTGTTTGGCCAGCAGAGGATTGAGTGGGGTTCCTTGACTGGTACTGAGAGTAGAGCTCAGCCCTGCAGCCTTGTGCTTGGTGGGAAGTGTTGCTGCAGAGGGTGGATTTCTGAATCAAAAGACCTTGTGGTTGGAAATGAAGGGTCCAAGTGGGTTGCCTGAGCAGAGGGTTTTATGTGAGAAGAAGGGGAGAAAGAAGAGTTTTCTGGCAGAGAACTGTAATCTGATCCTTGCAGGGAGTCGGTGAGACATATGGAACAAACTCCTGATCTGCTGCTACAGCATCAACTGCTGCTGTGAATGTTTCTCTGACCCTGCCATGAGAACCACCCCCTCTTCCTTGGAAGGAAGGGGGAAATAAACCTGAGAAAGGGACCTTCTTCGCTGCTGCTCACTACCTTGGCTGGAACCAACCCCGGAGAGAAGAATCAGGTCTGTTTTCTGTCTACTGACTTTCCAGGTTAATTGCACTAAGCACATGGGGAGAACTCTGCTTTATTGCCAGATCTCTGCACTGGGCAAGCCTGGGACAGGGACTGTTTCTACATTGTCATTTGACAGTTCTCCTTTTCCTGAGCTTACCGGGAGCAGAGAGCACAGGGTAACAGGCCCAGATTCTTCCTTACAGTGAACATGGCCTCTGCCAGGTGTTGTCTAACCGTGGGAGAGCAGCTTCTGGTTGTTGTCAAATCACTTTTCCTTGCCCTTAAGGATTGTGATGCTTAGCTGAGCCCGTGTCTACTATTTAATTGTGTCTCCAAGCTCCAGTAGCCACTGACTGAGACAAAGCAGTGTCTGGTTCCATTGTGCTATACTAAATGGTTTAGTGGTTACAGATTTTTTTTTCTGTTTTGTCCAATTTTTATGGTACTACTTTAAAATTTACTTTCTTTTTAATAAAATATTACTCTCTCAGCCCTCTTGGAGTCCTGCAAGCCAGGTTTTGCATTTAATGCGTTTAGACAATGTGATTTAGACAATGTGATTTAAATGTATTTGTTGACTTTTAGCTTTGCACAACCTTGAGTATCTGTAGTGATCACGCTGGTACATGAGGTCCAGCTCTTCCCTTTCTCTGAACCTTTCTCTGGTGTTACAGAGTCCTAGGATCTACTCCATACCTCCAGCATCCTGGCTGGGGCTTTGCTGCCTTCTTCCAGCAACACAGGGGAGGGGCGGGGGAGTTGCTACAGCATTACTGTTTTGTTTTCTTCTTTATTTGCCTCATAATGAGCCCTAAACTGTGTGTCCCAACCCAAACAGTGCCTTTCCAAGACTCAAGTGCTCCAGTCTGTGCATGTGAACAGGCTAAAGCCACTCTGATCCTGGCCTGGCCCAAGATCCCCCGTAATGGTGGAGCACCAGATTTCACTGACAGAGGAAGGTGCTTTCATGCTCCTCTTTCAACACGCAAACTCTCACAGCTTGTTAAAGACCAGTCAAAACAGAACAGTGGTTCCACTTGATCAACTAACTCTTGATTTAGTTGCATGTCATTTATTTCAACTTGTACAGAGATGCTTGAACAGCTGTGTGGAAAAACACTTAGGTTTTTTTTTTTTCTTCTTAGGTAATATAATTTAAAAGTGGTAAATACACAGTATTTAAACTTGATACACCTGATAAAGTTAAATGCATAATAAAGGGGTAGGAATGAAACACAAGCCTCGGTCGTTAAACAAACAGTATAAAAATCAGCAATAATTCAGGACCTTAGAAAAGAAACAGATCAATTGCCTGATAGGTGAGAGGGGACCACCAAAAAAAAACTACTCAAGACAAGAGGCCTGGTTTCCCCTTAGCACTTTCCTGTGTGCTTTCAGAGCCAAAATGGCTTAGTACCCAGAATTAAGCCTACAGTCAGCACTGGGCTTGCTTGAAAGGAAGGGAATTGGGGAAATCAAGCTATAGCCCAGTTCCAAGGCACAAGCAAAATGTTTACCTCACTATAAGAGAAAAGCTAGCTTTACTACTAAGGAACAGCCACTAGGGAACTGAGCAGATGTATATATATACAGTACAGCTTCTCTAACAGGTCATGCAGTTTGACAGCTCTTCCTCACACAGCCAAGCTTTTTTGCTTTCCACAGAACTACTCAACAAGAAAAAAAAAATTAAAAATCTACATCAAGTTACTTTCAGAAATGTGCATTTGGCTGCAGCCCTACTGGAGCTGACACTCCGAGACTATCGTTTTGGAGAGCGCCTTCAGGAAGCACTGAGCTTCCAGATCCTTACTCACCAAGCCCCTGCTAGCCATAAGACACTGATCTATGGTAGTATCTGAGGCTCAGGAACTGTGTGGCTGGGCATGGAGGAATTGGTAGAGCTTCTTTTGCTTAGAAGCTGTGTTGTAACTGGCCAAGCCTGTTTGGTAAATGTAAACTGTCTCGCTAGGCACCCGACAAATTACAAACCCCAGATACGCAGCACAGGACACCTCTATATCTCACCTGGAACACAATACACTGCACACATTACTATGCAACAGCTATAAATACTCAGATCNTTGGCAGAGCAAGTCCATTTACAAGGTTAGAGAAGCCAGCTACCCACTTGCATGCATTTCTGCAGGAAAAGTCCTGTTTAGGAAAGGGGGAGCAGGCAGCTGCATTAGTGCTGGCACCCGAGTTACCTGTTTGGTTTTTCCCATAGCTGAAGCTTCAGGGTTTTGGCATAGCCCTGGACTAAAAAGGGAAGAATACAGTGCGTGTCTTATGGCTCCAGACTCCATAGTACTGCTCCTAAACCACAAACCATCGTCACTGGCTTCAGAGAGGGGCCAGCAGCACAAGGTTTCGGAAATAAATTGTGATTTAGGGGGAGCATTGCTTCAAGTGATCAAGAGATGTAAGGGACAGCTTGTGTAGGCACCTGCACACTTGTTAACATTGCGCCAGCTTTAACAAAGACCCACCCTAATCAGGAATTACAGGGCCAGGTCTGACTGCATCAGGGCCAAGGACCTTGCCACGCTGCTGTTTGTGGTGCCCACGATGAAGGAAGACAAAGGGACAGTCACTTCCTAAAGGCAGAGATCTAAACCTTAACCAAAAAATACTTGGGTCTCTGAATGCCTTCTTAGGGTGAAGAATTATATCTTAGGAGTCCCTGATGTGCTTGGGACATTCAAATCCTCCCCCTCTTTCAAGGATACCATCATTTTAAATGCCTCATTCAAGGTCACACAACCACATCAGAGAAGAGGTCAGACCTTTTCCCTGTCTGTCCCACGCTCCATCCACAAAATGACTGTACTTACCGTGACCCCTTTCCTCAAGCAAACCCTGACTTTTCTCCAGCTTTGTCTGGGCACAGAGAACTTGGGAAAGTGAGTCTGGACACCAGAGTCTCTCCCACCACACAATAGATTGTTATTTTTTTACAAGCACCACAAAATAATCAGAGTAATCTGACTGAAGGTGAAAGAGCTCTTCATAAGAAACAACCCATGAACTAGGTATACACATAATTTACTAACAAGCCTCTGATCCACAGGCATTCACAAATTACTGGTAACGAACTTGCAAAAATTACATAGCATTGGCCCCAAAATCCAGATAAAGAGGTTGGAAAACAAAAGTTTCTTTGAAAATTTCTAGCTAATCTAAGTATTTCATTAAGATCTTAAATTCTAAGCAAGCCCTAAGTCTATACTTAAAAAATAGCATAAGTTTGTTGTAAACCATGTAATGTACATGGAAGTGAAGGATTTTACCCTGAATTTTATATTTAATAATATATCTACCTAGCTCAAGTAAAAGGTATAGAAACAAACTGTAGTTAGTGCTGCCTCTGCTGTTCAAAACATTCAGCTCAACACCACCTTTCACTCGTATGTCTGCAGCAAAAATAGTTCAGACTGAACTTAAGCCCTTAAATACCTTTTCCTTTCATACACTGAATACTCAACTTACCAAGTCCTAGTCACACCAAGACCTTAGGAAAGGCATTAATTACCTTAGGAGGTAATTAAGCTCACTTTCTGAACTCCTCAAAGATGCTGTTTAATACAACTTGGCTCACAAAGGCAGGCATTCTTTAGAAAGCTGAAAAGGTGGGTTTTTGCTTTGTTCCCATGCAGTTAAAAAGGTGTCAATTAAAAACAAACCAGAATGAGGAGAAATAGATGCAACAACATTTCCGGCAGGTCGTGAGCTCTCAAAGTGTGCATGTGTAGTTTTTAAACTCTTGGTTTTGCCACTTGGCAAAAGTTTCGCCCTTCTGCGTGTGTCCACCCGGCTGTGCGATGGGCGAACAACACCCGTGGGATGCTGGCCTCAGTCCCCGGAAATTATTTGGCATTAAAACCAAGTAAAAGCAGTTCCAAATGCATTTTTGTTTGACTGCTTTTTTTGTTTTGGTTTGGGTTTTGTTGTTGTTGGTTTTTTTTTTGCAAAGCACTCCTGCTGCTCAACACAATGGCTCACCTCTCTGCTATCAGCCAGCACCTTTCCCACCAGAAGTCAGTGGTCCAAGCAATTGGAGATGTTCAATGTTTATGACAAGTAGTCCGATGTCTTATAACATGCTGCTGTGTAAGCTCTACATCCCGCATTTTACTGAAATAGCGCCGTGTCATGCTGTGTTTGGTGTAGGCTCTGTTAACGTCACTCATCCTCAGCTGCACGTTTTCCTAACGTGCCCCAGACCAAGCTGCTGAACAGAACCATAAAGTCGATGCTCATGAAAGAAGTTCTTCCTCTCCCACATTGGGCAAGTCATTGCATTTCAGATTATCTTCGCTGCCTTGTTTCCTGCTTTAGGAGGAAATAAAACAGTTGCTGAGCGACTCAGAGAAAGGCAAAGCAGACAATGAGACACCAGCATCTGCCTCCTTCCCCCACCACAGGACCTTTGGGACCCTGAGCACGTGTCATCTCCCTCCAGCTCCTCTGTAACAGGCTGGAAGTGCCATATAAAGATGTTTTTCAGCCCATCAGAGGGGCAGGATATGCCATATCACAAAAATCATCCCACAAAGCGGTTATGGGTCAGAAAAAGGGTGTGTGAAGGTCCCAGTCATGGCCCCACACAAAAGGTGCCAAAGCCCAGCTCCTCAGATTCTTCTCCTGTGCTTTGCAGTGATTTCCAGAGAACAAGACAAACTGCAAATGTCCTTTGGGGCCACAATGACACTTACGGCAGCAGGTTCCCAGGGGCAGACAGTGACCGCTCATCTCTCCTGCTCCCCTCGAACGGGTTCCCAAAGGATCGCTTCCGGATCATCGTTTTAACCAAGATCTGCAAGACCAGATTGGAGCTCATCAGGGGTGCTACCACTCTCCTTTCATTCAAGAGCAACAGGAACACCCAACTCATGCTCAGGTGGTTAAGAAAAGCAGTGAAAACAAGTCAAAGTTCTCTTTCTAAAAAAAACAAAAAAAACAACCAAAAAAAAAAAACAAAAAACCAAAAAAAAAAAAAAAAAAAAAAAAAAAAAAAAAAAAAAAAAAAAAAAAAAAAAAAAAAAAAAAAAAAAAAAACCAAAACCAAACCAAAACAAAAGGACACAGAAGGAAGCATGTGTACAAGTTTCCAGCTGCTAAATAAAGGGACTGTATCTTTGTCCAAAAGCCACAGTGCAACAACTGAACGCACAGACAAGCCACACTCTGTGTGAGACACTGGAAAGGAGAGCAAAGCCTGGGAAGATTTTCTCCCCCTAGGATCAGGTTTTACAGATCACTGCATCCAGTACCTGCAAATTCTCAGTTCCCTGGGATTACCTGGCAGAAGAATTCATTAAAGAGGGAGAGGAGAAGGAAGAAACCAGCACAATTTTGCCTTAACATTTACCAAAACGAAGGTAAAAAACTGGCTGTTTGTCTAGCTTTGGGTGAAAACCAGTTACTCAGTGTTGGCTGCAATAGGAGCCTGCTGAGAACAGAGCGAGTGTCAGTGTTCTACCCAGGCATTCCCCAAATTATTTTGCTGGTGGGAGCAGAGAAGGACATGAGCAGCACTGGACCCTGCCTTGGCATGTGCATCCCACTCCGGGAACACCTGGACTAATTTGGGATTGCTTCTTGTCCCTCTGTGCCTTATTTATCTGCTCACCACACTGCACTGAAACCCTCTACACATCTGAAACACACACCCCCCCGGGGTCCCGCAGGGCAAGGTATTTTATGCAAGAGTCAAAGCCACGTGAATCTGTGAATCTCCTACTCGAACATTATCTCCTGCAGTTGGGAGCACAAAGATGAGGCACCAGAGGGCAATTTTGAATAACAAATGCAAATGGGAAAATACAAGATCTGCCTGGAGGCGGTGTGTTATTTAAGAGGCAGGAGTTGCAGTAAAACCTCATTTGCCTTGAGCTGTGCTAAACACACCTGGATTTTCAACAAGGGCTGGGAACAATGAACCTACATCACAGTAAGTCACCTCCAAACATGAGAAAGGGGGGAAAACCCCTCATCAATGGTGATTTCCTTAGAGCAAGATCTGTTTCTTTCACCTTGAACAGCACAAGGCACATTTGCATATTAACGTTATCTGCAGCTGAAGAGACTTCTGCAGGGTATGGAAGCAGGAAAGAGCTCCAGTAATGGATCCAAGCGTGGGCACAGCCACAAGATAGAAAAGGGGCTTCAGAGAGAGACCTGTACTTCAAAAACATCACAGCCTGGGTGTCTACAGGCAGATAATGCCACAACAGGGGAGTGCAAATGGTTGCTCGCTGTTTCTCTTAGCACAGGGGCTAGTGGACACCAAAGAAATAATTAGGTTCAAAAGCCAAAAGGATTTCACTTTCTACACAGGCCAGGGTTATGCTATGGTTCTCACCACCGCAGCGGGTTGCAGAGAATAACAATATGAGCTTGAAAAGAAATGAGATGAATTCCCCAAGAATAGCTCCAGGCGGGGGCTGGCGCACGCTGTGGCCCAGATAAAATCTCTATCCCAGGAAGCTCCCACAGTCCCTCTGGCCAGACAGGCAAAGCGGAGCTGGAGCTCCTTGTGTCTGGCCAAAACACTCACTCCTGGCCATGAGCAGGTCCTGGACCAGATGCTCTTTTGCCCTGAGCAAATGCAGCAATATTTAGGCAGTCAGTTCAAGCGTGGAGAGCGGCAACCCACTGACAAGTCCCTTTGGGACCACTCTGAAATAATCCCCCACACTGTGGGGTATGGCTGCCTTCAGCGAGATGCTAAGACTCTGTCTTGAAGCACTTGATTCTGAGCAAAGGAGGATCTTTTGCTCCAATCCTGCCCAAAGCTTTTGCCCTTCAGCATCAACCTCCAGCTGCTTGGGACCACCCCAGAAGGCAGCACGGACCCCAGTGTGTGCCCACAGACCCCTGCCTCCCTCAGACTCACCACAGTGGCCAGGCTGGGGATGTGCTTGACTGAATTCTCCACCTCCTCTTCTGTCACCTCGACGAGGGTGCAGTTCTCATCCTCTGTGGGCAGCAGCTCCGCTCCATTCTTGGTGACCCAAGGGTGCAACTTCAATTAATAACACAGCCTGTCAGGAACGATTTCCTCTTTTTCATAACTCAAACACCACCAGCCTGGCAAACGCAACTCCTCACCCAAGCTATGGCCCCTGAGTGCTCCTGAGATACCAGGGAGCAGGGGAAAGATGTGCCACCTCACCGGCAAGCCAGCTTATCCTGGTGCCACTGGGAACAGCTCAGCCCAGAGCAGAAAATGTCACGGTGCTGCTCACCTGGAGCCAGCGCTAGCCCATCTATGCAACTGAGTAATAACTTTGGTGACCTATAGCACTGAGCATCTCATCTCATCTTATGGATGAGAGAGAGAGCGCCAAGAGACAGGAGCAATTTATTCCAGACCATACATTCAAGCAGTAGTGATGGGGAAACCCACCGAGCTCTAGTCTTGGACCTGAATTAGTCCATGACAGAAGGCAGAAACCTCTCTTTCTCCTTGCCCACACACCTGGAATCTTGGGTGGCTGCAGGAGGAGCACAAAATGGTTCAGCAATTCCCCCGCAATCCTTTCCCCCTACCTTAGTCTCCATTTTCTCAGCTTCTCGCCCCTTCCAGGCTCCTGCAGGGGCAGAGGACCAGAAATCTCCTGCGAAAGGCTGTTGCACAGTACTTTCCTGGTAGCAGAGGAAATACTGTACTCAGGGGATTTCCTTTTGCCTGTCACTTCTGTAGGCACCAAAGGTCCCAAAACTGAGTAGGTCCCGGAGCAGGGGAAGGAGCTGGGACTTACCTGCCCAGGGGCCCTGGGCACAGGGGGAGGACCTAGCCTGGCACGATCAAACTGACTCCCAAATAAAAGCCAAGCAAGGAGAACCCAACAGAACTGAAGCCACAGGAACACCAGAGGGCTGGGTCAGTACCTTGATTTCTGGGACTGAAATCCTAGATTCAGGATTTTTATCCAGCATCCGTGTAATCAGATCCTTCAAGAAGTCTGTAACTTCTGGCCTGGGGAAAGGAGAGGAAAGAGATGAGATGGGGAAAGGGGTGGATGCTGCCTCCTATCTTCACCCCAGTGCCTGCCTGCCTTCCTGGGCAGACTTGGGCTGGATCCCAGCCCTGGCAGGGATGCAGCTCTGGGTGCTTATGCACTCAAGGTGCCACACAAACTTTCCTTCCCAAATATCCCCCAGAGAAACAAAATATACCCTTTTTGGGCAATCTGAACTGTGATCCCACATGTATGGGGCTGGGAGTGCCTGACACCAATTCCACCTGGCCAAAACCTGGCTAAAACCCAACAGGCAGCAACTGCAGAGGTTAATCTGTTCCCTTTGCAACTTCAATCGCTCCTTCTTCAGCAACTGCAAACCAAGAGATGTTGCCTTCACGTTTAATGCAAAGGAAGCATTCCAGGACTGAGGGTGAACAAAAGGGCTCAAAGCCCCAGTTTTGCAAAACTGCAGCGAAGCAGGGCCAGGCCCACGTGGCAGCACCTGAGAAATGGTTCAAAAGAGCTTTAAAATAAGGGCTGAGGGTTGGGTTTTGGGATACTTACTGGTCTGGGAACTCCAATGTTTGGGTCTTGATTTTATTGTGTAAACTCAGGATCCTTTCATCCATAAAAGGGCACTGCCACAAAGGAAAAATACAGTGAGAAAAGCAACAACCTCCTTTAAGAAGCAGCAGCGGGGCAGCCACTCGAGCGTCAGGCTCTTGTAGGGTTTGATGGAGACCAAGAAGTCAGTTAAAGGGAAATACCGGAAGGTTTCCTCTTATATCAATGTCTTCTTTGAAATGCAAAAAAAATAACATTTGACTAAAAATGACCACGTAACTACAACGGATCCTTTCCTAAAAATTCTGGCCAGGCACAGTATTCTTTCCCCAGGGAAAAAAAAGAAACACAGCCCTTTTTGTCTGTACCCATCCCATGGGCAGGCGGAGGTTTCCTGTTCCCACCCACACACCCCCAGTCTCCTCTCAGCAATTCCCAACTGCTCAAGCAGAGGTTCAGGGTACAAATCTCACCGTGTACGATGCATGTGGGAGACAGACAGCAAACCCCCCCAGACCACCAACAACACTGAAAAAATGAATCTCATTACCTGCCCAAACACGAAGCAGTACAGCGTGATCCCCATGGCCCAGACATCCAAAGCCTGCAGAAAGGAGAAAGCACAGTTATATCTGCAACAGACAATATGTGCAAGGAGAATTAGTCCAAAATCCCTTATATTGTTATTAAATACCTTTCCAGAGAAGATTTTCCTGGTTTCTGAGAGCGTCTCTGGTGCCATGAAGGCGGGGGTGCCCACTGTGTTGGTTAAGAGGGCATCGGCTCCCTTGAACTCGTTGCTCACTCCAAAGTCAGCAATTTTGACATGCCCATCTTCCCCCACAAGGAGGTTGGAAGGTTTAATATCTCGATGGATTATCTTTTGATAGTGCACTGCAGCCAAAGGAAAAACAAGCAATTCAGCAGCAGCAAAAGAGTCACGAAGCCCCCATGCAACTTTAAGCCTTCTGCTAACCACCACCAGCCCAAGCTTCAAAAGAAATGGCACTGTACACCAGCAGAAACTCCAGCCCTAGGTGTTAAAAAAAAAATAAAAAATAAGAAACCCTTTTTTTTTGCACAGACACTCACAGTATTCAATGCCCTTGATCAGATCCTGGAAGTAGAACCGAGCCTGGTCCTCACTGAGAGGTTTCAGGGTTGGGATTTCCATCACGGGGCTGCAAAGGCAACAGAGAACAGAGGTTGTTCCCCATCCAGACGTGTTGAAACAAGTCTTTTCTGCTAGTGACAGCATGTGGCCCCAAGTGGAGGTGCACATGGAGGTGTACAGAACTGTAACTGGGTTGGGGAGAGGCTACCCAAACCCACAGGAGACCCACCATGAACCTCCCCACTGTCTCTGAATTCCACGCCCACCTCAGATGGCAAACTCATGTCATGTTGATGCTTTAGTAGATTTAAATGTAGAATTCAGTACTCACCCTTGCTTCACCAGTTCAAACACTGAAACACAAAAGAGAAGGTGATTGCTGATCACTTACAGGTGATTCTGTGAGCACAGAACCAGCACAAAAGCAACTATTTTGATTACAAAAGTTATGAAAACAATATCTTTTTTTTTTAAAAAAAAAAAAAAAGGGAACCACCGCTACCACCAAGTAGTGGTGCATCTGCACCACTGAGTGCATATGTGTTTTGAAGTCTGCTGATTGCTGTCTGGANATTTTTTTTTAAAAAAAAAAAAAAAGAGGCACTTTCTCATGCAAGGCACACACCATTTTACACCCTTCTATCTTCAATTAAGGAGATGCTACCAACTACCTTAATGCTGCAGCTTTAGCATCATGAAACACCCTCCAGTACCCTGAAATCCCCAGTTTGCCTGCAAGACCAACCTGAGTCCATGCTGTGAGCAAAGCTCTGCACTTGGCCATGAAGGCATCACAGACTCCTCTGCTAGTACAGGCTGAACATAAATGATGGAAAATAATTGTCTCCTCCAAATGCATGTGTATTTACATCAAGCAAACCACTGAAGTCTGCAAGACAGGTTGGGAAGGAGCTCATAATTAACACATGCCTTGTTCTCAAAGCACAAAATAATAAAGCTGCTTTCTAGCAGCCCAGCTTCAAAGCTGAGAAGATAAATGCTGGTACCTGATGTCAAATTAAGGCCTATAAAGTGCTATAAAGCACTCCTGCCTTCTTTCTGAGCCCAGACTGTATCCTGTTCGTTCTGACCATTAGAGGGCATTTGCTCCTCGAGCATGTCCAGACCATACTCACTCCAGAGGAGGGACCCAACCCCACACGCAGCCACCCAAAATGTGGGGTTACTCTTTGCCCTGACAAACCCCCATCCCGCTGACACCCCACGAGAGCCACAGGGCAGTGGGCACTTACCCATATAGAGGTGGTCCTCACTGGGGTCATCCAGGACCTGCCAAAAAAACCATAAAGGAAATTAAGCAGCACCAAAAAGCCTTGCAAATTAAACACTGTGATTTTTTTACTTAGTGGTCATCTCAATTCTGCACCATCTGCATGATCTACTAATCTCCCACCTTCTACCCAGGAGTCAGGAAAAAGAAAAGGGGAGGGGGGGCAGAGATATAGCTGTACTTCAAAACAGCAAACATTTAAAAATCACAGGAAGCATCATCTGACTCACAAGCCAAATAAACTCCAGCCTGCACATCTTTAACTCTTGATTTTTGGACCATTTCATACAGTCAGTGGATGGAAGACGGGGCAGCTGCTCTACCGAACCAGCAGGAACACCAGTTCTTCCCCAAAACCCATCTAAGCACCTGTTCCTCCAAGGAAGCAACATTTTTCTGCATTTCCCTTTTCAGGCAGGGAATAAAAAAAAAATCCTCTTTTGAAATGGGGGCAATAAAACCCCTTTTAAACCAGGGAAAACATGAGTCTCCCATTGTCAGGACCTGCCATGACCATCCTAGCCCCTGTGTGGTTGCTCCCCTCTGCCCAAGCACATGTAGCCCATCCCCACAGCATCCAGGCTCCTCCGTGCTTGGGGTGGGTTTTGGGAAGGGGCAGCCATGACACATGGTTGGCTGGCACTCACCTCCACCAGCTTCACCACATTAGGGTGGTCCAGCTTCTTCAGGATGGCGATCTCCTGGTAGACCTGTTCAATGGGCCCTTTGCGCTGCACGCAGCCCTCAGAGGCAGATTTGGCCCCGCGGGGTGGCGGGCGGCCTATGGAAAAGGCAAAGATGGGGCTTCTGGTCAGGAATGAGCCCTCAGGGCCCCCAAAACATAGGATCATAGAATAGTTTAGGTGTGAAGGGACCTTTGAAGGTCAGCTAGTCCAACACACCTGCAATAAGCAGGGCCATCTTCAACCAGATCAGGCTTCTCAGATCCCCGTCCAACCTGACCCTGAATGTTTCCAGGGATGGGGCAATCACCACCTCTCTGGGCAACCTGGGCCAGTGTTTCACCACCCTGATTGTAAAAAATTTCTCCCATACATCTAATGTAAATCTTCCCTCTTTTAGTTTAAAGCCTTTACCCCCTGTCCTATTGCAACAGGACCTGCTAAAAAGTCTGTCCCCATCTTTCTTTTAAGGCCCCTTTAAGCACTGAAAGGCTGCAGTAAGATCTCCCTGGAGCCCTTTCTTCTCCAGGCTGAACCCCAACTCTCTCAGCCTGTCCTCATAGCAGACAGAGGTCTGCTCCAGCCCTCTGATCATTTTTGTGGCCTCCCCTGGACCCATTCCAACAGGCACACCTCCTTCCTGTGCTGAGAACCCCAGAGCTGGATGGAACACTCCAGGTTGCGTCCCCCCAGAGTGGAGCAGAGGGGCAGAATCTCCCACCTCACCCTGCTGGGGATGCACCCCAAGATGTGATTGACTTTCTGGGCTGTGAGCACACATTGCCAGCTCATGCCCAGCTCTTCATTCCCCAGTACCTGCAAGTCCATCTCCTCAGAGCTGCTCTCAATCCCTTCATCCCCCAGCCTATATTGATACTGGGGGTATAACCCCCCCCAAACCCTAAACCTTTTGTGCCACTTACGGGGAAAGCCCGCCTGTCTCATCAGCTTCTTTTTGGAGAGAACCTTCATTGCCTGCAAGAGCAGAAAAACCTGTGAGATTTAGGGCAAATTAAGGATAAAATGGGGCTGGCAGGATGGGGCCAGCACAGAACTGGGCAGGGAGGCAGCAGAGGGGATCTGTCCCCATATCCCCTGCCCCACTGTGGGCTCTGGGACCATGCACTACTCACATAGTAGGTGTTATCGTCCTCGTTGTAGGCCAGCTTCACCACCCCGTAGGAGCCCTAGAGAGG
>VZRU01001320.1:0-16514 GCA_013398155.1 Pedionomus torquatus | reverse complement strand
TATATATTATTTTATTTCCCCCTCCGGCCGCGGGCTGCACGGCCCCGCCTTAGCTCGCAGCGCAGCCGCGGGATGCAGCCGGGGGACCGCGGCCGGTCGCACTCCTCCGCACCCCGCGACCGCCAGAGCGACACAAACCGCAGCGTCCTCCCGCAGCTCGGCCGGGGCTCCCTCCCCTCTGCCCTTGGGCAAACGCAGAATTTCCAGCCAGTACCGAATTGGGTTACCCGCATCAGCTCCCCTGCACCTTGGAGAAGCGGTTGGCCAACGCTTCTGAAATCATCACCTAAAGGGGGTTTTAGAAACCAGTTGTTGGAAAATGTCACAGCAGCCACCAGCAGGCCACCACCACCACCACTGAGCACAGCTCCTGCTCAAGTTGCAGCTCTGCAGCCCTGGGACGGAGGCGACGCTGCCGCATGGGCACAGCCTTGAACTCCCCAGCTGGCACCAGCCCTTTGTAAACATCTATGTTGTCTTCATGCTAATTCTTCAAGGGTTTTTTCATGGAGCACATTCCCATCAAGCACCGTCCTTGTGCTGAGCTCACCTGCAGTTTTCTGATCGACTCTTCTTTCCAAGAAGAAATGGCTTCAACCTTCAGGAGATGTGAACACCAAGGCTGGTACAAAAACCCTCTTCCTCATTTTGCTTTGAGACCCATTTGTGGCCACCACTTGGGCATCGTAGAGCTCCCCAGAGCAGAGCCATGCTACCACATGAGCTTTGCAGATAAACACTGCTATTTTGACCAGGATCTTGAAAACCACTCTAGAAATCAAGTTTATGCACTTACTGTAAAATAATAGGTTCTCCAAATGTTTTATGGATTGAGCTCCTCCGTGCTGATTAATGGAGCTCTGATAATGTAGCTGAGAGTGGATGAGCCACCAAAACCAGTGCTCCCATGAAGCCCACGTGGCAACCTGGGTTACTCTTCACAGTTAGAAATCCAGCTGTGATTTTAAAGGCAGACACAGATTATCCGCCAACACCCACGCCGCAACACTAATTAATGAGCTGCATAAACTAGCACTGGACTACCCGCATTCCAACCACATCTTAGAGCTTCTCTCTTCCTGCCTCCCCTGCCAGGGCTCCAGCAGAGCCAGGTTTAGGTCTGCTCTTGCAGTTGAATCAAGTGCTTCCTGGCAGGGTCTCTCCAAGACACTTAACGGTGTTCAGCTTTTATACCGCCACAGGGTGACAGAGCCGGCACCCCCATCCCCAAGGGTCACCCACAAAAGATTGACACTCATAAAAGCACGATTCCAATCTGCCTCAAAATCCTGCACTGCATCTGCAACAAAATTTTCGCCCCAAAGAAGGATCTAATTGCTAGACATCAACAGCAGCACATTGGCTATTGAGTTAGTTGCGACCTCCATGTATTCACCCCCGAAACCAGAGCGGTTAAGTGACACTCAGCACCTACGGGAGAAGACAAACCTTCCAGCTGAGCCAGGGCTTTTGTTCAGCCAATTCCACTCTCCTCGGCCACTCTTCGCACAAGGACACGTGCGACAACAATGCCGGGACTTTGCACCATTGGACCTCTCCGATTGAATCCTGTTTTTTTCCCTTCTGCCAGCACCACCTGTTTCAACAGAGTAAACAGTGACTGCAGATAGGTTAAATGCAAGGACATGTTTTAAATGAGACTCCCCACTCTTTGCTACTTAAAATGAGCACAAAGGAGCTTCGTTCACATTTTCCACTATTTTTTTTGTACCGTGGTGTTCATAAAGCCAGCACTGATTCTGAAAATGTCACCACTAAGAGCAGATACTTTTTTCATCGTGACTGTGCTGCTCCCCTCGGTGTGTTTATAACACAGTCAAGAGAGTCTTTTCTCCCCATTCAATTCTTATTCTTAATTTCAAGCACAAAACAGAAGCGAAATGGGTGGAAACTTAAGGGAAAGCGTAGGTTATTACAAACAAAACGCAAGTTCGTTCAATAGAAGACCATGATTTATTGATGGTTATTTTGAAACACGGATGACTGAATATAATAAAAAGACATTTGTAAAAAAAAAAAAAAAAAAAAAAACAGGAAAACAAATAAATCTCATCTTTAAACGCATCACTTGAAGGCATTGATTAAGGGGACACCGTGTGCTGGCAGTTCCTGGTGCAGCTGACGGAACAACATGGCACATTTGTTCCTTTCCTGGGTCTTGCCTAGGGTGTGGAACAGCCGGGCTTGGAAGTAGAGAACATCTCGGAGCTGCTCTTTGCAGTCCACTTTGCCAAAGTAAGCCTTGGCTTCATTGAGATTCAAGATAGCAGATTCCAAAGCTGTGGAAAAAAGGGGGGACAGTCCTATTTAAGACAGTATCACAACTCCAAGCAATGCAGCTCAGCTCTAAGGAGCCCAATTATGAATTCCTCAGCTTTTCAAAACAATTTGTGTCTTAGCAACGTGTTCTTTCAGCTAGTTTCTGTTATTCAGCCTTTGCCGCAAAACATGGGTGTGCAAGTACGCAGATAAACAAGAGTCTGTTATAAACACTGCATCTGCTGATAACTGATTCCAAACTGATTTTGCTATCTGATGACTGGTAACACACTCTGCTGTATCATTTAAACTTTCTGAACAGGGATTGCGTAGCAGGACTCTAATATCTACACTGGTTTGCACCTCTCAACTTCTGAGCAGTGTCAATGAGAAGAATCACTCTTCACACTACCTTCAATCTTCTTCTGTGGAGTGTAGGAAGCTGCAGAAGCCACCTGACATTTGGCCACCAAGAACATGGCACAGCCTTTGTCCAGGACAGCTCCGTGAGCCAAGACAGGTTCTATTGCCGTCTGCAGGATATTCAGGGCTTGTTCAGGAATGCCAAGGATCAGCTGAAAGAGAAATACTTGCTAGTCCAATATTGGAATCCACTGGTAAGGGCAGCTTCTTCTCAGAAGACCAACATAAACCACATTTGCTTCTAATAACGCAATGCGCTACAGACAAGGATGTAAATTTTCCCCCCACAATCTTCTTTTACATCAAAACTTATTAGTAGAAATGAGTGCTCTATGAAACGATGAGGCATGGCTTCTCCACTGCAGCCAGCGCTGACAGCCACATCTCTGCCAGCTCAGAATAAACAATGTAACTGGACTCCATTACACGCATTATTTGTAATTCAAACACATGCCAATCTGTGCTACTAGAAAGCCAAAATACTAGCAGAAAAAAAATAACAACTGAAGAAATTAAGGCAGGGCCAATTTATGCTTGTCTGCGTAATTATATGCAGTAACTACAAATCTTAGTGATACACACAAAACTCAACTTCTATTAATTTCCTCCAAAGATTCCACATCTAGAATACACTTCTTCAGAATCAGAGATTTGATTCCAACAAGGCTGTGTCCTTAAATCTCACAGGAATAATAAAACCAATATCTAGATCCCCAGAATAATTGTTGCCCCACAGCCCTGTGAAAACACACATCAGACGTACCTGGGAGAAAGCCAAGTTCAGCACGGTTTCAGAAGCCAAGTACTGTAGGCTATATTCCCGAGAGAGGGCGAGAGCCTGCAGCAGGACAGGCAGCGCTATGGTGTGACACGAGGATCTCCAGTAGAGCTCTGCTATCGACAGCAGTACGCTACCCAAAACAGCGGGGAAGAAATGTAAGTATTTTCTTCTGATGAAAAACTATCCACCTGTTTCCCAAGCAAGTATTCCATCCATAATGGTATTGATTTTAATATGAATTACGTTACTGCATATGCAATAAACTTCAATTACACCCGTAAGAGGAGCTGCTACCAACATAGAAAAGATTAAATAGCACTATTACTACCCTGAAGGTAGCACAAAGGGACGCCCACACACATACATTTCTATTTCCTACTTCTTTTGGATACAGCATTTTCTTTTTCCATAAGTCCTCCTAAAACATTAGAAGAAGTTTACTACCTTTTAGTTTACGCATTAAAGATGACTAGGTTTCAATTCCACAATATTTTAAGGAATTCCCCATATCATGATTAATAAATGACATTACTGTGTAAACTCCAAATCACAGTAGGTGATCTGAAGACTAGTGAAGTCTGAACACAGACAAACTGAAATGACTGACTCTAATCACTGCTAAGTGTCTTTAATACTCTGAAAATGAAACTTTCTTACCTAATCACCATCTCGGTGTTCTTGATTTTCTGGCAGTGGATCAACAATTTCTGCAAAAGTTTGTGTGCCTCTGACATTTGGTTTTGGGCTTTCAATACAATGGCTTTTCTGCCGTGGTAGAAAGAAAACATCACCAATTGGATTTTTAGATTTTAGATGCAATTCTGCTCTTCAAGACACAGTAAATAAGGTCTCTATTTTATGACTTCTGTTTCTTGCAACTGCAGAAAGGCATTCTGACAAAGCGTGTGTCTGCTATATATATGTGAGGAAATCGGATACCTCTGATTCCAGCTGGACAACTCACAGGCAGAAAGGATCAAACTCATAAAACAGATTTAAATAGAAAACTGGCACTGCCAAAAAACAAAGGCCAAACAGGCAACAGAAGCGGGAAGGCACACAAGCAAGAAGGCACAGGTAATTATTTGCAAGAAAAACAGAGATGGGGTAAAGTAACTAAAATCCATGTGTACTAACCAGGACATGGAGCAACATGGAAAGGATGAGAACAGGGAAAAAAGAAACAAATACACAGCAGTAGGGGATGCATAAAAACACTCTGAGCCCATACACCAAATAGAATATTTAAAGACCAGGGAAATCATAAACAGTCCAATTCCAGAAGGACAAGCATCAGGTCCCACAGCTTGAATACTGCTCTTCTGGCTTACTGGCACTGGCTACGTTTTTAAGCCTTTCGCCTCACTGAAAAGTCAACAAGCAATTGCTTTTGACAGGGAGTTGTTTTTCATACTTGCCAAATAACAATTTTCAACCCTACCTATTTCTAACATGTTGTTTCCATTTAGAAACAAAATGATGTTAAGGTGAAAGAAAAAAAACATGCCTGTCCCATTTTGTAGGTGTAGAAACCAGGACACAGATGAAGCTCTTATGCAGCAGAGCTGAGACTAGGCCTGAGATCCCCAGCTACTTGCCATAAAATTCCACATTCTGCTTTGGTTTGAGTAGTTACCACGGCAGCTTTTGAAGTAGTATCCTGCGTTCTCACAACAGATCTACAGCTCTAGAATAACACCAACTTCAGCAGTGCTATTCCAATGTTTAAAATGCCCAGAGAAACAACTTGAAATTATTATTGCAGGACATACTCTAATTGAATAAGCACTGCAGGCTGGAGAAGGTGACTGGAATTAGGTCTGGAATGGGAAGAACATGTAAGCACACATGACTGTCCGCAATCGTTTTGCCAAGTCTTTCATTCTTTCCATGGGACACACCTGCAAGTGTATGCAAATTCACACTCTCTTACCTGTATACGCCTTCAATGCTGTTAAGTGCTGTAATTCCTGCTACAAGAGAATCTGCTGTATGATATCTACCATCATTCATGGCTCTCTCAAACTGTATTTTCTGATCAAACAGCATCCAAAGCTAAACAACGAACATCCAGAAACAAGTTTTAGAAGCTGCGCCTGCCCATTTTCTAAGTTAGAACTTAATTCTTATTTTCCCCTGTGGATATTTGTCTAGACACAACTAACTCCACTGTTCAATTACTGGATTAACTAAATTACTGTCCTCAACAGAAACGCTCAGGTCTGGCTTAATGTTTCAATACCAAAGCTCACCTATTTGACTGCATTTTAAGTAAAAGAGCTCTTTTAAACCATTACTAATGCTTTGAAACAGCGGGCTTGTTCTGAGGCTAAAAGAGAAGGACCAAACTGTATTTAATGCAATCTTGAACACTTCAATGTAAATACAATCTTACAGACTCGTATGTGTTTCCCAGAGTCACACAAACCCCAGCCTATTCTCTCAGTTATTTCTGGATCGTAGTATATCAAAATAAGCAGCACTAATTAAACAGAACTTTGAAGCCCTAAGTCAATGCAGAGCATTTAATTACGCCTCCTTCGTAAGCATGTATAGGATATTCCTCTGTCTAGGACATTTCTATTTAAATAGCTTTTTCTCAGGAGGCTATGGGAAGATAAATATCTCTGCAGTCCTAAGATAACAGAGGCATCTTTTTCACACTTTTTGTAGAAAAGTTTATGTTGTACAGCTTCCTGTGAGGTCATGAGCCAAGTGAAATTAGCAAAGGTATAGCCCAAGGCATAGAGAGGAAAGAATTCAGATGCAATGGAATTCTGATCCTAATGTATCATAGCTATATAATTTACAGGCCAAACTATAAGTACTCCACCTGCGCATGCTGACTGTTGGGAGGGAACCTTTCCTTTAGGTGTTTCAATATTTCAGAAGCAGCTGCAAAATACCCCTGTAACACAGAAACAGCACTCTGATTAATGTACTTCGGGACAGGCACCGCTCCCTGTGATTTCAACACAGCCTTCACAGAAAAAAACTTGCCAAGCGAAAACACTGTCTATTCTTCGCCCCCAGTGCAGACATTAAAGGCAGAACAAAACAGGAGTCGAGTCTCGCACTCCTCGTTGATAACACCCACACGTCCTCTCGCCCAAATGCTGTTTCTGCCGGTAGCCACACAGCTCACCTGCTCTGCGTGCAGCTCCGCCAGGTGACACAACACCACAGCGAAGGACTCGGTGTTATTCTGCTGAACGCCCACGTTCACAGCCTCCAGACTGTTCATGCTCAGCAATGTTTGGGCTTGTTGAAGTGCCATGGTGCTTGTGCAAGAGAAACAGTCTTTTAGCTTTCAAACAACAACCAACCACCATTTTTAATGCACGGTCTTGTTATGACAACACTCTACACGTTTTCTGTTAAGCCAGAGGCCTGGAGAAGAATGAGAACCTGCAAAACAACTGCTCTCCAGGAACTCTGGACTCTGCAGGCACAGCAAGTACTACACAGTGAAAGCTGAGCACAGACTAAGCACAGAGATGCTGAAAATGGGAGCACAGGAACAATTTATGCACTATTTGCCACTACTAAATGGAAACTCAGTCTCTTCTCCAGTATGAGTTTTAAAGGAACACAAGAGAATGGAAATAATTGCACTCAGCCTGTACTGAATCAGAGTCTGATTGCTTTATTTTAATGCACTGGAGAGACAGAGTCACTTGTTACACCTATATAAATAACTCAAAATGCATTATGTGCTAACAAGTACAGTGAGCTAACCCAAGAGTTCAAAAGAAACAAAATACCTGCGGCCATATAATCTCCAAATGGCAGTCTTCTGTGCTATACTAATATCAATAAGCTCTGACAAGCTGTGTTTCCAGTGCAACAGATCAGAATCTTTTAAGGCATCCATTAGTTTGTTGGCAGCCTTTCCTGCAAAAGCTCTTTGCTGAACCAAGGACTGTATTCCCAGGGAAGCAAGGTACTGGGGAGAAGACAAAAAAATACCAAAAGCACTGAAAGACATTAGAGTAAACTGGGTTTGCAAATTACACCAGAGCAAGAGTTCTAAACTAAGAAAAAAATCCCAAAGACAAAGATGTGATGTTATTCAGCAGAGACAAAGGAACACTGCTCCAGGCAGTTCTTTAAATACCCACTTATGCACACCCACACATATGTGAATGTCATTTTGTTAGATTTGAAAGGTAATTTCCACTCCCACACACCCAAGTCTTAAAGAGGATGACAGGACTTGTACCTGGATTTCTCCAGTGATGAAACAAGCTGTGAAAACACAGAGCCTTTCCTCCCCTTCCCCACCAAGAGGCCATGTTTGCTCTCATCTCCCAACATCAGCAGTTTAGCTCCTTTTAGAACAATTCTCTTAAAGTGATTGCAGATATTGGGGAAGACAGAACTAAACATTAACAGCCAACAGACCCAGGGCACAAAACTATTTAAGGGGGAGGGTTGCCATGCCAGATTTCACAGCTGGGACAGAGCTATACAAGTAAACTTGTGTTCAAAGCCCTGCCAGAGGCATCGGCTCTGAGTTTCAGGGAAGGCAGAGAGGCATGAGAACCTCCCCTCCCCTGAGCGCCAGCCCATTGTGCTACAGGCCTAAGGCCAACGTGGTGGATGAGGCCAGGCTAGTAGCCACAGAGAGATTTTCTGCCTGAAAAATAGACAAATTAGAAGGAAAACCAGCAAGCCTTGCAATAATGCATTGGCTTTAAAGCAAATGAACTCTGGTTTGTTAATACAAAGAGTAAAGACTATAGAAACAGCTAGATTTTGGAGTGTTAAAATTGACTTGTTTAAATTCAGCTACATATTTCGAACAGACCAGCCACAAATCCTTATCACACACACTCCCCTCCTGAAATGCGTTTGTCCTAGAATAAAGTTAAGGATAAATGAAATGGACTTACCGGCAAACCAAAATGTAAAGATTTGTTTACAGAGTGCTCCAGCAGAACACAGCTATCGAATATCTTCTGCTCCAAGATGTACAACCAGCTCTAGCAAGGAAAAAAAAAAAAGTTAAAATCTCTCATTGCAAGCTCTTCTCTTACTTTTTGCACAGAATGCACAAAACCTCACCAGAAAAAAGAAAGCACTTCAAAATTAAAATGATACTAAGGAAACTATTAAATCCTGCACAGCAAAACCTTTCAAAAGTGCAGCTGGGCTGGGACACTGCCTCGACAGCAGCCAGAGCTGGAGGTTCAGAGTAATGCACAGAAACCCATCATCAGTTAATGCAGAAAGCAGTATCTCAGGAGTTTGACACCACTGATGCCAATTCCTTATACCAACAATGTTAACTACAGAACAAAATACAGAGGAATCTAAGTCTTTCCCTACTAATTTTTGTTTGCTCAAAAGAGGGCCCGTTACTCCTTTAGAATCCAACAGACAGTAAGGAAGAAGTTTATTAATTACTTTGTCTCTTTAAAACTTTTAAGACTAAATTTCTGAGACCGCAACCCCTGTTTGAGAAAGTAATCCTGAGCTGCAACATAACCATCCCATGACCTCCCTGCGGTTTGTTGCTCTGGGTGACCCATCTGCTGGACAGTTGTATTTAAATTACTGAAGCATTTGATAAGACACTATTGTAAGAGCAGTTTTGCAACAGTTCACTGAGCAAAGGCTCGAATAACAGAGGCAAAGGTGACTTAACCTCTGTTTCAACACAGCTACCTTACCAGGCAATGCTGCAAGCAAACATGGTCGTTAGACTCCTGTGCAATTCGGATGGCTTCCTGAAGTGCCAGTTCAGCCTGTTGGCTATTGGCAAACAGAAAGAGAACATATTAGTATTCCCACACTATTTAACATACAACATTACAGAAGAATATTGACCTAAATTATGCATATCGCACTCAGAAGATAATTCAAGATTTAATAGACTGCTGAGAAAGCCTCTATTTTCCTCCAGGCACTTCAGAAATAAATTCTAGAAGACAATAAGCAAGACAGCATCCGCAAGCCACTACAGAAATGCAACTGTAAGCCCTAAGTGGGCTTTCAAACTCCCTGCATGCCAATGTGCCACGTAATTGTTTGAACAGGGGCAACGGAAATAAGTAGAATAAGTTGTTGCTCTCCATTTTGCAGATGTCCTTCCCATCTCCAGTCCTTTTACGTGACGCATCCAGGCAGCAGTCAATAAATGCAAACCATACAGGGAGATGGGTAAGTCGGCTTTATCAATAAAATAACACCCAGCCCTAGGGCATTGTAAGATTGAAAAAAACACAGACATCTTTTTTTTTTAATTACTCTTTTTCCAGATCATCAGCTCTATGTTGATTTATATGTTAACAGAAGCCTAACCACATTTCCTTGAGAATACAGCTGAAAATAGGCATTCATGTCCACTGACCTTTCTGAGGTCATGGCAATGTAGCAATTCAGAACTTAAAAACCTAGGAAACAGTTGCAGCCGGACACAGACAAATGTCAACACTTACCCCGCTGTAGATGCCTCAGTTATTATGGAAACCAAATAAATGTCACAACAGAAACAAACCAAAACAAAGCAAGATTCCTAGAAAATTCCAACCCAACTGCAGCTGTTATCAAAACAGAGAAAGACCATTCTTCTCCTGAACTGATTTTCAGAACGAACAGGTGGTCTACCTGACAGCTCTTACGAGGTGCAACCGGATGAATTTTAGTGGTGTGGTACAACTTACTAATGGCCAAAGCGACAGTGCAGTGCAGCCAGGTTCAGAGCAGCATATCTCAGACTCCGGCCGTAACCTTCATCCCCGTTGCTTTTGCTTTCTGCTCCAGTGAGAATTAAACGGTCGAAATAATGAAGGAGACTGTGTGTTGAACTGAAGACATCTTGCACTCTGAGGCTATTTAAGTAGCTTAAATAATGCTAAAAATCAAAGCAAAAATCAGCTTTTACTATACATAACCATTAAAACAAAGTTTTTGGTTCATAGCTACTATGTATCTTACTGAGAAAAGCTGCCTAACAAGCACAACCATGAAATACTGCATGGTCAAGAAAGTGCATGGTAAGAGGTTGCAGCAATACTGATACTACCTGTGGCTGAATTTCTTTAAATCTTGGATAAAATCACTTTTTTTCCCCCTATCAAGATCTTCCAATCAGTGTCCCATAGGCCAAGATCTGGCCGTTAGAATTATCCCACCCAGCCTGAGATCTGTGCATAGGCAGCATCCCTGCATTTATGTGCTAAGTGAGAACGGGAATGGAGATGGGACTCCTACTGTGTCTGCACTCAGGAAGATACCCAGAAGCACAAGCACTGCTTCCAAACGCCGTGCAGATAGAAATGAGATGCTAAAACTATGTATTTTCTTCTGGGCATTGAGACCTGGGCAGGAAAATCCTTTATGTCAGACCAACAGAACACTGGAGAGGACTTGTGGAGTTGTGAGGACCAGCCCCTGCTACAGCAGCACTTTCAAGGATAGATCTCCAAACGGGAGCAAGGAAAATCCTGTCTGCCTCAGCCCAGGGCTACTGGGAGGAAGAGTTAGAAAGTAAGGCAGGAGAGAGTTGACTGAGAATTCATGGAACTTGCTCAATAAGTTGTCAAGGAACAAGGCAAATGCTCACAGCACAGGTCTGGAACCAGCTCTCATGGGGAATTGCCTATTGCTTTCACTATAAATTGATATTATGCACCAGAAGTAAAGTCAACATCAGTAAGCAAAACAACAGACACTGCACTTAATATTGACATTTAAACTAGGGGAGTATGAGGCCTGAAATTTCTTAAGAAAATGCATGCAAAAAGAAATGAGTTTTAGATTTAGTTCAACAAGAATGCATTCATGTAGTCCCACCGAAATTAAGAGGATTATATCTGTGCATAAAGCTAGACATGTGGTGAAGTACTCAGCTTAATTAAGGTTTCTGTACCTTCAGGAGCTTCAGTCTGAATTACTCAACATTTACATGCAACTTGCTCACATTTTCATCATCTGCTTATATTTCAGTATAGAATAAATTACTCCCAAATAATCTCATCCTAGAGATAAGAAATCCCTTTACAATCATTTTGGATGAAGAAAAAGATACTTACTGCTTCAGCAAAGTCTGGATTAAATTTTAACAAGTTGTTCAATTCCTTTTGTAAAGATGCTGGAGTAAGAGCCTTTGTTTCATCATTCTTTAATAAAGAAGCCTGGAATAACAATTGCAAAGTAAAAGTAAGATAAGTAACTCCATCTAAAGGGTTAGAAATGTATTTTGATACATGCTTGTCAGTTTGTTATCTGCTTGAAGAGAACATTAAAGAAGATTTTCTAACACCTCTATTTATTCTACTACGATAGCGAAACGTTAGTGGCAGTTTTATTCAATGCTATATTATAGCATTCACTTTCCAGAGATCAAAGAGACCATGTAAAATAAAGGCTTATTCAAATGACTGTTTAAAAGTACTTATAAGAATTCTGTTTAAGTTTCCCTTTGAAGAACTAATACAACGGATTCCTCACTGGAATTACTAGTATCTTCCCACAAAAAAACCCATGAAATTAAACAAAAGTAAATCCATAGTTTGCTTCAGCAAGTAGATCAACGAATAAAAAAATTAAAATAATCTGGTTACTAGAATAAGCATTACTGAATAATAAAAAGACTTCAAACTTCAGAACCCTCCTAAACAACAGGATTCTTCCGTAATACTCTAATAAGGAGTGAGAAAAAATATACATGCTGGCAACATGCTCTACATAAATCACACCAGCTAAAAACCACAGTGTAACAGAGTGTCAGGACAACTAAAATCCACACCTTGCACCAGATCACCGCAGTCTGTCTTGCTTTCTCATTATACCCCATTTCTAGCTCTGCTCCTTGATTAGGGGGTCCCTATTCTACAGGCGTGTAGGGAGGCTGAAGTGCTGTAACTGGAACCGAATCACAGGGATTTGAATGGCACTGATGCCAGCAACCAGACTGGGGACCACAGGTCATAAAGGCCCGTGTGTCCGTGATGCCAGCAATGGGAGGAAGTGAGAGCACACGTCAGTGGGTGACCTTCAACTTCAACCTGGACGAGGCAGAAAGTTAGATAAGCAGCTTGAGAGCCAAGGATTGAAACAGCCATAAGACTAGGCTGGATATGTTTCTGCGAAGGAGATGACTGGAGGAAGCTCAAGCCAAGAAGGAGGTCAACAACTGATGGAGGTCACAAGCCAACTGATGGAGAGACATAGGGCTTTTGGGTCAACTGAGAGATGCATCTGTATGTGTATCGTGTCTTTGTGCCGGAGGCAACCGGAGACAAGACAATCACAGTGCCAGCTCCTTGATAAACTGAGCATATAATCCCAGTTAGTGGTGGAATCAAAAGGGAGAGAGCTTGAGCAAGTAAGTGTATATATTTCACATCTTCATCCAGGAACAGGGTAACAGAAGCGTGCTCAGCCTCCCCACTGGTTGCACTGGGGAGTCACAGAGCTGCAAGAGCCTTAGTGCTGGATTCAACAACTCCTAATGGTAAAGATCCTAACGGGACTGAGAGGTTACGTTGAACTTTTAATACATAATGATTTGTATACATTTTAAAGGCATTTCAGGTTTTTTTTTAGCAAGCAATTATAAGCATGTGGCACATTTGCTGACATTCATGCCCATGTGTATTTCTTCTCTGTTTTGTATTTACCAGCTGGAATAATCAACAAAACTGCACATTTCAATGACACCAAATCTGAGGAGAGTAGTCAGAACGGAAGTGACCTTCTCAGAACCAAACATCAGCACAGGGTGCACACATCTAGATAAAACACTTTTAGCCCCAAGTGCTCATGCTGAGCAACTGCAGGCAAGATATCAACAAATCTTTAACAGATCCAAGAAAACATTATGTCTGACAATGTGGATAAAATTGAAGGTGGAATTCATGTTATGGATCATTTACTCAACTTCATTCAGAACTAACATACCTGCTGAGAAAGAAAATACTCTGCTTGTTTCTGGGAAAGAGGCCCACTGCAAGATATCTCTTCTTCCCTGATAAGAAGCACTCTAGTTAGAAACAAGGGCAATGAAATAGAATATAAGGAAGCACATTTTACTAGACATTCCACACATTGGCTTTGTAAAGGTTTATGGGATATTGGAGTTCAACAGGATGAAAGGAAACTAAAAGGAAAAAACAAAATCTACTACATCAAAGTTAGCAATCCAAATTTCACACAGTTTAGTTGTAATCTTCAACCTGCAGAAACCATGGTCCATATGAACATCACCCAAAATACAGGTGAAAACCTAAAGAAAAACAGCAGATAGATTTGGGGTTGACACATTCAAATGGCTTTGCTCTGTTTTTCCTTTCTTCCATCGATAGTCACAATGAAATGAACTGGCACTTTGGCCACATGTATCACTCCAGACGAGAGTTGTTCTGCAAGACCAGGGAGAAGTTTATTCCATGAAAAGACAGCAGCTACAGCATACAGCCAGACTCCCAAAGCTGCTTACTGACTCACGCTGTAGCGTATTCTTATAATCTGGAATGTATTCTTATAATCCTGGAACACCAGGATTATAATTATAACACCAGGTGTTATAATCCTGGAACACCTCTTTAGCAGGTGAAAAGTCTTGATATTTGCTTCTCTTTTTTGATGTAAATAAATGTGAGATCTTTTATTTGGGAAAGGGCAAAAAGAGAAACCAAAAACATTTCGCTTAACTTCTTAGTGAGCAAACTCCTTGCTGGAAGCAGAAGTGACCTCTCCCACAGCTTTTGCACACACCAGCACAACCAGCGCAGCCGCTCAGGGGTGGGCTGTACAGAAGGGAACTGTGGCTGGCGAGTGACCATGAGAAGAGGGTACCGCCATCTTCTATCAGACCCTGAGCAGGACTGCTGCCTTTCACAAGAGTTACCACACGGTGGCACCAAGGAAACGGAGAGGCCACCCAGCTCTGCCAGCGCGTGTGAGGATTTGAAAAACACACAAGATTACAGTACGGTACATCTCAGCATTGCAGTTGAAGTCGTTACTGAACAGACATACTCTAGATGCAGTTTGGAAGGCTTAACTGGAGTAGAACCTTGAGCTGGACAAAGCTTAAGTTTTTTCTGATGTGTACAGAGGTAATTTCAACTAAAACTAATTCTCTTAACAAGCAGGAAAGACTTAAACAACATATCACCTTAAAGGTACATCAAGTTCTTCTTTCTCCATTTTTCCCTCCAGTTCTTCTGTATTTGTCAGTTCCATGTCATTCTCATCAATCCCATCCTTTTTCTCATCATTTTGAAAGTACTGCTGAAGGGCAGTGTAAAGTTTGTAGACCTGACTAAAGGAAAGCTTATTATATGCCAAGATCATATGGCGCAGGAACAGACCTGCAAAAGAAAACATCTATTATGACAACTCTCTGTAAGGTTCTTGCTTCAAGAAAGGAGACTAGAATTCCTAATAACCAGAATGGTAAATTGCATTATTAAATTCTATTTACGTGTGTCATCTCAGCTCTCCAGTTGATAAAACTCAGTTTTGCAGGGTGTAAATCTGGTATTAGTTTAATGGCAAATCTCACAGGCTATCTGATCACAGAAAAACTGCTAGAATCAGTAAAAACTGTACAATACACAAAATGACTGGTTAATATGAAATATAAAAGCAAGAGAAAAATCATATTGTACAATCTTTACACCACCCCAAAAAGAAGAACAAAGCTGCATCCTGAGTGAATTACATCAACGACAGACATCCCATCAAGTACAGCTTACGCATAACAAATAGTTACCTACTACACTTGTTTTATGAACTTCTGGCTCTGTCCCTGTAAATGAATCTGAAAGGTCATCAAAAAACTGTTCCATATCTTTCAACTCTCCTTCCGCCATAAGTTTTAACCTAAGCAGGGAAAGAAAAGTCACATTTTTAGAACATATACATCAAATAAAGTACTCTTCTATTTCATATATAGATGAGTAAACAAAAACAGAACCAAGAGGTGGCTAACTCATTAGGCACAGGTGTTTATACTCACGAGCCAGATCAAAGCATAATACTATTAATAAGCCAAATACTAATCAGGTTTGATTTTTTCCCCACTTTTTAAACAGTTCTTTTAATAGAGAACAATTAGATTGCGATACTTCTAACATAAAAGAACCCAAAGTATACTGGTTTTTAAAACTATTGCCGTTAAGCAAGTTAGCTAATGTCAAAACAGATCTTGTGTATCAAGCTTTAAAACGGATGGCTTTGACATTTGGTTTGTGTGCCTGTCAGAACTTATTTAAGAGAGTGAAGAAAAACACAGAAGTACTTTTTTGCTCCGAAGATACTTTTTTAGCTATACGCTTACACATTTCAGAGCACTTCTACGGAGATATGAGAGTTGCTGTAGGTAACACAGAACATGCTTTATCACCTTCCACAGCATTATTGATCGCAGTGACTTGTGTTTTCACGTTCCCAACGCAGATTACAGGAAGGGAGGCGTTAACCGAACGGCGTAAAGGGTTCTGCAGACCCCAGCACCGGTGAAGCCCACCTGGAGCCGGTCCCCAGCCCTCAGCAGCCACCCCCCGCCCGATGGCGAGGGCCGGCTGTAGGGGCTCCCTGCGGGCAGGGAGGTGCCCCCGGCGCCCACCTGATGTGCACGGAGCTGGCCAGGTGCGGGCAGGACTCCTCGATGGCCTTGCGCAGTCGCGACAGCGGCATGTCAGGGCCCTGGGGAGGGAGGGAGGACAGCGACATGTCGCGACAGGCCGCAACACTAGTGACCCCTTAGCGTCTCCCTCCCACCCCTTCAGGCCCGCGCCCGCCCCCGACCTGCAGCAGCGGCAGCAGCAGCCGGTTGAGCCGCCGCCGCTCCAGCAGGCCCAGCTGCGCGCCGGCGCGGCCCAGCTCGCTGAGGAGGACCAGCAGCGCCATCTTGTAGGGGGTGACCCAGTCCTTGATGCCGAAGACATTGGCGTGCACCACGCCGTTCGTCATCATCGGGTTGAAGTACAGGCTCTCGTGCACGCTCGCCATGTCGGCCGCCCGGGAAACCCGCCTCGCCCACCGACCAATCACCACCGTCGTCGCCATCACG
>VZRU01001318.1:33710-45175 GCA_013398155.1 Pedionomus torquatus | reverse complement strand
AAGTCCATGTGGGACAAAGAAAAATTGCTATTTTTTTCTACCTTGAAAAGACTACCTATTTTACCCTGCTGGCAGTTCCTACATGCCACAGGTGCTGACAGCAGTCTAACTTCAGCAGTCTGGGCTACAAAGCAAAAGACTTTGAAAGTGTTGTAATTGCAGACATTTCCTAAACTCCTTACTAAGAGTCCGCTTCGTGTAGTTGTGCTGTATTACATTTTTTGTCCTCTGGCAAATTTTCAAAGTTCAGCATCTACAACTTGTTCTGACCTAAGCAGTAGTAGAGAAGGATTCCTCCTTCCTTGACAGTTTAGGACAAGAACTGCAGGACACACTGGCAGTACATAGAGGGAGCAATAGGGCAAGGATCAGGGCTAGTGTGTTGGGTTCAAACTTCACAACAGGCCACTTGGACAATGGATTCACACCCCAAAACTGAAGTAGCTGCAGGTGACTCAAAAGCCCTGTTGAGACTCCAGTTCCCATTAACTGCAGTTGATTAATTCCAGGTAACTGCATGGATGTGCACAGCTAATATGGACCACTTGAGCTGTCACTGTTTTGTGCAGGAGCTATTTTGCCTGTGTGAATACCAGAGTCCAGGGAAAAGGTGCATTATCACAGACAATCACATCCACTCAGGGACCCATTCTAGGACAGCATTTTCTGTGACAGCAAGTATTCTGATCCATTACCTCTTGTAGCTAAAATGTTACCCTGAGCCAGCATGGGCAAAATGAAGCACGTCATTTATCACACCTGATACGTGTTTGACAGAATTTCTGATGATGCGCTTCAAAAAGTAGTGAAGAAAGAGAAGAGAATCAATGTAAGTGACAAGTCAAGTTCCTACTGACTTATTGATATGCTGGTGGTGTCGTCTTATTAATGACATGTGAAGATGTCAAGACTCTCAGCTAGACATATTTTATTATTATTTAGACGGGAAAAATAAATTAGGCTTACTAGAAAGATGAGAAACAAGAAATAATTCCAATGGGAGAAGTTTCTTAAAAAAATTTTTTTTCCTGTGGGAACACAGATGCGCTTCACTTCAGTTTCTTCCATAGGACAGGACTGAAAGATGCAACAGTTGCAAGTAAAATCATAAATACGTAAAGTACAGAAGGATTAAGAAGCTCACTACTGGTTATTGAGTGATGCAGTTTTACATTTCTAAAACTCTCACTCAGCTAAACAGCTGGTGTCTTTCAATGCTTTGGGGAATAAGTTGTCACGTTTCTCACTTAGCTTTATATTTATTTCTTTTATTTTTTCATTTAAGAGGATACTGTTTTTTGCCATGTGAGGAGCAAAAGCCCAGACAATTCAAGCTGGTTGTGCAAATTTCAACTGAGGCTTTTTTGTGAAGAGTTCTCTGTACCAAACCATATTATCTAGATTGTTCAGCCGCTTGTCTCTTTCTAGCAGTCTTGTGTGTTCATTACCAGCATCTTCCCTCAGACCTTGTAGGGGTCTGTGTTCTTACTAGGGCTCTGTTTTTATGCTTCAGTGGGGAGAGGGGAAAGCATTTGGAAGAATGGAGGAATGCCTGTTCTTTTATGTAGTATTTGATCTAGATGAGGGTGGTGCATGTTCACATACCTTGCCATCCCTCTAAAAACAGCATCAGAAGATACATTCTGGTATTATCCAGGTAGTTCCACAGTGTTTTTTTCCTCTGACCATCCAGGGTCATAAGCAACTCTCAATAGGAAATGTTCATTTCTTCTTTCTACATTAATGACAAATGAATTAGTGTAGATTAAGTATTTTCTCAGGCATTAAAAATCTCACCGAATCCCTCAAAAAAATTGTCAACAATGTTCAAGTTAATGAACTTTACAGGATGCTGCTACCACTGAGGATCATTCATACAACTTTAAAAGGGCCCAAGTTCGGGTGGAGCAATTTTAACAATGGTCTCTTAATGACCATCTTGATGCTTGTCTCTTAGGTTAATGTTGTTCACACCACCGCACTTTGGTATCAGTATCTTTTTAGGCTGGTGTAAAATAGTTGCAAAGCAGCTCCAGATGCAAAATTGCTGCAGCGACAAGCCCAAGGCCTTCAGTCTGGCAAGAACTGGTATTTTTCCTGAATAAATTTGCTTCCTGTTGGAAGCAAATCCATGCACCACTGAAACAGGTTGCCCAAAGAAGTTGTGGCTGCCCTGTCCCTGGGAGTGTTCAATGTCAGACTGGATGGGGCTTACAGCAAGCTGGTCTAGTGGGAGGTGTCCCTGCCCATGGCAGGGGAGTTGGAATTCAACTTCAAGGTCCCTTCCAACTCCAACCATTCCATTATTCTATGAAATGGGTCAGCAACCGGCTTCCACGAAGAACGGGTGGAATGGATTACTGATGACTTTTTATCGCTGTCTAGTGTTAAGGGTTTGGGAAAACATCATTGAATTACCTGAAATTAAATTGCCTAAAGTCAACAAGAAAACAGATTTTGGCATCGGTTTTAGAATTTTCAAACCACTGAATTCTAGTACAAGGACATGAATTTTTGGTGTTTGTTTTTTTAAACTGAAACAACTATTACACACTACCAGGCAAAGCTCACCTTCTGATTGCCATGTGATTAAATGACAGGCTCAGATGTATAAATTTGGAGTTTCTCCCTATCTCTAAGCAGGCATCAACCTGTGCTTTTGCCTTCTGAGCAGCTTGCAGGGCCAGAGTATTCAGATACCACTGCACACAGACAGCCCATGTCTGTGACCTAATTCTTCAAACTGCTCCGTGTGGCGAGTTCCATCTGTTTAGACCTGGAGAAATAGACCAATACATTACTTTAATACCCCAGGGAGTTGATTCGCCTTCTGTATGTATTTTGTTTTTACTTGACATCCACTGCCTCATCAGCTTTATAGACATGTTTCATGGTTACTATATTTTCAGCAAAGTGCTACCGAAGAAAAATATCAATGCAAGATGAACAGAAGCAAACTACTTAGGCATGAAATATAAAAATCCTTATAAGCTCTTGTGCTCTTCAGTGTTTGAAGATTTACACCATTTCATGTGTTTGAAAAAGGAATGGCTTCCAGGTTGTTGATCACTAACGTTACTTAGCTGTAATCCCTCCTCCCTCTCAGTGGAACCTTGTAGTCACAAACCAAACCAACACAAAACACCACCACCAAACAAAACCACTTGTAAGTGCGCATACTTTGGAGAAAGATCCATAGTCTGTACAGGATTTCTGCAAGTGTTAAAATGACTGTTTTAATTTATAAATTACTGTGTTAAAGGGGTTGTACACAAAGGATGGCTCAGCCTCTGAATCATTCAGTACAGACATCCTGGTTTTGGACAGAATTGTTGCAGTTGTGTGTCCTCTGGGGTCTTCCTAAGTACAAATGATTCAGGGACTACAGTTTGCTAGGTAACTGGGGGAAAAAGTCACATGTGTGCTTCATGAAGGCGACTGCCGCTCTTAAACAAAGAAACTTCATGTTCTTCCCCAAAGAAGATGATCAGAAATACCTACTTTGCTTAGAGACATATTCTAAATACACCATGCACAAAGGAGCAGACACTCCACATAGATGTATGTATATTGTTTTTGTTTACAGGGCATGCAGATTGGTCTCTTGCATTTCTAAGAGGAAAGCTGCAGAATTATCATGCCAAGATTAAGCAATCTAATTTTAAAGTCTCGGAAAGAGGTACTCATGAGACACAGAATCTAAATTAAGCAAAAGGCTCTACATACGTAGAGAAAAAAATCCAACCCAACCTTTCAATTTTTCTACTCTGTGCGTAATTAAGGAATAACACTCTCCTCCTTGTCAGAGTTATAGGATTACATCAAATTAAAAAAAAAAAAAAAAAAAAGAAAAAAAAAAACAAAACCAAAAACCCACCCAAAAAAAAAGAAACAACCCCCAAAACCAAACCACCCCACAGCAAAACCTTAAATGAAAAATTCTTCAGAGGCACAAAGCACAATTCTAGGAATTGAACTACCAAATTCTGGTTTTGCAAATCCAGCGGGTTTGCTCACTTACTCCTAGAAGAAGTGTTATTACCAACAGCTTTCATAACTTCCAAGGGGACACCCATGTAGTTTATAAATACACTACCACATCAGGGAATGAAATATTGGGCTGATGTTCACTGGTGTTTGGGATTATCTCTCTGCTGCTAGTGAAATTACGGAAAGTGGAGTCGTTCGATAGTTATTTTAAAATTATTCCCCATACTAAAAAAAACGTGAAATCCTTTTATGAAGCAATGCCTATTGAGTATGTTCCTTTGCTTTTTCTGCTCTAATTTAAAGATTCATAACTCTGGCAGAAGATAAAGACAGATGCCATGTTATGGAGTAGTTGTTGTATCTCTTGGGTTGCCTCTCAGGACGTGTCATGAAGGCACAGAAATGCTGGAACGGCAAGTCCTGTACAGACCAAGAACAGGTTGACAGCTGTGACAGCCTTGAGCACAAAATATTTTATTTATCAATGAAACTATAGTTTACAGTAGTATTTGCTAAATAAATTATATAATTTCTCTTTTACAGGAAATAAACTAAAATCAAAAATATTTCAAAGACATTATATGTACACAACATAAGGCTTTGTTATAAATAATATCTTTTGTCTCCTTTTCACCAGCAGTGAAAATATTTTTAGAGGCTCATTTTCATATAGTATATGCAGACATTTACTCTAACCCTTGCAGGACATCAATTCCAATTTCCACTGACGTGAACCTAAGTGATTAGAACTGAAGGGTCAAAACAAATGAAATTAATTATATTCACCACTGTGCTTATTTTTTAAATCTGTAAAGCAGACAATAGATTTTGCTTGTGCATAGTTACAGAATGCATGCTAATGAAATCACTAGAGAAATGATAAGAAAATAATCACTTTCAAGTCCAAAAAAGGTGATTGGCAATATAGTAGAAAGCAGCCTGAATACACAGTTCTTCACAGTTCAGCAAGCAACAGCAGATGATAGCAGAGTGTGGAATGTTTCATGTCATTTTGGCAGTCCATCAATCCTATGTATGGTTCAAAGATCCTGCCACTTCTTAGAGTAAGTTCAGTTCATTACTACTCCTTGTCTATCAGGCTCAGCAAATTCCTCCTTCATCAATCCAGAGTGCAGAAAGTGCTCTTCAGTAACCACAGCCACTTCTCTTAGTTTTATTCTTCATGTTACTGGAAATACAGAAATGACAATTCAAGAGCTGTGTTAATTTTCTTACGGAATTATAAACATGCAACATCTTTCTTCCCCTAAACAGGCTGCCACACAGTTTGGCAGTGGCTCTTTTCTTACCTTCTTACCTTGCCCTTTNCACTTACAGGTTTTGCAGACATTGCAGTTCGGATATTGCATGAAACAGAACCACGTGCTGCTGCAAAATGCTGAACGCTCTGGACATGAGAGAAGACAGTCCGAACTGAGAGCAGTTCACAGCAGCTTTTATTATCTTGCAGAACTGACTGGGGCCTTTGTTACTTAAAAGCCTTAGGGCTGCCTTTGTATGTCACGTATGAAACTCCAGTTAGCTTCCACATGATACTCTTCCCCAGCTGAAAAACCACACCTATCCAAAAACTTTCAGACACAACTAATGCTCTAGTCAATTTCATAGCAGCCATTCAATCCTTAAAAAATAAACAAAAAACAACCAAACTTAATATGTTAATGAATTTGATTTTTCTACAGTATCTTCTACAGAATCAGCAGTTACATAATACAAATACTTCATCACTTCTGAGCATCTCTGTGGAATCATGGATGAACTGAAGAGAACTGTTCTTGGCTGAACACCTTACAACTATGACTCAAACTAAAAGCAAACAGAAAGCTGAACAAAATACTGCAGTAAATTGAATGCATCTCAGCTAATGTACGCAACGCAGAGCAGGGCACAAAACCAAACCAAAGACATCTGTAGTGTCTTACTTTAAAAGCTTATGAGAAGTACAATGGAGGTGTAAGTTCCCATTTATTAAACACATTTTTAAGGCCACCTTTAAATTGTACTTTTTGATACAAGCATTTAATTAACCTTTAAACAGTTCATCAATGGTCTAAGAACAAAAAAGTCTCAAAAGGCATTGTTAAAACTTATCTTAGAAAAAGGTAACCAATAGGTTTAAATCGGTATCATAACTTTTAGCACTACATCTTCAACCCTGAAGAATGGTATTTCAGTATTTTTGTGGCAACTTTTAAACTTGTTACTGTATTGTGCACCATTGTTAGGGTGTCTGTAATCACTGATGATAGACAGTACAGTCCTAGTTTCTCAGGGGCTGTTCTCTCTCCCTAGGTAGCTGTAGCCTGGCAATGAAAGTCTACCTATTGCATTATTAGCACCTGAATGTCCTAATGGATTAAAGTAGTATGCACTTACAAGATGCAAAAGAATTTAAAGTTAAGTTGTTGGACAAGTGAGTAAAATTAAAGAAAGCGATATTTTAACAAGAATAAGACGTAAGGCTGACAAAGACTTTTTTTTTTTTCTTTTTTAACCAAAAAAAAAGACTTTTTTTTTTCTTTTTTAACTTTTTCTTTTTTTTTTTTTAACCAAAACGACCCAACAGAAACTCGCAGCAACTGCTGAGTGAGTCAGTCACAGAAATGCTGTTTATGGTACAGATGTCATTTTAAGGAGGTGAGATTTTCAGATGTTCGTCTTTGTGTCAGGTAGTCATGTCCTTCTAAGGAACTCTAACCACTGCACAACTTTTGGGGTTACTTTGATTGCAGATATTAAAAACATTATTTTGTGTTAGGGACTTGAGTTTGGCAATAGCAATAGCATCCAAAATGATAAATAATGGACACATGACACTACAGGATTCATTCCTGTAATCACTGTCTGAGATGTCTCATGCCGGGTACATAATGGACTTGCAGTGCTTGAGCCTACTTGAGGCTTTTTATATCGGAGCATTCCTGTGCTTCGCTTATCCACTTCTCTTTTCATGGATTTGTTTTTGAGCTGATTGATTTCGTCATACAGTGCACAGAAGCCCCGGGCATGACAGGATGTAGTTTAGTGACAACACCTGCTGGCATTTTAGCACTTGGCCTACTCCCCTCATGCATTACTTGTAATCTGAAATGGTAAATTTTTAATCTAATCAAGCACATAATTCCCCTGTCTGGTTTTCATGCAAGGGTGACCGAAACATTGCTGTTAGGTTGCTTCCTACACAATGTTGCTCCTGCAGGAACATCTCTGCCAGAGTGTGTTTGAGTGCTTGGTTGTTGTGTCACCTCATGCCAGGTTTCAGTTTTATGAGACATGGGCCTCTTTTTCCCTCTCCTTTTTAAGATGATCCATGGATGGATACAGGGACAAGACAGGTAACAGAGGAAAGGAACAGTTACCTCACTGCATGAAACAAGTTGTTTTGCCCCCTTCAGCTTTAACTAAACAGGATTCTGCCCTGAGCAAAGAGTGCTTAATTAGTTCCAGTACATGCATGTAACACGTTCAAGATTATTCTGTTCTCTGGGAAAGGAAAGGATGTCTGTAAGTGAGGAGGCCTGAATTCCCTTCTCAGTCCCAGAATCGATGTTCAGTCAATCATGTTTTTCCATCAGTATCTCAGAAGAAACAGTGAGATAGAGAAACTGAAGCCTACAGGAAGAGAGCAACCTTAAAAGTCTGAGGTATGCAGTTCAGTGTGACTGTATGCTTTTTAGCTTGTTTTCACATGTATCGTGCCTGGGAATGACTTTAATTTCAGCCACACTTGTTACTATCCCACAACATCCTGAATCAAATGTTATGAAAGATCGAGAAGCCGAATATTTAAATATTTCTGAATTAAAACTGAACACCTCACCAAGTAAATGTAGTAGAAGTACAACCCCCTAAACAAAGCTGTATTTGACTAGGATGCTTCATTTGCTAACAGACAGGAGGGGAATTTTCTTCTCTGAAAGAAAAGTTTGTAACAGAAGAGAGATCCTAAGGTGTTACACTGAAAATAGCTGAAGGGGTGAAAATATTTTGAAGAGAGAGTAACTGCAAAGATGGGGAGTTAGGCAGAACCTGGCAGTCCGAAGGGTTTGAATATGACCTGGGAAATGCTCAAAGAGACAGGCTTTAATACAGAACTAGGAGAGTGAGAACAGAAGAGGAAGAGCACTGAAGAGTAAAAAGAGCCAGGCAGTTTCTAAACAGGAATTTTACGGACCAGTATTTGTAAATCTGCTTATCTATGCATCTACAGCAGCTTTGAAATACAAAATTAATCTCCAGCAATGTTTTAAGACTTCAAAATCCTATAATAAAATTGGCGTTTGGACATAAGCTACAACATAAGTAATTCTAAATGTAATAATGTTATCAACGCAATTCATCTGACATAAATCATAGCTACACTAACCAGAGTCTAAATGCGCTGGGCTTGCTCATCACTACAGTTATCCCATTCGTTCATTTTATCGAGTCTCTTATCGATCCTTTGCAACCATGCCTTCAGTGGTACTGCCTTCTAAATTATGTATAAATTTTGTAAGCCCTTCCTTCAACAACAGAAGGCAATTGTAATTAAGTAATTCTTAAACCTTACTATTTTATTAATGTTGCAGTTTGTAAAAAAATTGTCAGCTACCTTTATAAGTCATTTCAGGGGTAGACTAGGGAAGTAGTTCATAACTGTGTGTTGCTCTTTCAGGGACAGAAAGCTCAATCAAAGAATTTCAGACTTCACTGTTGAATGGAAGGAACAGGGTGACTAAGGTATTCCTTACTTTCTAAGTGAAATTATCACTTAAGGTCCTCCATTTTAGGTACCAGACCTTAGTAAGACTGGACTAATGTCTTCAGGATTGGCTGCGCTTGCTGATCTTTCTCTTACGAAACTTTTGCAGGATTTGGCTCATATTTCCTACTAATCAACTTCCATAGCACACAGTAGGGTTTTGGGCTCAACAGCATTGCTGACATTAAATGCTTTTCTCCTTATGTATCAGCTGATGGTGACTGAACAGACACCAATAAACAGGGCTTCGGAGAAATTTTAAAAAGAGATCAAGTTTATTTCCACAGAAGGAGATGCTGTCTTAATTTGGAATTTTTTATTTTATTTTATTTTTCCTACATCACAGTGATAAATAGAAGTGTGTTACCTCCCTCCCCTTTTACTGGCTTATGTACAGGATGCCTTTTTTTTAATTTCAGCCAGCATCTTTTGCTCCTAAGTATCTGATCTATCATTGTATTACATATTCATAAAAACAAGAACACTTTAATGTTTTAATTCTCTGTAGGGAAACATTTCAAATTTCCAAGCGTTTTACAGATCTGCTTCTATCTTCCTGCAATCATTAACTAAAAATCTAAATTATTTTTCTAGAATATTCAGTGTTTGTTTCCCGCTGTATGGTACCAGAATATTTGGAAAATTATTATCTAGGTTAAAAGTTTGCAATTTTAAAGTAAACTCGGATTTGAGGACGTTCCTGACGGTGCTGCTTCATGTGGTTGGTACACAAAATGCTGGTTTGCTGAACCTGGTCTTTGTTTAGAACTGAGGAACTCTGGGCTTAGACCAGTCCCATCAGTTGCAAACTCTGTGTACCTGTGTTCCAAAACAAAAATTCTTGATGTTACCAGGTAAATTCTCAATTTTGAGATCAGCTGCACAGTGTGAGTCTGCATGGTGTTCCCTTAATGCAATGCCCCAATACCAGTGCTCTTACGTATAAGAGGAATTTATTTATTTATTTATTTTACAATTCCCACTCCACCACACCTTGCTTGACTGTACACAGCACCATTCAGCCAAATGTGATTTTTAAGCTGTTTCAGTTAACACAATGTCATTTTACTACAACGTCATTGTCTTTTTTCATTCATGGGACCAAAAATTTGTATTTCCTAATTTACTAGAGGACTAAAATTTGTCCAAGAAATTTAGCATTTCAAAGGCAAAGACATCAAAGGATTAGTTGAGTGACTGAAATTAAGCAAGTAAGTGGGTACAACTACAGCATCTTGCCTTGCTGTAGAAACACAGACAAGGATTATTATCTAGGGGATTAAAAGAAAATCTGGGTATGCCATTTAAAGCTACATTTTCTCCTCGTGCTTTTAAGAGGTCAGAACCTATCTTGTAACCTTTTCAACTAAGGCTTAAATCAGCTAATGCAGACATCTTTGATTTGCTTTATTTTTGAGATGTACATTAGAAATGAGTGACCTGTTCCTAATGTTCTCGTAAACATCCACCTTTCCCTTCTAGCCTGTATTTCATCATTCTTCACAATAAAATAAATCTGCCTGCTGCTTAGCAGAGGTGAATCAAACTGATACCACACATCACTGATCCTTTAGTGCCAGACTTCCCAAACCAAATACTAACTGTTGTTTCAGGGTCCCCTGAAGGGTATTCTGAGGCATTAGGAAGTAGAAGATTAGTGCCCAAAACAGTATCTTACTCCTCTTTCTTCCCCAAATACCTCAGCACACATACAGAGGTACACGTAATTAAGTTACAGCTCAACTCCACAGCAATCTCAAAATAGTTAAGGAGGTATCAATACAGTGTGAGACATGACCAAGAAGGCAGGAGTAACTCATTTCCTAAGATGAGTTTACTGGTTAAGAAGTAGCACGTGTTAAAGCCAGCGTATGCCATTTCCTTGAAGCTGTCAGCCGCTCCACACCTAGACACTTGAGGCATGTGCTATTACCTTGCCTGATTACTGAATTTTGAGTTTGGATTTGTCAGGGTGAAGTAAACGGACACTGCTAGGTCAAAAACGCATCTATGATTCTCTCCACGTAAGACCTATTTATTCTTCCAGACTTTTGCTTACTGGAATAAACACTGAGTGTTTGTGTAATGTTCAGACTTGGGTTTTATTTATTTTTCTGCTGATCAGTGGAATTCTTATTGCAGACTCCCTTATATAATAGTAATGAATTTTTACAAACTGAAAACTAACTAGAGATCACTGTCACACCTGATAATCGTAAGGACAGCTTTGTAGCAGGTATTACCTATGCCTGTCACAAGATTTTGAGACTTCAAACTTTAAAAAAAGGACTTCACAGTACTGAGAAGTGCTAGTGATAAACAAGACTTTTATATTATAAACCAAATTCAAAAGTTATGAACAAAAAAATGCTTTCTCAGTTAAGTAGGGCCAAGAGGACCACAGAACAGCCCAGACTAGAAGGGACCTCGAGGAAGGGACCTCCCTGGAAGGGACTGGAAGGGTCCAGCGGAGGGCCACAAAGAGGATTAAAGGGATGGAGCACCTCTGCTATGAGGACAGGCTGAGGGAACTGGGGCTGTTCAGCCTGGAAAAGAGAAGGCTCCAGGGAGACCTTATAGCAGCCTTCCAGTATCTGAAGGGAGCCTACAGGAGAGCAGGAGAGGGACTCTTTGTCAGGAAGTGTAGTGATAGGACAAGGGGTAATGGTTTTAAACTGGAAGAGGGGAGATTTAGATTGGATATTAGGAA
>VZRU01001318.1:0-15622 GCA_013398155.1 Pedionomus torquatus | reverse complement strand
CCCAACCTGTATTTGTGCCTGGGATTGCCACATCCCAGGTGCAGGACCTTGCACTTGGCTTGGTTGAACTTCATGCCATTTGCATTAGCCCAACTCTCCAGCCTGTCCAGGTCCCTCTGGATGGCATCCCGTCCCTCCAGAGTGTCAACTGCACCACCAAGCTTGGTGTCGTCAGCAAACTTGCTGAGGGTGCATTCTATCCCACTGTCCATGTCTCCAAAAAAGATGTTAAATAGTATTGGTCCCAGTACTGACCCTTGTGGGACACCACTTGTCACCGTCTGCCCCTTGGACATTGAGCTGTTGACCACAGCCCTTTGATTGCGGCCATCCAGCCAGTTCCTTATCGACCAAGTGGTCCATCTATCAAACCCATGACTTTCCAATTCGGAGACTAGGATGTCATGAGGGACAGTGTCAAATGCTTTGCGTTCGAAATAATCTGTTTCCGTAAGTATTTGACATAATCTATTTCCCTAAGTAATAAACTGTTGTATACTTCTTGTTGTATACTTTTGTATTTTCAGATCATCTAAATATTTCCAATTCTATCTAAAAGTTATCCTAAAATTCTCTTTATTTTTAATGGATATTTACCACTGTTACGGTAAATATTGTTATATTTATCTTTTGTTATATTTTTCTTCCCATTCATCTATGGAGGGAGTGATAGAGTGGCATTGGTGGGCATCTGGCCTCCAGCCAGGGCCAGCCCACCACACTCTAAGGTGCTAATAGTAATATGTATCTTACCCTTGAGAATGAATTAAAAGATTAAGAAAAGAGAGAAGAAAGGAGAAATGAAGGCGAAAACTAGAAACTGGTGACAGCGACAAAAAAAACTATCAATATCCATCTTCTGATTGCTTTCCTTGATAATGCACAGAAGAAATCTATATCAAAGGGAAGAATGCCTATCTTTTCAAACATGCTGGAGGTGGTATTTAAACAACCTTTAATTTGCAAACTACATAAATTAAAATCAAAGGGGTTATTCCTTTGAATAACAGAAGCAGGACTGGACAAATCATTAGATCATGAAATTTATCTTTATAAGGGAAGTGTTTCACCTTCAGGTGCCCCTAATGTGACAAAAAATACATAGCAAATAATCCTCTGTAATTTACTATTAGAGTACAATCTCATTAGCTCCAGCGAAGAAACTCAACTTCTGGCAATGTAAGTGCTACATAAAGTTGAATAAAGGATTCTTTTATTGCCAAGAGAGGAGTATTATAAAGTAACATTTATAAAAATATCTAAAAGTGACAACTTTCTTACCTTGAACTTTCTTGAAAACTCTTGAACTCATAAACTTTAAAAATCTGTCTGCATAAAAACTTGGTCGGTGAACTGAAACAGTGTCCTACAAGATTGAACAAGCTCTCAGGTAAACTATATCATACATTTCAGGAGTACTCAAAAGTCAATCCTAAAAAGTTTTTCCTTTTTAAATGTTAATTCTTCAATAACTTTTCTTAAAGTATTTTATATATGAAATTATGAGCTATGAAATATACAGCCATATTCTGCAAAATCTTCCCAGCATTCAAATATTTTTTATTCTCACATTATGTATCTCTTTCAGTTATAGATTCATCAATTCTTGTCTTCTGTAATTTATAAGGACAAGTTGATAATTTTAATTGCTTTTTGAAAAATCAAGAAATAGCATCAGAACATGTATCGGGAAATGGAGCTAAAGGATTTCAGCAACAGCACAAATCATGTGGTCACTACAAATATACTGAAGCTAGATTTTTCCTGGTCAACATAAGTCAAAGTTCCAACAGCTAAAATATCAGCAGTTAAAAAAATGATAAATAAAATCTACTTACTCCATCATAAACAAGAGCCTTCCAAGAATGTTCCAGCTTCTTCATTAATCTAAGCATATAAAAACGAAATAAGAACTTCTTTATAAAAATTCCACATTTGTAAGTAAATTCAAAATAGGTTATTCAATAAAATGTGAAATTCAACTTACCTGTAAGACTGGAGAACATCAATAATACCCATAAATAAAAGTAGTTTTTCTCCTTTGTGGCTTTTAGCTGGAATACCTCCCATTCTGAGAGAAAAGAACAAAAAGTAGTCAGACTAATTTAAAAACTTTTAAGTCATCTCTGATCGCCAGTTAGCAGGTGAATCATATCAACTTGCAAACCCAAAGAAATGCACACATTAAAGCTAAATGCTACAGTGCAAAGTCAGTCAAATGTGGGCCACTTAGCATACAACAGATTTTAAATGGCAAACCTTAAGTATCTGTGATCCAGTGGTAAATATCCATTAAAACCAAGAGTACTTTAGGATAACTTTTGGATAGAATTGAAAATACTAAGATGATCTGAAAACTGGAAAGAAATATACAGCAGTTTATTACTTGGGAAAATAAATTATTTTGCGTAACTAAAGGAGAATTTTGCCACTTTATTGATCATATGTACCAAAACTGTAAAGAGCCTGCAAAGTACTCAAGTCTGAAAAGGTTGTTTTGTATATCTTTCACTAAAAATTACAGATGTGCTTTTCCAATTTTCTCTACAGACAATTATTGATAGAAAAAGTAGCAGTATTAAGTTGAGAAGCCTGGCTGCCTGGCTGTCCACTTGGTTCAGAGTATTTACATAGTCATAACATTAAAGAAGAAGGTGCTTATCCTAAGACCCTCTTTTCCTAGTCCATCACCTAGAAAAAAGGGTCCATTGTTTGTAGAAATCGAAACCCAATTTTCAGTCTGTGCGATTCGGTTGAAATTGATCGACCCATTACAAAACCAGAAGAATTGAAAATGGAACTCATGCAATGCCTCCAAACCTTTTTTAACAGTTTGAGAAACAAGTAATACACACCTGAAACAACTACCAAAGACATAGTTGAGAGTATATTCCCCATTCTGCTATGAAAGCACAGTAGTCCTTTCCCCCAACAAGACAGGGCTACCATCACCTCAACTTTTTTGTGGGGGAGCGGGGTGGGAATATGAAAGGGAGAAGGGCAAGTTTTTTTCCCTTATGCTAGGTAGAGAGGAAACCACGTAAGAACAAATGGAGTTTAAATTAGTGTAAAACTCCTTTACCATAAACTCCAGCTCAATTACCTGGTCAGACATTCACAAGTGTGAAGTGGTTTACAAAACTGTATTTTGTCAGCTTTTCCTGGAAGCTATGACTGTAAATTCAATCCTGTACGAACAGCAGTTATTGCTACTGGGCATCCACCATCATCCTCATGCTGGTATGGCCTTAAAACGAACCACAGCAGAAGACTGACCTGGGGGTCTTTTTTGTAAGACCTAGGCTTCTTTTCATCCACCTCAGTGAGGTTTGCCACTCGACCTGTTATGTCAATACAAGAGAGATGGTAGTGCAAGGGTTCCAAGAAAGAACTGAACTGCTGCAGCAGGCTTTCAGCAGTGGTACTACACTGGGCAGGATCCAGGCAACACTCCATTAGCTCAAGTGACGTGGAAGTCCAGGGTGGGTTTCCATACATAATAACCACAGGGACTTTCTTTGATGACCTATATGATTTTGGCTTTTAGTTAAAAAACCAAACCAAACCCAACACACCTCCAGTGCAACACCTCTGTCGCCATTCAAAAGCATTCACCATCTTCTGCGTGAATATGAATAATGCTGTAAAAACTGAGTAAAATTCAGCTCCAATTTTTATTCTAGAGTTCTGAATATCTAGGAACTCTCTCTAAATGCTAAGTATTACCATTCTCTCATTTGTTTGCTGCAGGTTTATGTGCAGCTGCTGCTGCACATGTTTCTGTATCATCAGTTGTATCTACTTAGTTCTCTTGAGAACCAGGAGAAGACTAAATCCTTAATTTGAAATTAATCCCTTTTTATAATGAAAGGCTGTGAGAATGGTGAACATAATGTTCTCACTAACACTGAACATATTTAAAAGGAAACAACAGAATAACTGTTGACTATATACTCAAATTTCTGCTGCAGCTTTTGCTAGATAGAAAAGTTAAGAAGAAAGCAGCAGTTCTTAATCTCAGAAAATATACACGGATATGACTGCATTTTAGTCTCTGATGATGCAGTTCTCCGTAGTGAGTATTTGAGATTAAAATGACCACTGTGGGGATATCCATTGCAATGTTAATAACCAGTTTTTGCTTGTGGCTCATCAGGCTGCTTCCAGTAAAAATTAGATTATACCTGAGGCCCTTGGAATAGCTGTCTCATAATGTCTCTTTTATAAATGAATGCACTTGTGCATACATAAGTCACTCTGAACTAAGCAAATTTACTATCATGTGTTTAAAAATGATCAATTTACTAATCAACATTTTAACTTTCTGCTCTGCAGCAAATCTTGGTGGTCCAGCGTTTTTTGGGGGGGGAAAAAAAAAAAGAATCTCAATTCCTGAAATGCTGTGTACTCTTGAAAGATTTGCTTCTTAACATCAAATGGCCAAGAGTGAAGAAAGAGAACATATAAATTTTAATAGCAGCCTTAAAAGCAGGTTATGGCACTTACGTGTTTGTTGTTTCTGTGGTGATGGAGTCCCCTGACTTCCCAGGGCCCTGTATGGACTCCATGGCTGTAGAATAGAGAACTTTCTGTCCACCAGGACGTTTCATGTCTGATGTGCTCTGGGAACACTCTCCGTCTTTTTCCTTCAGGTTACTATTCAGTATGTGGACTCCCAGTAGCAGACTGTAGTCCATGATTTTAAAACTTTCTAGAACCTATGAACAATGAAGAAATGGCTGTACTGAAAGTAAAAAGGCTACATAGAATTTCAAAATGCTTCTGTGCAATTCATAATGTAAGTAAATATAGACCTTAAAAGCACAGGTTTCTCTTATTAGGGAAAAGTATAATAGTATAAATAAACAAAAATCCTACACAGTCAAGGTGCTAATTACCTAATATTCTCAATGCTCCTATTGCAAGTGGAAAAGAACGATGCATCACTGAAATGTAACCTGGTATCATTCTGTAGTCAAGAAAGTCTGTAGTCAAGAAAGTCTAATCAGCACCTTTATTTATTTATTTATTGCAAATATTCAATTAATAGTTCCACCACATACTTGACATTTTTGAAGTCAACTCTAACACATGTTTCAGACTTTACTGAGTGTTTTTACCTAGACTTCTCTCCACCTCCCCTCCACCTCCTGTTTATAACTGAGAAAGCATTCTTGGGGAACTTTCAAATGTCAAAAAACCCATTTGCCACTGCCTTCTTATTAATAGCTGATGGGATTGGGGTACAAAACTCATGCATCTCTCTTTATTAAGCTAAATAGAGTCTACCTAAACTGCAAAGGCAGTTTTATTTCCGAAGCATGACTTAACCAACCAGCCTTCTCTTCTAGCTCTACCTACTATTCTTGTACTCCAGGTATGTCATTCTGATGAAGACTATCAAAGTATAAATAGTTTTACACAAAACACTGAGACGGCTTGTGAACTTTAAGACACACTTTGCAAATCCAAAATGAGATCAACAGGAAGAGTGGTGTACAAAATTGTACAAAGAAGAAAAGGGAGTCTAGTACTTAGCACATCCCTAGAGATAATTTTAACTTAAATGTCCAAGTATATAGGCAAAGAGGTAGAAAAGTTCTGACCACTCCATCTGTATTCCTTATGTACTCAGAATATTAAGTAGAAGCCAAATGTACAATGCAGCTGAATTCTTTTCAATCTCTGGCATTTATCTTCCATGACGAACATGGTGTTTTAATTTTAGCACTGATGGAAGCTTTTAAAGTGAAGATACAGAGCATAACATACTGTAGTCTAAGTGCAGAAAGGCATAGCCTTGGTCTGGTTTCCAGACACGAAGGAGGAGTTTAGAAGATGTGGTAGGTTGGATCTTGCTCAGAGTAGTCCTGCACAGTGGTGGGTTAGTTCAAATGGCACAAGAAAAAGACTGTGAATGTATGGCCCTCAGTACCCCACAGCATCCACTGGATGAGAGAGCTCACACAGAGTTTCAAGGTACAACAAAAAAGCATAGTCTAAATCACCATACAACATGATAATGAAGTTTTATTGTGCATTGGGTGGCAATGTTGCCAACTAGTAACCTCCTTTTTCATCATCAATAATTGCAAAACCAGCTAGCACATACAAAGGCACAGATACTTGGTGCTAAATAAGTTCCAGAATTTTCTTTACTACCTGCTTATTGCTACCCTTTACTCAGACTTTCTCAAAAAAATATAATGATTGCATTAAAAATGTGTAATCAGTGGAGGTTTGCTGCCAAATGCCAAAAGGAGATTCTGGCTAGGCTGAAGAAAAACCTAAAAAACAATTTATGCTCTATAAAAATACTTACCTTAGCAGTACAGTCAGAAACACTGTTTATGTAATAACAGATTAGAACAAAAACTCAGACTTTTAGTCTGTTGTGCAGTATAAGTAGCATGGGTTGAAATGACAGTGGTGAATTGATGCAGTTAGATGAATTGATTTATGAAGACATAAGAGGTCCCTGTAGAAGAAGCAGCAGCACATTATACCACACCCACCCATGAGGCTACTCCCAGCCCTGGATGTAGCTTATGTGATTAGTACAGTTAAATTATAATGTGTCTAATGTAATCTAATTTTAAAGGCAGTAAAAAATAGGTTGAAGGCAGAACTGTCAGCAGTTATGTTTGTAACTGTAAAATTAAAGTGGCAATGCCTTTTCTTAGACTAAAACTCTCTTTGACTATTTATGACTTCGATCTAGGATGACTGAAAAACATCACAGAAACAAGTAGCTATTTTGTTATTCTAGCTCATAATCAAATTGAAACACCTGCACATCCAATGGATTAACTGCAGTACACGTTCGTACAAACAGCAAGCACATAGCATATGAACTCCAGCCCTTTTTCCCTGCATATCATGGTCCTGCTTAGAGGCAGGGCTGTCCAGTCCACAACGCGTCTTCAGGATTTGTGATATGATCTGCCTCTCTGCTTTGATACACAGTTCTGACTCCTCCCCCTCAAAAATTTGAAAACCAAACCAGCCACTCCTCATGCAAATACACACATTTTGATCAGATCTAACCTTGTTTTGCTCCCTTGTTTGTTTCTAAGGAAAATTCTCATAGGTGGTAATTAACCAGAACAACAAACATTAGCATTCAAGAAAAACCTACTTCACATCGAACTTCTATTAAGATAGAAATTTTACTTCTGCCAGTGTGATTTCCAGCTGAATGTACCTGAAGGGTTCTCACAACATGTACCACCATTAAATTTAAAATTATATTACATATAAATGTTTAATATAAGAAAATAATGATTATTTTCAACCCTTAAGTAACATTTTTGTGCACAACATCATGCAAATTAATCTGGCTTGCTAAGGAAAAGTAACAGAATGCAGCACATCAAACTATTTCTGAACATGGTGCAATGAAAAAACCCACTCACATTATAGTATTAAAGGGCTACATCCACAGCCAAATGAGAAAGCCCTGTAAAACAGCTGATGTGATCCATGTGAGATCACTGGAAATTGATGTTAACTGCCAGAAATACACTTCTTGTGTAGTTAAAGTGAGAGAAATTGAATCTTTACTCACTCTGAAAAGCACCTTGCTGCAAAACGGCTCTGGGAGATGTCACGAAGAATATTTTTATTTGCTAGTACCGAACACATGATTAGGTGTTGTATTTGCTAATGACAAGTAAACATTCAGTTCATTAACTCCACATTAAATTGTTCATCATATTTGTATTTACACATATGTTATTTCACTAGCGACACTGATTCTGTCAACACGATGTTGTCACTCGGTCACCAAGTGCTTGCAAGGCTGGCTGCAGCTGCTCTGACAACTTCCAGATGGCAAGCATCAGTCATCCCCTTCCAGCCTTAAGCACTATTTTTCTTTCATACCACATAAAACCTCCAGTGAAATGGCATCAAAAAATACATTGTTTTGGAACACAGAAAAATAACTCCCTGAATCAGATTTTCTTTTCTCTCAGCTCATCAGATGTTAAAGCATTCCGTGAATCATCTTAGGTATGGTTACACTCAACTATCTCAGCCTGTGACTAATAGAGTATTTCTGCCATGGAATTTTAGTTTTGTTTCAGATGCAGTCAGCCCAACCTGTGTATTGTCTGACAGAGAAATCTGCACTCACCTTGCTAACTGCGCAAAGCAACTCAGGTCAGCAGGTCATTTGCACCAAGGAATCAAGAAATTTATGCTAAAAAAAAAAAACCCCAAACCAAAAAACACCGCTTTTGCAGTTTTAGAAACAATCTATCCCAAGAAAATAAATCACCAACCACCCCCAGAGCATATGTGGAGTCAATTCCCATTTCAACAGAATTTTTGCAACATACTGTTAACTAAAACTCCTAAAAATTACAACCTGGTTTCTGATTTCCAAAGTAGAAGTAAATTTGGAATTTCAATTGATACTGCAGGAGAGCTAAGGCTAAAACAGCAGTGGTGAAAACAATACCCAGACCTGAAACTTAGAAGATGTGATCTCCTTTGTCTTCAGCTTTGAATTTCCTTGTTTTATGAACTTCTTCATTAGTCAGGCCATTAATGCCACTTTAAAAATGTGATCTCCTTAGAAAAGACCATATGTTCTTTTCTAATGTAATAAAGAAAAAATGTAGACTCTAAAAAGCCATTCAATTCTCACTAGTAAAAACAGTTTGAAATTATTTTTTTTTGTTCTTAAAAACGACATGACTACAACTAGATTGTCACTGCTTCTGTAACAGACATTTTGCAATAGTATCAATATATTTATTGTTCCAATAACTTACAACTGAAAAAACAGGTAAACACATACTTCTGTTTAAAACATTCCTCAACATTTGCATGAAATTCTTATAAATTTATGTGGAGAATGCCCCTAACAAACTAGGTCTTTTGTCTTTCCAGCAATAGCATTGTTTCCAGAAAACTGCAATCAGAAACGACTGGAAACGTTTCCACAGAAAGTGTAGCAGTATTGCATCAAACTAAATAAAAATAATTCTGGCAAAGTGCAACCTTGGAATAAATAGGATCAATTTCCATTTAAAATGATCAGAAAGGAAATCCCATAACAGAGAAAGCTGAATTCTGTTGTTTGGTTTCTAGTTCTCCTTAGAAGTCTTAGCAACAATACATTTTGTCCTTCATGTCTTGAAAAATGTTAAGCAATAAGAAAGCAAAAAACCCTCCAGGACTTAAATCCTACTCTGACCACTAGACAAAATACAGTGTTCACAAAATTTAATCCTCTAGATTATGTGGAGATATTAGTTAAAATATCCTGACAATACTGCTATGACGCGTCTGATCATTCTCCTAAATTTCTAATGTAGAAATACACTATAAGAGTTAAATATTCTGCCACAGAAGGAACGACACTGAGCCAATCTTCGAACTCCAGGAAAGGTTTTGGTTTCCTCATTTGCAGTAAGACACATCTTAAGGAAAGAGGTGAAGAAGGAGACAGTAATCTCACTTAGTAATAGCTGTATTTACAGAGAGAAGAAAATATTTTTCCATCTTCATAAATTTGGAAGAGATATCCCAGAATCACAGAATGATATGAGGTTGGAAGGGACCTCTGGAGATCATCTAATCCAACCTCCCTGCCAAAGCAGATCCTCCTACAGCAGGTTGCACAGGAACTTGTCCAGACAGGTTTTTGAACATCTCCAGAGACAGAGACTCCACCACCTCTCTGGGCAGCCTGTTCCAGCACTCTGCCACCCTCAAAGTAATGTTTAGGTGGAACTTCTTAATTGAACATAAGAATATCTTGGCCTCTTGCTGAGCGCCACTGAAAAAAGACTAGCTCCTTCCTTTTGACATCCACCCTTTAAGTATTTATCGGTGTGGATCAGATCCTCNGACCCAAGTCCCTCAGCCTTTCCTTATAAGAGATGCTCCATGCTCCTAATCATCTTGGTGGTCCTCTGCTGTATCCTCTCCAGCAGCAGTTCCCTGTTCTTCTTGAACTCAGGACCCCAGAACTGGACACAGTACTCCAAATGGGGCCTCACCAGGGCAGAATAGAGGTGCAGGATAACCTCCCTCAATCTGCTGGTCACTCTTTCTGATGCACCCCAGGATGCCATTGGCCTTCTTGGCCACATGGGCACATTGCTGGCTCATGGTCATCCCATTGTCCACCAGCGGTCTTTTTCCTCAGAGCTGCTCTCCAGCAGGTCAGCCCCTAACCTGTACTGGTCCAGGCGGTTATTACTCCTCAGGTGCAGCACCCTACACTTTCCCTTGTATCTGCATCAAGACATCATAAAATATGTATACTTGACCTAGTTGTAGGTTATTAGCATTTCAACTCCTAGATTGAAAAATTCTCTTCCTGTTGAGAGAAAAAACATCTAATTACTTATTGCAAGGCAAAATTCCCTAGTTTTAAGTGACATGCCTTGTCGGTCTGTGTAAAACAACATCCATTAATGTAGCCATAAATGTGACAGTTGTCACAGGATCCCTGAGGTCATCAAGTTAACTGAGAAGAACTAGTTTTGAGTTTATAGGCCTGCTCTTAAATATCTTAAATTGAGGAAAGAAGTCATCCTGAAATAACAAATGAAGATCACTAGTGGTCTTAAAAGATCTGGCTCACTTTTTCTCCACCTTTTTTTAAATAGCCAGGGAATAAATCTTAACTTCAGTTTTTAGACTATCATGTCTTTGCAATTTCTCTGGGGAATTTTATCCCAAATTTCAGGACAAATAAATACTACTTTATTTGCACAGGCAGTTTTTTCATCTCCAATATTTATATACATGAAAAAGTGTAATGCAAGAGGAGGGAAAAATACTGGAAATCAACCACAGATTGACAAGACGACACCTATCTGAGTGTGTACAGGTAAACATCTTATTGAGCAAACATTAGCATCAAAATAAAGAGCAAGAGGAACAATACTCAGTAAATTTTTTTCCTATTTGTCCAGTTAATAACCACATTTAGATACACGCCTCCTTTTAGCCTTTTTACATTTTCCTTTCTCTTGCATTCAGCAGCAGATGGAAAGGGAAAAACACAACCAGGCTATTTTTAATAGAATACCCCAAATTCCTGCATATGACTAGTTGACATTCAAGAACATACTGTATCTGTCTGAGTGTGTGAAGCAAAGATTTATAAATACAGAACACTGTGACTGTGTAGTCTCCTGAAATCTATATTTATTGTTTAGAGTTATATTAATATGCTTTGTTAGGTAACTAGATGGGAAGCAATTTGTATTATCTCTGTATAACCATGACACTGCCTGTTTTAAAAGGGATTTTCTTATTTTTTTTTTCTTTTAATAGTTATCAGTTTTTCTGTACTTTAAAAGATTACAGGGAAGAAGATACTAACAGTGTTTTCATATTTAAAACACTGGAATGTATTCTGATGAGATGTGCTAGTGTACCTTTCTACAGTAATTTTTGGCGTGTACCTCTATAAAACTCTACCTTCATTTTTAACATCGAATAATCAAATGGTAAACTTTGTTCCTTGTGTGTTTGGACTGTGAATTCCTTGTATTAGAGAACAGGCGTCTTCCTCATACTTTCTGCCCACAACAGAGGTAATTTGTGTTTACTAAACCACTTAAGAGCTCTGGTAAAGATCAAATAAAAGTAAGAATGGATGCTGGGCTTTACTTCAATTCCATAACAACTACAAAAACTAGAATACTACTATTAATTATCTTTTCTCATACAGAGTTGTGCTAATGCTGTTTGTACCTAATACACCACTTAGTGCCATAGCTTATCCTTTGCTCCATATAATATTCCTCAACACAGAAACAATTTCTGCAGAATTATGTGTTTATAACAAAACACAGCAGCAGCTTAGTTTGATGTAGAGCTTAATTTTATGCAACTATAAGGAATAAAAAAGAAATCCCCAATGCCCTTTAAACTTTCTTCAATGTCTTTACTGACTTTGTTTTTATTTAGTGCTTGCTTATATGCAATAATATTTTAATTCTTGGTCTCCTGTTCATGAGCAGAACAGTTTCTGTTAATATTTATAAGACTAATTTTATGTGGAAATTGGAGAATCTGCTCTATTCTTCAATAATTCATGATTTTATATAATGATCAGAGTAGCTAACAGCATGATTACTAAAACAACCAACCCAATCACAGCTATTGAAACCGAATAGGATAGCTATACTAAGTCTCAGCAATAATCTGAAATTTGAAAGCTAGTTAAAATTTTCAACCGTGTGCATTGTATATATGATAAACTCAGGAATACTGCATGTTTAGGAACACTTTAATGTTACACCCCTTGGTTTAGTTAAGGTGCAAGAAGTGTGTAATCGTTTGTGAGCACAGATTTCAGATGCTGTCACACTGAGCAAGAGTATAACAAATAGGGGACATAGGTGCTGGAGAACACTATCAATCAATAGCACTCCTGTACCTGTCCCAAAATAGAAAATGTGGAGTGGCTACTGGAGGCACCAGTCCCTGACAGATCATCACTCAGCTCCATCCTCTAAGCGGGTATCTCCTTATAAGAGCCGCAGAAAGATGTGACAGACAAAGGCTGATACTCCAGCAGTGGTCTACCACCTGCCATACCCACTACTATCGCCTTTTCCACAGACATCCAAGCTGAGTGGAGGTTAACAAATATGATGCCCATCTACAAGATGGGCCAGATGGATAATCCAAGGAACTAAAGCCTTACCTGTCAGTGTGACCTTGGTGCTGGGAAGTTTATGGAGCAGATCATCTTGAGTGCCAACACACAGCATGCACAGGACAACCAGGTGATGAGACCCAGTCACCATGGATTTATGAAAAGCAGGTCCTGCTTGACTAACCTGATGTCCTTCTATGACAAGGCAACCTACTTAGTGGATGAGGGAAAGGCCATGGATTTTGTCTATCTGGACTTTGGTAAAGTCTTTGACACCATTTCCCACTGCATTCTTCTGGAGAAACTGGCTGCTCATGGTTTGGATGGGCACGGTTTTTGCTGGGTGAAAAACTGGCTGGATAGTCAGGCCCAAAGAGTGGTAGTGAATGGAGTTAAATCCAGCTGGCAGTCAGTCACAAGTGGTGTTTCCCAGTGCTCAGTACTGGGTTCCGTTCCGCTCAGTACCTTTATCAACGATCTGGACAAGGGGATCAAATACACCCTCAGTAAGTTTGCATGTGACACCACTTGAGGGTAGGAAGGCTGTACAGAGGGATGAGGACACTCTGGATTGACGGGCTGACGCCAGTGGTACGAGGTTCAACTGGACCAAGTGCACTTGGGTCACAACAATGCTACAGGTTTGGGGAAGAGTGGCTGGAAAGCTGCTTGATGGAAAAAGACCTGGGAGTGTTGGTCAGCAGATGTCTGAATATGAGCCAGCAGAGCACCAAGTTCGCCAAAGGCCAATAGCATCCTGGCTTGTATCAGAAGTAATGAGGCCAGCAGGATGAGGGCAGTGATCACCCCCCTGTCCTCAGCACTGGTGAGACTCTACCTCAAGTACTGCATCTATTTTTGGGCCCCTCCCTCCAAGTAAGACATTGAGGTTTTGGAGTATGTCCAAAGAAAATCAACAAAGCTGGTGAAGGGTCTAGAGCGGCAGTCTTATGAGGTGCAAGAGAGAATCTGTTTAACAGGAGAAAAGGAGGTTGAGGAGAGACCTCATTTCTCTGTATGATTGCCCGAAAGGAGGTTGTAGTCAGGTGGGTGTCCCTTCTCCCAAGTGACAGAACAAGAGGAAATGGCTTCAAGTTGCGCCAGAGGAAGTTGTGATTAGCTATTGGGAAAAATTTCTTTCCAAAAGCATTCAAGCACTGGAACAGGCTGCCCAGGGAAGTGGTTGAGTGAGCATCCCTGGAGGTATTTAAAAGACATACAGATGTGATGGTTTAGTGGTGGACTTGCTAGTGCTATAATAATGGTTGGACTTGATCTTAAAGGTCTTTTGCAACCTAAATGATCCCATGCTATTATACCTTTCCCTGGGAACAGAGCTCCGTGTCATCTGAGAGACATATCAAGAGGCCAGCTCAGCTAAGCAGGGAAAGCCACAGCACAGCTTGAATGTGAAAAGGTAACATATAGCATGGAGGAGGACAGACAAGCTACAAAGGAGGAATTGAGAAACATTGCCTGGGCATGTAGGAATGGCAATTACTGTCAAGTAAGCAAAGCTCAGATAGAATTGAGACTTGAAAGAGACATAAAAGACTCAAAGAAGAACTTCCAGTGGTAATAGACTGACACAGGAAAATATGGACGCATCGCTGAATGGGACAGGTGATATCATGACAGCAGACACAGATGACAGCAGCTTTTTTTGTTGTCACCAGCAAGTTCTGCTAGGCCTCTGCACTTAGTGATGGCATTTAAGGATGAGATGGCCTATGACCTGGGAATGTTTATATTAAAGAAGCAGAAAAAAATGGCTTACTGATTCTGACCGCAAATATGAACAATGCAAATATAATCCAAATTCAAGCAATACAGAAGGGAATTTCTTAGTCCTGAAATATTGGCAAGATCAAAAATCCCCTTTATTTAATAATTTTTTTATTTCAATGCCTACACTAATTTTCTCACTTTGGAGCAAAAGGAAAAAGAGATTACAAGTTTTAATGCTCTAAAAATCTAGGTCAGTTGCCACCCAAGCTAAGTAGCCATCTAATGACCATATGGGCAGAAAAAAGCAGTGGCAAAACTAACGTCCTTTTCCTGAAATGGACGATGTATTTCTTTTCTTTCTAAAGGCAGCACAAAGCAAGTAGTCATATCCAACCTCATTTGTTGAGCAAATTCAGCTATGTGGAAGGTAACAGTGTTTGCTCCCTTTGTTTTACAAGGGAAAGACTTATTTGAATAGAAAAAAAAGGGCAGTCAAATCTTTTTTAATACACATACAACATTCTGCATGCATATATACAGACACACAGACATATACTATAGTCTCTATGTATGTATTTATGTATATACACTGATAATTTTACAGCACTTTCTAAGAACCTGTAAGAGTCCCCTTTATATGTAACAATTAAGGGCCTGATTCTTGTTTTTATTTTTCAGTCCAGTTCCCTTTTTTAGACTGTTTATTATTTTTTATACAATAGATCCCCCCAAGGCTTTGGGTAACTAACCTTCAACAAGTGGAAGGATAAACAAAAGGGCATCCAGATCACAAGATGTGACATACTGATGCATTCTGCATTATCTCCCATGGCAGGAGCTCAGGAAATGCTCACTGCAAGAGGCTACATACAGAATGAACAATGTGTGATATTAGATAAATGTCTCACATTGAATATGCAGCTGAGCATTAGGTCACCCAGCTTTACAAACCGAGCACAAGGCATTGCATACTTCTGTAATTAAACAAAAAGTACTATTCATGTGCAAAAACAACACTTTCCATCTTGCACCACAGGTGGCAGCGAACAACAAAATCTGATGGTCATGATGCATCTTCTGTGCAATGAATTCAGTCTACCCATTCTGCTGTTATGTTAGGCAACTCTTAGGATTCCCCTCAGACAAAGCCAATCTTTTCTTTCTACAATGCTTCTAAATCTAATGAAACTCTGAGAGACCTGGACAACTCCACTTTTCCCAACTTTTTTTTTTTACAATAATTCTCCCTGTCCACAGGAA
>VZRU01001317.1:22409-41717 GCA_013398155.1 Pedionomus torquatus | reverse complement strand
TGGCAGAGGCTGCCCAGAGAGGTGGTGGAGTCTCCTTCTCTGGAGACATTCCAACCCCACCTGGACACGTTCCTGTGGGACCTGCTGTGGGTGACCCTGCTGTGTCAGGGGTTTGGAGGAGATGATCTCCAGAGGTCCCTTCCAACCCCCATATCATTTTGTGATGCTGTTTAACATGGAACACAGCTTCTTGAAGAGAAACAGAGATGTCTAAACCTCTCTTTTGTGAGAAAGTTGGTTTCTTCCCCCACCTCCCTCCCAAGAAGATTCTGCTCCAGCAGAAGTCGCATCACAAGGAGTAGAACTGGGCTGACTTCCTGGTTTTGAAAAAAAAAAAAAAAAATTTACTTTAGGAATGTAAAACTGGTGTTGTTGAGATACTAAGATGGAAAACGTGCTGCAAATATAAATAATGTGGAGAGAAATGGCCCTCATTTCTGAAATGCACATTGCAGTGGTGTTTGGGGATGCCTTTCACCTCGGGGCTTTTTGCCTTCTGTCGGTAGGTCATTGGGTGTGCTTAGATCTTTCTGAGCAAAGAAGAGGAGCATCGTGACTTCCTGGTAACTAATGGACTTGATTATAATTGATGTAGAGCAGGGAGGCTTTCTAGAAGCTAATGAAAATCTCTCCCCCCAAGTCCCATTTCTGATTTCTTCTCATCTGAGCCCCTGTTACAGATTGGCCCTCGCCCCTGGCATAACGTTGCACAATCCCTATCTCCAGTCATTTGCAGCAATATTCTAATTAAGTCGTTTATTGGTGTTCATCTGTTGTTTGTTTAAAGCTGAATGCTGCGTGAAGGAGATAAATGCTTTTCCAGTGGCTGAAAAGAACAAGTTCAGAGGCAGCAGAGAGTCATTGAAAGGTTATTTAAGAACTTAAAAGGAGCTTTGCTGAACTGTGGGTTCCTTTTGATAGAAGAGGGTCCATCAAAGCAGTCACTGGTGGCATTTCAGCCCGACTGTGGATTGGCTCAAGTGAATTGTTTCGTCGTACGCCTGTAGCACTGAATTCATGATTTGAACAGAGTCTGATAATGAGTTGAAATTTGCCTTGTCTTTTTCATTACAAAGGTGGCCTTTGTGATTACTTTCCGCCCCTCCATCATCGTCGGCTTTGCTTGACATCTTCTTGGAATTTGGCTTTCTGGGATCAGAGGGGTTATTTTTGGTGATACCAGGAGGGGACTTTGCCAAGAGTCTTCCTGAGCCCTTCCTCACAGGAGATTGTTCATCCTTTTCCTCGCTGCAGATCAAAATGGTGTAATTTGGTCTTGGGTAACTCCCCGTCGATTCTACGAGATGTTTGGGTACCAGCTGGAAAGTAGCAAAAAGGACTTGCTGCTTCCACTAGATTCTCATCAAATTTACCGTGTCATTTGAGGTTTGTTGGGCAGCTCCTGGTTTTATGTGACTTATTGTTGGGTTTATTTTCCATAATGACTTGGGAAAGCTGATTTTTTTTTATTTTTTATTTTTTTTTCCTCCCAGTCCAGGAACGATTGCTCATCTTTTCCCATCACCAAGGCAGCTGGTTGAAAAAAGGCAAAGGTTTCACAACTTTTGGAAGCTGACTGTCTTCTCACCCTGCTGAGAGCCTCAGGCTTTAAGAAATCCTTCTTGCCCAGCCCTGCCTGTTAAATCCCTGATGGATTTAACCACGTTCTTCATGGGCTTTAGAAGGAGCTTCTAGGTATTGTGGTGTTTAGGAAAAAATGTGTGGGAGTGTGTAGTCAGTCAGTGATTCCAAACGTGGGGTATGGCTCTGTAACCACACACAGCATAGTTAGGGCTCGGCAATCATAACAGCTAATTATGGGCTTGGGTTTTGCTGTCTCGTGGCTGCCTTTCCTGTAATCCCCTGCTACACGGGGTCTGGCCTTTGGTCTTCTTAGGGAGAAGGATTCTCTGAACATCCTCTGTTATATATATTTCTGCATTTGGGGTTTACCAAACTGAGTTTACCAAACTTTGAGCTGCGTTGCTCCAAGCTAAGGAGGCTGGATCTGCATGTTCCTGTTTGGGAGGTCCTAACTGAAGACGTAAATATTGTGGGTTTTTTGAAGACCATACCGTTTGCTGCTCATTCCTGTGGTAGTGCTGCCATACGCTTTCCATTCCTGTTCTCTGATGAGACAGAGTGGTGTTATCTTTTTGGCTGAAAGAGGGGAGCTCATCTTTAGGAGAGGGAGCTTGAGGAAGCCCAGCAGCAACTCCTAAGCCAGAAGAGAGCTCTTGGGTTTGATCAGTGATGGCTCCTCAAGCAAGCATTTGAGAGACTCCTCAAACTGGGCTTTACAGCCGAGTCTGGTTTGGTGAGGATGCTCGGGATGGGTGACGGTGATGCTGATATACTGATCCTTCTGCAAATTGTCCTTGGGGCTTCTGGATTTCCCAGGTTTGGCCACAGGTTAAACAGCTTTGGGTGTGTGCGTATGTTGTGGTGGGTTTTTATTGTTCCAGTCGGCTACTGTGGCTTTAGGCTTTGTCTTTTGCTTTTACTTCTCTCCAGTGAGTGTAAGAGTCATTGAGATGCGGTGTTGGGGGGATCTGGTGTAGGGGAGAAGCTTGAATAGGGCTGGTGGTTGGACTCGATGATCCCAAGGGTCTTTTCCAACCTGAATGACTCTAGATTGGGAATAGAGTGGCTAATCTGATACTTTAATGGTGGCCAAAATAGCCTTGGCACAAACCACCATAGATTGGATATTAGGAAAAAATTCTTTCTTGTGAGGGTGGTGAGGCACTGGAAGAGGTTGCCCAGAGAAGCTGTGGCTGCCCCATCCCTGGAGGGGTTCAAGGCCAGGCTGGATGGGGCTTGGAGCAACCTGGTGTGGTGGGAGGTGTCCCTGCCCAGGGCAGGGGGGTTGGAACACTATGATCTTCAAGGTCCTTTCCAACTCTAACCATTCTATAATTCTATGATCCCCCTCCTCCATAGTCCTTCCTCCCTTTCCTACTTGTTAAACCTAATGCTCGTGATACGACAACGATCCAGCTGCCTTCAGCAAGTCCCACAGTTGCTTGTTTTGGCCACAGAGAGAGTGAAAAAACCCTTGTTGTTGTTCTGATATGATAAGCTGGTCTGGTGTCCTGATGGGAACCCACCTCCAGCAGGGCCCGGGGGGCTGCACAGCTCGTTGGGGAAGAGCTTTAAGCCGGAGCCTGGCTCTTTCACCTGCCAACTACCAGGGTGGTTTTTTTGTTGTTGTTTCATTCTTTTTTTTTTTTTTTTTTCCTTCCAGTTTGGCCCTGGGCCCTTTCAGAGGCCTCTGGGCACAAGATAAATAATCTCTTTTATTTGTCCTAGGCACCTGTACAGTTCCTGGTATGGCTGGCAGTGGCTGAGACTCTCGCAATCCCCCGGCCTGCGCTGCTGTGAAGCTGAAGGGTGGCTTATTCCAGAAGTACCAAGAAAGAGCAGAAATGCATCCAAGGTAATGCAGCAAGTCCACAGCGACGGCTACAGTCGTGGTTTTTTTTTTTTTTTTTTTTTTTCCCTGTCCAGTTCACAACTAATCTATGCACCCATAAATTTAATATCTTGGTTGGGTGGTTTCAGCTTGCGGTTACATGACAGGAAGAGAGGAAAGCCAGGAACCGATTGTCTGGTGTGAAGGTAAACAGATACCCTGCGCTGCGCCTGGGGTTTGGCTGTGGGCTGAGCAAGCCTGCCCTGGGCTGTAGACCGGGGGGGAAATAACCTTGTGGGAGGAACCTCTGCGCTCCCACGAACCTAAAGGCAAGGGGGATTCGGCTCTGGGGTTGCTCCGTGCCTGGGAAATGCCACAGAAGGGAAGGAAAACTGGTCCCTGCAGAGCGTGAAAGGTGGTTTAACAACGGGACGCTGTGTCCGGGCTGCTGTAACCAAAGGTTTTAGCGTTTAATTACAGTTGACTTTTAAAACAGTCTTTCTTGTAGGTAAAAGAACGTTTTATTATTAAATCTGCATTTACCCTCGCAGGCTCAGGGATTTTGAGGGTTTGAATTGGTTGCAGAGGTAATTAAGCACCTAAATCCCTTCTGAGATGAGATCATGCCAGTTCTTTCTGTAACAAGGCTGTACAGTGTTTATTCCTGCTTTTTATACAACTGCCATTTGATATTTTATTTTTTTTTTTCCTGTTTAAATCGTCTTTTGGCTGAAATAACTAAAACTACCCTCTCTTCTGTGATTGCTGCAGCCCTCTGACTGTTGCCTTGTAATTATAGGGCACCTGGGAGGAATTTAGCCTTAACAGTGCTCTTCCATCAGCACCTTGTTACATCACCCAGGAAGAGATCAGCGAGATAACCCTTTGTCCTAAGTAAAGTGGAGAAAGTAGAGCAGCATAAACAAGCTGGAATGACTGTTTTGCAAAAAAAAAGTATGTGTGGGTTCACCGGGGAGAGGACTGGATGACCTCAAAGGTAACCCTCTTGGCCACCAGCAGATTCCAGACCAGTGGCCTTTGACGATGAAGGCAGTGGTTGACTAATTTCTGGTGTTTTTCTCAAAGAACATGAAACACCGCCGTCACAGGCTCGTAGGCTGTTCTCTCTTCAAAACTCGTGCTTGGAGGCCGCTGAGGAAGCATGTCAGCTCTTAGATGTTGCAGGTTTTTGTCAGAATGCATTAAATAATGGTTTGACGGCCTCAACCATGGCAGAGTATGCAAGGGGTGTCTGTGGAAGGGAGTCTCGCTGCTCTCTGGAATCGAGAGACTCCTCAAGTTTCAGGAATGACCGTTGGTTTTGGGGTTATTTGTGCTGTTGTGGTTTGTCCCCTTTGAAAACCAAGTCCTGCTTTCTCAGGGAAACAACCTGCACGGTTGAAACCGGGGGGGAGTTGAAGTGCTTCGGTATTTCTGAGCGTCCCTCACCAGGTGGGTTCCTCTTGGAGAAGTCCTGGGAATTAATTCATGGTTCCTGAAAGTGTTGGCTGAAAAAAGGGGCCGCTGGATGGTGCTGTTGTCTTGTGGTTGCCCAGCGTTAAATCTGGTTGCTTAAGAGGCATGACCCCTACTCTTATGAAGTTCCATGAGAAAACTAGTCTTTTTTAGAAGGTAAGGGTCTGGCTTTCCAGACCGACGAGCCTGGTGGCCATCTGTCCTGATGTTATATCATTTAAAGAGAAATTTAAACCTGGTCAAGAAGGGAAGGTTTGTGAGCATTTGGGAGACCGTGGTCAGCAAGCTTATAGAATGGTGAGCAGGTAAGGACCGCTGGGTACAGACCCCAGGGCTGAAAGGTCCTAGGTAAGGATTTGGTGTAAACCGGTATCTCTGAGCTTTCACCACGTTGTAAGTGCTTGTTTCAAATAAGCTGCTCACCTGAAAGCCAAGAGCGGTGAAGAGTTAAAAAGGAAGGAGGTCAGAAGTTGTTTGAGGAAGACTGTTTGGCCCAGAGAACACCAGGGAGCGTGTGAATCTCTGCCCCATAGGAGGGAGTCTGGCACGGACCATTGCAGGGGGAAGGAGTAATAAATCCAGAAGAAAAGCTCCACGTACGTAGAGCTTATGTAGTTACCGAGGTAGAAACAGAAGCCCTTCAAAGACGTGCATGGTCCTTCTGCATTCCTGTTGTTGGCCTGGACGAGAGAATTGTGAAGTTTGAGGCTCAGGGACTGCATGGGGTGAGGGCTGTGGGATTGCTTTAGGTGATGTTTGAAACTCATGTCCTCAAGGAAAGTGCTAAAAAGCAGAAGGCTTTCAATATTTAGTTTGCTCTAGTGTTGTGGCAGAGCTGTTGGTCAAGAGGGATGTTTTTAATATGATGAGTTCTTTCGGGCGCTGTTGCTTTCAGGTGCAGGATCTAAGGTCACTTAAAGGCTCTGCCTTTTTTTCTTTCTAGAATTGAAGAAGGGAAAGATTTTTCTTCAAAACCTACTAATGTTTAAAAAAGAAGTAAAGCAAATTAAGCGTGTTCTTTAACTTTGACCCTTGAGCTTCCTTGAACTTAAACAAGCTGGTTTAATTCCATTATATCTGCCTTTTCCATGCGTTTAAAATAGGGTGGTTGGTAGTTGCCTGCCTGGCCAGGAGTTAAAAGGAAAAGTGAAATAGTGGTTATGAAATACTATATATATTTAAGGCATGGAGCTCTTTCAGGGGGAGATATTAGAACTGGACTGCTTCCAAAATCCGGTTTTAATAAACCCTGTGACTTCAGAAGGGAACAATTCCTTCCGTCATCAGGTTTCGGGTTTTTTTTTTTTCCCCTTTTATTTATTTTTTTTTTTGTTTTGTTTGCTCTACCAGTTTTGGCTAACTATTTGCTGCAAATTACTGGAATCCAAAGAGCGTGAAAGCTGAGAAGGCGGCGGGTGAAGGGGTTTCCTGCAGGAATCCGGGGCCAGCTCGTCGCCTGGGATGGAGTCCTTCGGATGCGGTTACGCTTCCAGCTCTTTGTTTTCGGGGCAGAAAGCTGCCGAGGATGCCACACGTGGCTGCTTTGCCCCCCCCCAGCATTCAGGGAAGAGCTAATTCTGCCTTTCCAGCTCCCGCTCCTGGCATTCCTCGTTTGAAATTCCTGACTGACAACTGGAAGCTTTCCTTGTTGGTGGCTGTGCAAAGGTTCAGGAAGGTTGTTAGGAGCTAGTGATGGCCAGAGGGCTGGTAATACAGCTCGAAGTAAAGGGTTTGAGGGTGCAAGGTGTCACTTTTTAACGCTTTTTCGAGCGTGCTGCCAGCTATTTTGCCTTTTTGGTGGAGTTTGAATGAAAAATGGCTTATTCTTCTACAGCATTGTTTTATACTCCTGGACTGGTTTTGTTTCCTCTGTTCTCAAACGAGAAACTTCAGCCACGTGTGTTCCTGTCGCTCTGCCTCCCGTGACCTTGCAAAGAAAGTCTCACTTCGGAGAGAGCCCCTTGAAATTGCTGTGGGAACCAGTTTGAAACACGGTGCGTTCGGAGCAGGCAGCGGGATGAGAAAAGGTTCTGCTCAGCCAAGCAGAACTGCTGATTTCACGCCGGGGCGGGATCAGCTGCTCAGCAATGAGCTCACTGGAGCTCCTGGTGACCGAACTTCAAGTTGTCTCACGTTTAGTTGGAGCACGAAAAGCAACAGTCAGAAACCGAACCCGCTCTTCCTCCTTCCTTTGCCTTCTTGGCCAGAGCGTGTCGTGATGAAATGGCCTCAGGTGGTGCCAGGAGAGGTTGAGGATGGATATTAGGAAAAATTTCTTCACCCTTCAAAGGGTAATGAAGCTTTGGCCCAAGCTGTCCAGGGAAGTGGTGGAGTCTCCAACCCTGGAGGGATCTAAAAGCCGGGCAGACGTGGTGCTGAGGGACATGGGTTAGGGATGGGGCTTTGTCAGTGTCGGGTTGATGGTTGGACTCGATCTGAAAAAAGTCCCTTCCAACCTGGACAATTGTATGATTCATGCACTGGTCGTGTGCCACTCGATTCCATCTCCCTGACCCAGCAAGAACACAGCTTCCCAAAGCCACCGGGGTTGCTGGCCAGAGGAAATTGTGTGGGTGAGGAGATGCTGCTGGTCGAGGGGTAAGGAGCTGAAAGAGGATGTGGGTCACGTTTTTTTTTTTTGTTNTTTTTTTTTTTGTTTTTTTTTTTCTTTAAAATTCTTGATCGCATATGGGTTATGGCATGATGCCACTGGAAAAGCAGACGGCGCTGTGGGTTTAGTCATGCCCTGTGCTTATTATAGTTGTGTTGTGGGATTCCACCAGCTTGCCAACCGCGAGTGCCTGTCGTTAGACAGTCATCCCCAGCGGTGGAGCGATCTGCCCCGTGGGTGGGAAGAGCCACTGGCAGCTGCCCCGGAGATGCTGGGTGGGAAGAGCTGATGCAGAGACAAATGACATGCTAATCTCCAGCAGGGAAAAAAGGGGGTGATGGGATTCTTGCCAGGCAGGTGCCTGCCGACCCGGTACCTACCCAGGCGTTCCTCTACATCTGCCAGTGCCAGCTTGGCTCTCCCAAATTAGTAAACACTTGAGCAAAGCCTAACAGAAACAACATAGCTGGGAAAATCTGCCCCTGTGATGCCGAGGGTCGTTGGGAAGGTTAATGCGGGCGTTTCTGCAGCGTAAGCTGCAGGAAAATTTCTTCTGCCCAACTCCTCGCTTGCTTGCTGAGCTCTGACTGCAAGAATAGCAGAGAGAAAGCACGAGAGGAGAGCTCTCCAGGGAACGAGCAGCGGGACGGGCTTAGGAAGGACAAAGTGCTGTGTTGAAGGTTGCTTGTCAGCAGCTGTTATCTCCTAATACGAAATTACAGCCCCAAATGTGGACAGCAAATAGAGAAATACAGTGGCGAAAGTGAGTTTCAGTGCTAATGGCTGGTTTTTTGTTCTGTTTTTAACTCATCCCAGAGCGAACTTTGAATTTCCTGATGTGATTAAGGCATCGCCGCTGCCTGCTTTTGAGAGTGACTGGCCTTTAAACGCAGGCTAAAGTCTCTTTGTGTAAGCGTGATGCAGAGCCTTCCCACCAAAGGGTGAGAATTTCCTGGTAATTGTGTCATTTAATTTATGGCCAAACGCGTTTAAGAGTGACCTCTTTCCAACATGGTATTTAGTGACTCGGGTTTAGTAGATAAAGTCCCCACTTACCGATATGGTATCGTGGAATTGCCTAGGCTAGAAGGGACCTTTAAGGTCATCGAGTCCAACCATCAACCCAACTCTGATAAAACCCATCACTAACCCATGTCACTGAGCACTAGGTCAACGTGGCTTTTTAATCCCTCCAGGGATTTAAATCCCTCCCTCAACCCCTTCCCTGGGCAGCCCAGTCCAAGGCTTCATAACCCTTTCCATGTAAAAATTATTCCTAATCTCCAATCTGAGCCTCCCCTAGGGCAACTTGAGCCCATTTCCTCTTGTCCCATCGCCTGTGACTTGGGAGAAGAGACCGAACCCCAAAAATTGAATTATGAAATTTGTCCTCTTTGCATAACGGCTTAAAACCCTCATTTGAACAGAAGGAAACCAATAACCTCACGCTTTGATTTATTAACTTGAGTTAGGCATAAACTCTTCCTCAGTGTTGATGTTTATCATTAAATGGAGATGCTGGCACAAGTATAGGAGGCCTAGGATCTCTAATAAATGCAAAGCCAATAAATATTTAAGGCCTCTTACATCCAATTCATCCTTTAGTACTGTTAAGTAGAAAATAACTCATAGCAGATCTAGGAAAACAGCTTAAAACGAATGTAGGAAATTCTGTTATTTATGGAAAATGGAAATGAGGTTTTAAGAGGGCTTGGAGCAACCTGGTGTGGTGGGAGGTGTCCCTGCCCAGGGCAGGGGGGTTGGAACTGGATGATCTACAAGGTCCCTTCCAGCTCTAACCATTCTGTGATTCTAAGGGCAGACCCATGGAGAGTTGGTTTGGACAACCTTCTCCTACTGAGGGGCGAGACACCCATTGTCAGACAGTCAATTCAGAGCAGAGCTCTCTGGTGACTTGTTTTAAAGTCCTGGAGTCATGTTGGGAATACCTTTTCCTTCCACCTGAGGTGGCTTTGCCCAGTGGGTGGTAGGTCCTTAAACCACACTCCACTCAAAGCCACGTGTTCCTGGTGGGTCCCATTTAAACGCGCTGCGGGTTCGGACCGTAGCTGGTGTTTATTCTCACAGTGCAGAAAACCAAGTATCTGAAGGACCTTCTGAGCAGATGCTCAATTGCTTGCTGAGAAAATGTGTCTCTTCGGAGTCATTTTGGGAATTTAGAGTGAAGCCTCCTCATGGGAGGAAGGATGCTGCCGATGTTTCCATAGCGCTGGAACTGCGTTTCCGTCCTTGAGTTTTAACCCGTTCACAGGGGAGAAGAAAAATTAATCTTATTTCCATCTATTTATTTGTTTGAGGGCCTGAGTGCATTCAGGATGACTGCAGTGGAAAGCAAATATATTAAAACCAAGTATTTTCAGGGCTCAGGACTCCACATGGGTGGGCTGCGGTGGCGCAGACGTAGCTCATGGAGGACTAACGGCGGTGTTTTCGGATTCCTCGTCTTTTTGTCGTCTTCCAGTGGGTCAGCATCTATTTGTGTGCCTAAAGGTCATAACACACAACACCTTAAAAGGGCTGATCCCTCCGAAAACAAACAATTAAAAGGAAAAAAAGCTAAACTGAGCTTCCAAGGGACACCCTTTGGCGATGTCCTTGATAACAGGGATAACAATAAAGGTCAGGAGAGCTCCGTCGTCCCGGGATGTGGTGGTGCTTGCTTAAGAACAGTGGACCCTGCTGAGCCTCAGATCAGGTACGACTGATAACGGGGATGGAAGAGCCCTGTTTATTTCTAGAATGTGTCAGCCAACCTGTTTGGGGCCCTGCCTCTTCTGTCACCGTCAGGTATTTATTTACACGGTCTGAAACTCAGTGGCTGCTCCCGTGACAGGGAGAAAGCGGCTTCTCCTGGATCTGAACACTTTGTACCTTTCCTTCCCCTCCTGAGTGCTGGTGGCGTGAGATCTTAGAAGGATGGAAGGGGAATGGGAGGTTCCTTGATCTAAGATTACGCTGGTGCCAAAAGAGGACGGTTTCACCCTGAGCCTCGCGGCACATCCCTGTCCCCGTCCCCACCGCTCCGCTGTGCGGGGGGAGCAGGGTAAGTTGGGATTAAGCCTCAGAGTTCTTGTTACATCCCATCCTGCCCCCAGGATAGTTCAGAGAAGTTGTTTTTCTTGGTGAGTGACCAGAGCTGAGGACCAGTACATCTTCGGAAGTATTGCTTTTCAGGGCACTTTGTTACATTAAATTAAACAGTAAAAATTAGTGTTGCAAAGCACAATTTTGGGAGGATATTGCCTGTTAGAGAATATCGTGATGATGCAGCGGACATGGAAATCCACCAAACTGTTTGTAAGATGGTCAGAAGTATGGTTTTGGCTTGGTGTGTGAAGCCCTACTGAAGGAAATAAAATAAATCAAGAATCTGACTGACAGCCTTATACTGTGAAGAAAGTGTACCCTGAGAAACCTCAGTGAATACGCCTGTATCCCTGCCTGGGTGTTTTGTGTATTTGGGTCCTTCTGTTTTAAAATATGAGCAGCTAATTTGAAAATGAGTTGAGAGAATTACGTTTTGAGTTGAGATGTAGGCAATATATGTAGAGATCGGTGACCTATTCAAGCGGGTAAAATTAAGCAGCAGCAGGGAACCTGAATATACCCGCGCAACCTCTTACCGCAAAATATTAATTCATTTCTCCTGTGGGACATAAGAAAATTACTAGTGACGTCGTAGATTGGAACCTGCAGATCAGAAATCTGATTTCAGATTCTTTGGGGTTTTTTTCTTTTTTTTTTTTTTGACTCAAGTGGTGCTGCAGCCAAAAATCTGGACTACAGTAGGGTTTGTTACCTCTGTCCTCAGTGGGCTCAGAGAATGTGGAGCAGAATGTTTGAGTGCAATAAAACTCCTGCTAATGAAGTTAATTCCTCCTTGGCAGCGGGGTGGCTGACAGTTACCTGAAGGGATTGATGGAGATTTGTCAGTTGTTTGTTGTAACATCAGAGTATATGTTATAATCACGTAATTACAGCACCTTCTGGCTGCTGCAGCTCTACCATCTTCAGCATCACACTGTAAGCCAAGGTGATAACTGGTAGGATGGTAAATGGTACTCTGCGGGTTATTCCTGCGGTGCCCTGTGTGAGTCAGGTGCTGGTGGAAAGAAACAACAACGTAGGTTTTTATTTTTTGTCTCCTGTACTGCAGGTATGGGGTAGGATGCTGGTGCAGAAAAAGAAAAGTCTGCTTTTTCACGTTGTAGTGAGGCCTTNTCCATCTCAACACGAGGAGGAACTTCTTCCCTGTGAGGGTGTCAGAGCCCTGGCAGAGGCTGCCCAGAGAGGTGGTGGAGTCTCCTTCTCTGGAGACATTCAAACCCCCCTGGACACGCTCCTGTGGGACCTGCTGTGGGTGACCCTGCTCTGGCAGGGGGTTGGAGGAGATGATCTCCAGAGGTCCCTTCCAACCTCTTATCAATCTGTGATTCTGTCAGTCTTTGATCTGATTTCAAGCCCTGCAAGCAGTGCTCAAAGTTAGTGTTTTAGAGCTACTGTCCATCATTGTGTGCACCCAGAGCTGGAGGAGAAGTTACAGTTTTTAGGGCTGAAAAACTGTTTTCGTCTTTCTCTGCTCCCTTAAGTCACCGCTAATTTATTAATTGGGAAAGGGATGGGGTGTTTACTGACACGAGGCTGTGTATCGTTTCTTTTTTTGCTGTTAAATGTCCTTTTCTGGAGCTCTGTGCACAACCACTGTTACGATGTGATGAGTGATCAAATAAGAACAACCTGTCAACAAGAGTCGGTGGTGGTTTCTTCGGGAGGAGTTTAAGATCAGAAGAGCAGGACAGAGAAGCAGAGAACTGTTGGAGACAAGATAGGGTGGATGAGAAGGTGTTTCTCTAGTACTGGACGGAGTGTACGGATGAAGGCACACGGGAGAAGGTTAAACCCTGGACAGAATAATCAGGTTTTCCTTTCAGGTCCTCCCTGCCCAGGGTAGGCAGAGGAGAAGTCAGTAAAGAGAGTGGGCCCTTACAGAATAAGGGAGAAGAACCCTGGATTATGAAGCTGAAGTTCAAGATGTCTCCTAGAAGCTGCAGGAGAGGTACTGGGGGTGCTCTGTAAGCAGGGACTCTTGCAAGGATTATGAGGAACACGGTGGGGAACGTGCTGCTTAGCAGTTGGTGGGACTTCACCAGCAAAGTTTAGAAAACTGCAAAATCTGGGTGCTTTTGTAGTTTTAGGCACTTCTCCATGGAAAACCAGAGACAGGCTGTTGTAACACTCCCAGGAATTGCTTGGTCACAAAACAAATGCGGATGCTAAAGAAGGCCAGGTTGGATGGGGCTTGGAGCAACCTGGTGTGGTGGGAGGTGTCCCTGCCCAGGGCAGGGGGTTGGAACTGGATGATCTTCAAGGTCTTTTCCAATTCCAACTATTCTATGGTTCCATGAAATCTCTTTTCTTTACGGGAGCTGTGTTCAGTGATGGTTCTGAACACGGTGCCTTCGGCAGTGATAAACGAGCCGGTGTTTCATTGCTGATCAAAACTGCCTTTTTGGGGGAATTTAGCTGCCTGAGGAATAACCTGAGTCATGGTTTATGGCACTGGCTAATGGCACCGAGAGTGTTCAGGGCCACTCCAAAGAAAACAGGGCTACCACACCATAGATCTTGCTTCCTCATTTCCCTTGAAGTTTTAAGAGAGGTCCGCCCTCAGGCTTCACTAACGCCTGCTGCTCTTGTAAGCTGGTTGGTAGCATAAGGTGGGAAATGGATGATGGGGAATGAAAGAGGATCCTTTCAAAGAGCTGTCCAGATCTGTTTCCCACGCCAAAAAAAGGTCTTAGGAGTCCAAATCTAAAGGTTCTAGGTCTCCCCTTCTATAAGTGTATTTAAGCAAAGGAACGTGGTTTGACTTGGCGTGGTTGCCGTGTAGTGTTTTCTGTTGTGACTGCTCAGATCTGCAAACACTTACTGCGTGAATGTCACAGATGAAGTCCTGCAAAGCTGGTGACACATTCTCGCTGCTTCCTGGTATTCAGTAAAACCAGTGGACTCGAAATAAATAATGTCCAACTGCTCTAATTTTAGCATAAAATTAAGATAACTTGTTGAGTAGCGTTATTGTTCCAAAGAGCGTAACGTTGCCCAAGAAAACAGCAGGACTCTTGGACGTGCTCTGTTGGAGAGTGTTCACACAACATCCTCCATAAACTGTTGTCTGTTGCTACGATACAATCGGGGAAGATCAAATGGTGGATAAACATTGCACAACTCATCAAAGAGATCAAGTAACGTACGTAGGTAAGGGATGGAATTGTGGCAGGGGTAGAGACCTGGGGAGGGGTGCTGAGCTGAGGCTGGAGAACGCTCTCAGAAGTGCCAAGAGATCAAGAACCTTGACTGAGAGGAGAAGAGAAGGTGACATGGCATTAAAATACTGTCAAAAGTTCTTTTAGGAATATCCATGCATGGCACTTCTTGTTTTTTGGTCTCATGCTGTCTTAGAAGGATTTTGAGTCTGGAGAAGAGAAGGCTGAGGGGGGATCTGATCAACACCTGGAAATGCTTCAAGGGTGGGTGTCAGGAGGATGGGGCCAGGCTTTTTTCCGTGGTGCCCAGGGACAGGACAAGAGGGGACGGACACAAACTGGAACATTAGANACATTCAAACCCCACCTGGACACGTTCCTGTGGGACCTGCTGTGGGTGACCCTGCTCTGGCAGGGGGTTGGAGGAGATGATCTCCAGAGGTCCCTTCCAACCGTTCTCCGTATCATTCTGTGATTTCTTCTTCCCACACAAAGGAGTATGGGGAGCTTCCTCAGGAAATATGAATCATAGAACCACAGATAGGTTAGAGTTGGAAGGGACTTTGAAGATCATCTAGTTCCAGCCCCTCTGCCGTGGGAAGGAACACCTCCACCAGAGCAGGTTGCCCAAAGCCACATCTGTATTTCCACAAAAGCATTTAGGGGAGGTTGTTTTGGGTTTGTTTATTGTGTTTTTGTTTTTTTTTTTCTTTTTTTTTTTTTTTTTCTTTTTTTTAAATTTTGAATCCTTTGACTTTATTCCATCTTGTTGAGTTCGATCCTTCCTTATTTTCAAAAGCTGAGCGCTCTCTTTGTGGTGCCTGCTTTTTGTAATGTGATTTTCTTTTTTTTTTTTTCCTCTTTTTTTTCCCTTTTTTTTCCCCCGTGTCAGAGCAGCCAGGTAACAGGAGCGTCTGCGTTTCCCCAGCCACCCCCGACTCCTGACGGTTGTTTGTTTCTTTCATGTATTTATGCAGATTTATTGCGTCCATTCTTGTCTCCCCGTAGCAGAAGAGATCAAACAAAAGATAAACCGCTCATGCCTGCAGCAGCGCTCCCTCCTTGCCCAACTGCCTATTCTTCTCCTCCTTCCAGATCCGCCTTACTCCATCCCACACCAGGAGAAGTGCTTGGGTAAATAAATGAGCTTTTTGTACTGTTTTCTTGGGGTCAGCAAAAGGGAGAGCCTGGCCGGGTGGCGGAGGGGGCAGGATCGCCCCTGGCAGCGTCTTGCCGCTCCAGCCTGAACCAAGAGGAAGCCGTGGAAACTCTTGGAGTTGATGAGTAAGAAAAGGCTCTCGGCAGGTTTTTCAACCTGGTGCTTGTCTGAGTGAGCAAAGAATTTCAAGTGGTTTCTGGAGAAGTGAATTCCCCCACTTTTTTTTTTTTTTTACCTTGTGCCAGCTCAGGCTTGAGGATAACGCTTACTAAATGGGCTTCAGCTTTGCCAGTATCAATGCCAGGAGGACAGGGAAGACCCCATTTAAAAAGAACTGCAGAGACCATTTTAGAGTTCTTAGAATCATAGAATCCTCCAGGCCAGAAGGGACCTCCAAAGGCCATCTAGTCCCACCTCCCCGCAGTCACAGGGATACCCCCAACTAGCCCAGGTTGCCCAGGGCCTCATCCAGCCTCACCTGGAATATCTCCAGGGAAGGGGCCTCAACCACCTCCCTGGGCAACCTGCTCCAGTGTTCCACCACCCTCAGAGGAAAGAAATTTTTTCTAATATCCAACCTAAATCTGCCCTTCTCCAACTTAAGTCCATTGCCCCTCGTCCTATCGCAGCAGCCTTTGTGAACAGCCCCTCCCCAGCCTTCCTGGAGCCCCTTTAGGTACTGAAAGGCTGCGATTAGGTCTCCCTGGAGCCTCCTCTTCTCCAGGCTGAACAGCCCCAGCTCCCTCAGCCTGTCCTCACAGCAGAGGGGCTCCAGCCCTTTGATCATCTTGGTGACCCTCCTCTGGACCCGCTCCATCAGGTCCATCTCCTTCCTCTCTTGAGGGCTCCAGCCCTGCACCCAGTGCTCCAGGTGGGGTCTCACCAGAGCTTGTTTCTTGTTTCTGCTGACCTTTTAAGCTGAAAGGACCTGTGGTTGAGTTCCTTGGCTTCTGAAAAAATAGTTTCTATTTATGTTTTCTATCTATATTTTCTAAAGCTGGGCTACTTTAGCTGGTGACGTCTGTGGCACGTCATATTTTACAGTGTTCTGGTGACAGTTCCACAAATGTGACAACTGGGTGTCAGCTCGGAGAGGAAGCAGCATTTTTTTATGTCTTTGCTTCACAGATAAATTCCAATGCGTTTTGAGTATGGACATCATTCGTTGATTACCCATGCTCAAGTGGGAGAAGAAATACAACAGAGCTAATTACCATCACTTAATTAGAATCATAGAATGGCTACAGTTGAAAGGGGCCGTAGAACCTTAGAACCTGCATCAACTCCTGCAATAAATTTTCAGGATACGATACCAACAAGGGTAGAGTGCAACTTGTTAGGTGTAGCTGGAAGAGAGAAGCGACATGGAAAAGGAGAATACTTGACTGTAGAGCACCCCAGGAATTTGGTCTGGATGGGATACGCAGCAGACAATTTGCTAATTATTGGCTTGGTTTTCCTGGGGTTTCTGGGAAAGTCAGTGACTTTTGCTGAAATTCAAGTCAGGGTCTCCAGGTGAAATGCCCCCATCCCTGGAGGGGTCCAAGGCCAGATTGGAGGGGCTTTGGAGCAACCTGGTGTGGTGGGAGGTGTCCCTGCCCAGGGCAGGGGGTGGCACTGGATGGGCTTTGAGGTCCCTTCCCACCCAAACCGTACTACGATTCTGTGAATCAGGGAATTGTCAGAGTTGGAATCATAGAATCATAGAATGGTTAGAGTTGGAAGGGACCTCCAAGATCATCGAGTTCCAACCCCCCTGCTCTGGGCAGGGACACCTCCCACCACACCAGGTTGCTCCAAGCCCCATCCAGCCTGGCCTTGAACCCCTCCAGGGATGGGGCAGCCACAGCTTCTCTGGGCAACCTCTTCCAGTGCCTCACCACCCTCACACCAAAGAATTTTTTCCTAATATCCAATCTAAATCTCCCCTCTTCCCGTTTAAATCCGCTACCCCTTGTCCTATCACTACGCTTTTTGACGGAGTCCCTCTCCTGTAGGCTCCCGGTAGCCTTTCTCTGTAGGAAGGGACCTCTAGAGATTATCCAGCCCCACTCCGCTGCTAAAGCAGGATTGCCCAGAGCACATCACTCAGGGGCACATCCAGGTGGGTCTTGAGACTCTCCAGAGAAGGGGACTCCACACCCTCTCCGGGCAGCCATGCAATCCTGGTTCCACTGGCCAAACAACAAGGGGGCAGATTTCTGCACTTCCCTAGTGTTAATGATGCAAATAAATGAACCCCTTTCTTCTGTGGTTCTCAAAACCCCTTCTAAAAGGAGTCCAGGATCTTTATCCTCATTCTACAGACCGGGAAACCCAGGCCACGTGCATCAAAAAGCTGTTGCTGGTGCCGTTCATCAGGATGGTGGCATCTTGAGGGCTAAACTGCCCATCCTTTGGGTTGCAGATGGAGCCACCAGGCGCCTCCCCCACCCCCTGTGACACTGTGTAAGCAGCTTGTCATCGCTCGGCGGGGCTCGAGAAGGACTCACTGGCAGCGCCGGTGGCCGAAGTGTCGTCCTCTGCACCCCGCGTCACGTTGTGGTGGCTGCCTGTAACCCGAGAAGAACCATGGAAGCAGAGGGAGGAGATGCCTCTGCAAGATTAGAGCAGGGCCAGGGCGGCGAGGACAAGGCGCTTCTATAAATACAGGCTGCGGATGCCTGACCCTAATGGGAACTAGAGCAAGCCCTGCAGCTGAGAAGGGGTTTGGGTGTTTCTGAGGGACTGGGACAAGTGTCCTCGTCGGGCAAAACTACAACTTACACTGTAGATGATGTTGTTCTCTCCATTTCTAATGCTGTTTTCCCCTCCGTTCCTCACTGATGTTAATTTTGCAGCCTTATATCCCCGCTTTCTCTCTTCCCAGTTGCTTCCTTTGCATCTTTTTCACTGTTGTGGTGGGACACTATGTCACCTCTGATGGACTGACTCTGCATGCTTTGAAGTCATTTTGGATTACCTGTCTCTGATCCAGCAGGAATGGTGACAGGTCCACCTTAATGCTCTTGACAATCATAGAATCATAAATAAGGGCGTTTTGACTTGTCAGGGTAGCTGCATCTTCTCTACTTGATTAGGGAGTAGAGGGGCATAAAATCACAGAATGGTTTGGGTTGGAAGGGACATTAAAGCCCATCCAGCACCACCCTGGTGGGACGTCTCCCACCACACCAGGTTGCTCCAAGCCCCATCCAGCCTGGCCTTGAACCCCTCCAGGGATGGGGCAGCCACAGCTTCTCTGGGCAACCTGTTCCAGGGTCTCACCACCCTCACACCAAACAAGTTCTCCCTCATATCCAATCTAAATCTCCCCTCTTCCAGTTTAAAACCATTCCCCCTTGTCCTGTCCCTCCACTCCCTGACCAAGAGTCCCTCTCCAGCTCTCCTGGAGCTCCCTTCAGATCCTGGAAGGCTGCTCCAAGGTCTCCCCGGAGCCTTCTCTTCTCCAGGCTGAACAGCCCCAGCTCCCTCAGCCTGTCCTCACAGCAGAGGGGCTCCAGCCCTCTGAGCATCTTGGTGGCCCTCCGCTGGACCCGTTCCACCAGGTCCATGTCCTTTCTCTGTTGAGGACTCCAGAGCTGGACACAGGACTCCAGGTGGGGTCTCAGGAGCGCAGAGCAGAGGGGCAGAATCCCCTCCTGTGACCTGCTGGTCACGCTGCTTTTGCTGCAGCCCAGGCTGGGGACTTCCTTTGGGCCAGGTATGAAAACGTGGCCGTGTTTCTGTGTCGTAACCCAGAATGTGTTAGAGCAGATGCTCACCACGGCAGAAGAGCCGATATCTAGTTGCTCGGAGACAATTCTTCCATAAAACACTGAAAACCCTGCATTGTGCCCTCTGGCGCTCCGTGGGGCTGTGGAGCTCTCGTCCTGCCACGGTGAAACACTTGTTGGCTGTTGGCACCACGAGAAAGTAAATTCCTCTTCTACTCTTACGGTGATAAGTTTGGCAGTTGCCTTGGGGACCTTCAGGTGGGAAGACAGAGCGATGGGCTTGGGAGACGCCTTCCTGAAGGAAGGGGATGGGCGTTAAGAGCCCCGTGAGGCTCCAGACGTGTCAGGAGCTTGGTAAACTTTGTTTTCTGAGTAAGCTGTGGGGGATGCGAAGCGCTGCGCCGCGCCTGCTGGGCTAGAGGTTATTTCTATCGCTGGTTACCCGTCTTTCAACCAAAAATGTTTTAAAACTTGTGTGGTGGTTTCAGCCAAATTTACCAAAACCTGATTGACAGATGTCCCCCCCCTCCCCCCTTTGGGTCAAAGAGAGGAGAGGAAGGAATTAAAGAGATTCAAGAGTTTAGAAGAAACTAAACTACTTTAATGAAAATAATAAGAATACTAATATAATAAAAATGAAAATT
>VZRU01001317.1:7018-22312 GCA_013398155.1 Pedionomus torquatus | reverse complement strand
GGGACCCCTTTACGCTTTTACGTTTCCGACCCTCCAACGGGCAAACGACGAAAATTCCCTGCCCTTGGTTGTTCCAGCAATAAGGATAAACAAGGGCCTCTCTGCACCATCCCTTGGGATAATCAGGTCTGATCACTGCGAGACGGAACAGCTCTGAACAATGTGCTGGTAACTGCAGAGTTTAGTGAATTAGAAGAGGCCCAGCTAAGAAAGTAAAACTGTAAAACAGAAAATTGCTTCCTTTTACCTCAAACCAGGACAACTTGTTTTCCCCGTTTCTCAAAAGCCCTAGCAAGAAGGTAGCAAGCAAAAGTAAGTGCTGTGAAGAGTTAATTATGGAAGGAAAATCTCTTCTGAGGCTTAACTGGAGGCTAACAACAGGAGTTTCCATTGCCTGGAGGGACGCTGAGATGAGAAAGGGAAAAAAAAAAACAGGCAAGGTGCTGGAGGAGGGTTGAAGCTCGTATTTCCTCCATGCTGCTGATGAGTAAGTCCATTCCTCTCTGTCCCTCCAGCTGTAAATCACAGATGGCACCTTCTCTGTGTGCCTGGTCCCCTCGGATACTAAACAGTTTGGAGCAGAGGCTGTCCCCAAGCCCATTTTGGAGCAGAGGCTGTCCCCAAGCCCATTTTGGAGCAGAGGCTGTCCCCAAGCCCGTCTTTGTGCGGCACGGCAGGGGCTCAACCCAGGCAGGGCGCTGGCAAGTGCTGTAGTCGAGGCTGTCGTTTCCACAGCTACACTTGCTTCAACAACTCCAAAAAAAAAAAAAAAAAAAAGAATTAAAAAAGAAAAGAAGGTATTTCAGCCCTACATGGTCTGAGCTGATCCGTGCTGGGAATGGAATACCTTCCAGAAGCCTTGGCGTGCCCGAGGTGGAGGGGAGGAGGGGTTTCCTCAGGGACTGCTGTTGAGTTTTGTATTTTATCTCAGGCGCTTGCCTTGAAAAGGAAGGGAAAGGCGCCGTTTGCTTGTTAGCAGGAGAAGTAGCTGCGAAGTGAGGTGTGTGGTGGATGGAGGTAGGACTGGAGCGTTCTCTGTTCTGACAGGGCCGGTTGCGGAGAGTTCATATACTTAGAAAATCTTACCCCTCTTGGTGTCTGCGATGCAGTTTTAGTGGAGGCGCAGCTCACGTTTTGAGCGAGCGGTCAAGTCCTCACTTCTGGGTGCAGGACCAGGAGGAAGGGAAGTCCAGATGCCGTGAAGAGTCAGCAACATGATGTAGGGGAGGAGGATGGCGTGGAACCCGGAGCTTGCCAGCATCTTCCATGCTTCTGGACATCAAGAGAAGAAGGAGGCTCAGTTCTCTTGGCCCTTGGTTATGAAGATTTTTTTTCTGCTTTTCTCCTGGGATGGGAAGGTTTTAGATATGAATTTATCTAGAGCAGTAGATAGATGGAGGTGGCAAACCTGGCATGGGACAAGATGAGTGGGTGGGATGGCCATTCCTGACCTCCAAGGGGCTTCTTCCTCCTTCAACTAGGGGATTAGTGGTCTCAACTCTCCTGGCTCCCCCTCCCAGCTCAGCTTCATTCCCTTTGTTCTTTCTTTCTTGGTGGCTGGTGGGATCTGGTTTTCATCTGGAGCTTGTGGACATCAAGAAAAGCAGGAGGCTCAGTTCTCTTCCTTGCCCCTTGGCTGTGAAGACTCTTTCTGCTTTTCCCCTGGGATGGAACCATTGCATGCAGAGGTTTTAGACGTGAAGTTACCTACAGCAACAGCCAGCTAGGGGTGGCAAACCCGGCATGAGATGGATTTTCTTGCTTTTTTTCTGTGGCTGGTATAATCTGGTCTTCATTTGGAGCTGGATGTGTCTTGGCACAGCAGGAGCACGGGTGAGGAGGGTTTGGCTAGAAGCGACTGTAGATGCCTTCTTGAGGGACCATGTTTCCAGGAGAAATAGATGAGGGAAAGAATTAAGTGAGGTGAGCGGAGTGAAGGGTTGGGGGCTTGGAATGAGGCTCCCGGAGGCAGGAGAGAAGCTGGACTAGCCCCAATCAGCCCCAAGATGGGCAGGTTGGACCACGGACACGTAGCTGGCACGTATTTAGTTTCAATGTCACTAGGTGAAGGGCTCAGCTTACACCTACGGCGTACGCAAAGCAAATCGTAGTAGTGGGATATTCCTGTTTGTTCCCGACCCTTTTCTGCCCTCTTTGTCGGCAGCAGAAAAGGTTGGGTTTTCACCGCGCGGCCCCTGCTGTCGCGGTCACCCCCGTGGTGGCCGGTGTCACTCCTCTTGCTTGGCTTTCGGTGGCTTTAACGAGACGCTCCCACAGTCGATTGGTCAAATGAAGCAAAATGTCACCGGGGGGAACTATTTTGATCCTTTTCACTGGGGGGGCAGAGGGGAGGGAAGAAGGGGGCCATAGTAAATGTCATAACAGACCTGAAGTTAAGAAGTCGTCTCTCCAAGCTTGGACAATGTTTGCCGGGCTCTGCCTCTCTCCTTGAGCTGGAGCGAATGTGGAAGGGGAACTGCTGCAAAACCACCCTTTCTCCTCCTGCCGAGGGAACCCCATGGAGCAGCTGGTTCTGTGGACGGACTGGAGGTAGGTCTGGGCAAGCCTTGCTGGGGACCAGCCACCGAGGAGCAGAAGCCTTCAGGAGGGATGCAGGGACTTCCAGGCTGAAATCCTAATGCTTCGTTTTCCCCTCTGTGTAATCCCCTCCCCCAAACTGTGGCAGATTTGACATTCCACGGAGTTTTTCCCATTGATACAGGATGTGACCGGGATAAAACTCTTTTCAGGTGCAAAGTCTTTTGCACTGGGTTGTTCTGGTAGCTCAGTAGAGTTTTCTGGATGCTTGTAGGAGCTGGGCAGTCACCCAGCATCAAGCTCTTGGGTTTTCTTGCCTGGGTCTGACATCCTGTGTCTTCCAACACGTGTCAAATAACAAACATCCAGTGGAAACCTGTCCAGTTTTCCTTCTCTTATTGTTTTGCTTGATTGCTGGATGACCACAGAGGGATTTTGTGACGATTCTGGTTTATTTAATCCCGTGGATGTTCTCTCTAGCCTGTGCTAACACACGGCAGTTCCTTCTTGGATAACATCAGCCTTGTGGTTTGTTGTCGGTGGCAAACGCTCTGCCTGAGCCAACTTTTTGATCTGCTTAAATCGTTCCGATAAGTGACATAACAGCTCCCTGAAACGTCGTGATAGCGAGATAAACGGCGTTGGCTGTTAGGAAAGGAAAGGTTGTGTGTCTGTCTGCCTGTACCTCTCGGGAAGCATGTTTTCGGGCCTCAATCTGCAGCTCTAACCAGCCAGCTCTAAACCTTGCAATTATTAACTGGGAGCGGAGCCAGGGAATGCTGCGGAGTTGGGGCTGATACTCTGGGAATTACGGAAAACAAAGTTAGCGGAGCGGCAAAGGGCATGGGTTATTTGTGATAACTGTGAGCAAGAGACAAAGGGAGACGGAGGAAGACGAGTGGGACGTGTAGAATGGGCTCTGTGTGTCTCCGGGAGACCTAGTTAGGGAGACGGGGAATAAATAAGTCTTTTGAGTCATCCCCTTTTCTGCATTTGAAAGCCTCCTGGACGTGTCGTCACAAACCATCTGCATGCTGGAGATGTGCAACCCGATAAGGCGGGATAGGGGGTGTTCTAAGTGTGACAGTAATAAGGGCATGCCTAAACAGCACCGCAAGTGCTTCCCTCCTCCCGTGGAAAGTGTTTACCCCGTGAAAGCAGAGTTTAGGTTTTGTCAGCTGAAGTCGCAGGTGACAGCACCGAAAGCCCGACGCCTCGTAAAGTTGGTGTCTTGGAACAAGCGAGCGAAGAGTTGGATAGTGCAAACTTATGGGTGAGAGGAAAAGTGCAGGAAGTTCATTGGCGCTTTGGCAGAAGCACAAGGAGGTGAGTGACTCTGCAAAATGCAAGTCAGCGAGGAGCGAGGTCCTGCAGGAAGCAGTTGAAGGTTAGTTTTCGATTCAAGAAGGTCCAGGAACCCTTTGGGACCAGCAAACTGCTTCTCGGTGACCTGGAGGACCTGAAGCGCTGGGATAGATTCTTTATGCCGTGGGAAAGATGGGGATGGGGAGTTGGAAGGGGTAGAGCTCTGGAGATGTGAGCTGGTTCCTACAGCTTCCCCCGTGAGACCAGGAGCCACAGGGCAACCAGCCACGGCCACTTGCCTGAGGAAACCTGGCTTGTCCTCTGCAGGAGATGCCACCCCGTGCTCTGGCTCCATCCCCTGCATCTCCTGCTCATCCCCGTCCCCCGGCACGGAGGGCAGGGCAGTGGTGGCTGGGTCTGGCCAGCAAAGTCTCCACGTTGGGAGGACAGAGCCGTGTTTTTCCTTCCCAGCCTTGCTGGGAAACAAGGAATCCGGGAGAGCTGGGGGCAGCTCCGGGCTGCGGCACAGGTGAGAGGCGAGGAGCGGAACGCTGGCTCGGGGCCAGCCCCGTTGCTTCTTCAACCATTCTTCCTCCTTTTAGTGTTTTGTTTTTTTTTTTTGTTCCCCACCCCAAAGCATGGGAACGGAGGATAATTGCGTTTTGACCCAGTTTCCAAGATCGCTGTGGCGTAGACTTTGAAGGGAGGGGGGAGCCACTTAAGAAGGAAACCCAACGGTTAGCAGGGACGTCAGCGGGCTCTTAGAAATACCTACTCTCAGCCTTGTCAAGCAACAAGTACCCTGCCTGTTTTTATGGAAAAAAACAAAAAATAATCGTGTTTACATTCTTGGGGGGGGTGGTATTTGATGTATGATACACGTGTCAGACGGAGCTGAGGTAGGTGAAGCACTGCAAGCGCAGGAGGCTTGTGTGGAGCGCCCGGCTCGTCCAAACTTGGCTGGAGGTTCTGTGACAGCCTTTGCTTGCGGTTATTTCTGGCAGCGCTGGGCCGCCAGCTGGAACGCGGGGCTCTGGCTACGTGTGGAAGTGGGAAGGGATGGGTTTGGGAGAGCTGGTGTGGAGCCGGGAGCCTTTTAATAGAAACAGGCGCTCGGTTTGAGATGGGGTTTTCAAAACGAGCAAAGGCTTATGGAGCAGATGTAAGTATGAAATCCAAACCAATTTCCTCATTCCGGCTATTAATACGAGGGGAGCGTGTGTATGTGTGTGTGTGTGTGTGGGGAATGGTCCTTTGAAGTGATTTCAAAGGGCAATTAATATCCCCTGGAATCTCCCCATCGACTCAGTAAGAAGTCTTGGTGTGAGACGGGAGTTGGAATTTAACCTCGCAAAATGAGATGGGTGGCAAAGTAGAAAGGAAGGAGCAGCAGATGTGGTCCCAAGTGGGGAGAGATACAGTCATGTCCCCCCCACCCCTCGTTCTACTGATCAATGTCCTCACTGCCTTCGTGCCATCCCGGATTAGGAGGTCTCCAAGTGATGGTGCCCGTTCCTTTTGGGAAGAGAATTGTAAGAAAAGGCTCTGATTTCAAAGGACCACCTGATATGGTGCCTCCAGGATGTCCCCTCCCTTGGTGGGGAAGGATGGGAGTGTTCAGATGGGACCGTGAGTGTTGGCAGGGGGGCAACAAAAAAAGTTCAAGGCTCTGAAAGATGAAGATAACCCTCCTCTGTTTGCACTAACGAACCGATGTGTGAGATTCTCCAAAGGCAATATTTTATTCTGGAGTTGTGTAAGCAGAAAATGAAAGCTTGCCCTTTGACAGCACTACTATTTTCTTAAAATGCTCCACCAGAACACGCTGTCCCTTTGAATCTGTCAAAACTCCGTTGTGCCCATAAAACACCCAGAACGGAATGTTGTCTCAAGACAGTGGCCTCCTGCTGCTACATAAATGTTGAGGTGAAGTTTATTAGTTTTTAAGGCAGCAGATATTGTTTCTGCACGTTTTGCCTTCGTACAGTGCCTTCGTTTCTGTTAGTCTTCAGCTGATGATGTGCCTTGGGTTTATTTTGCTTACTGGGAGCCCGTAGAAGCGGAGGCCAGTCACATTCTTCATCTCTCGGACGTGGCAGCCCGGTCCCCTGGTCTTGCAGGTTAGTGAGGTGCTTCACAAAACAGTCCTGCGAGGCTTCTTGTGGAGCACCAGGCAGTCCTTGGTTTTGAATTTCGGCTCAAGAAATTGCCTCCTTCCCCTGGGAGGAGATGGGGGTCCGCTCGGCTTTCTCCAGGGACCACTGCAGGGCAGGAATTAAATGGGTGGTTTCAGCAACAGGTCCTGTGGGTGGGTTTCTCCTCGCTGCAAGTTCCTCTGAACCTGCTGGTGTTGATTTATGTAAAGCACAGAGCTCGACTATGGCTGAACACCCAAACAACGGTCAGAGTGCTCGGTAGGGTTGGCTGAGGAGGGTTTTCAGGCCTAAAGGTCTATCCAGAGGTCTTCAGGTGGAGCATGTTGGGTGACTTCAGCTCAGGTGGATTCTCTCTTTCCTTGTGATGAATCCCTAAGATCAGAGGATCACAAAATGGTTTGGGTTGAAAGGGACCTCAAAGCCCATCCAGTGCCACCCCCTGCCCTGGGCAGGGACACCTCCCACCACACCAGGTTGCTCCAAGCCCCATCCAGCCTGGCCTTGAACCCCTCCAGGGATGGGGCAGCCACAGCTTCTCTGGGCAACCTGGGCCAGGGTCTTACTACCCTCGCAGCAAGAACTTTCTTCCCCACATCTCATCTCCATCTCCCCTCTTTCTGTGTCGAACCCTTCCCCTCGTCCTGTGGCTCCCCTCCCTGATCAAGAGTCCCTCCCCAGCTTTCCTGGAGCCCCTTGAGGGACTGGAAGAGGCTCAAAGGTCTCCCTGGAGCTTTCTCTTTTCCAGGCTGACCCCCCCCCAGCCCTCTCATCCTGTTCCCGTAGGATTTGTGGCTACACACCGGGGGCTTCTCCTTGTGCCCAGGCTCGCCGAGGCTGCTGGAGCAGAAGGCTGCTGGGCTGGGAAGAGGGCTCTGTGATTTGTTGATTTGCTATAAAAGAGCAAAAACTAGCTAAATTTGCTGAGCTGTTGGAATTACCGAAAAAATAGTTTAAAAAAAAAAGTCATGTCCTCAAAGCTTTATTTAGAGCTTTATTATTTATTTATTTATTTATAGCACAAATTAGGACCTGCCGGTGTTTATTTTCAAATGGTTCATTTAGGATATGTTCATGTAAAAGGATAGAGAAAAGAGCAAGAGGTGTGAAAATCCCGAGTCGTGAATGAGAATGCCGCCGGTTCAGTGTTTTTATAAAGAAAAGCAAACTTCTCTGATGCCCCACAGTAAACAAGGGGATAATGCACCAAAGCCCTTCCCAAGGAGGGGGGAAAAGCCCCTCAGCAATGAACCAGCCTCTGGTGTGTCGTGTTATCAATCGCCTCCTGCGTAAAAACCGCCTGGCATTTAGAAATGAAATGGCAGAAGGGAGAATACGATCGAGTTCCTTTAACTTTATTGCAGTTACCGCCTGCTCCCCTTGTAGCCTTTTCCTTCCAGTGAAAAGAGGCCCCCAGGGAAGGGAAAATAACAGGCGACACCTTAAAAGCTCCTCAACGGGAACCCTGCCCTTCGCTGGGAATGAAGGGTCCCCGTTATTGACATGGGAAAATGGTTCCAGGCAAAGAGCTGAGATGACCTGAGGAGAAGCAGGAGCATTTAGATCAGTATCTGTTGTTGAAACTGGCTAAGTCAGGGGGAAAAAAACCCCACCCAATTGTTCCAAGAACATTCACCTGAACAGCACTGGAGATCAATTAATGATTAATTGCCTGGTGCTAAGCAATATGGATCTCCGTGGGCTTTACGGTGTAGTTGTGAGAATTTGATAGTGTTTTGGGGGTTTGGTTTTGTTTTTTTTTCCAAATATATATCAGAAGAGAATGTGATACATCGCTCCGGTGTGTGTGTGGTTGGATGAGATAACTTATCACTAGAGCACCCGTGTCACAGGTGCTGCCTTTAGAACAAAAAGGAGCCGCTCGTGCCTTGACTTGGTGTTTGCAGAGATGCCAGACCTGTTTACCAAAGGCATTTCGTAAAAATATCCACTTTGTGGCTTATTTCGTCCAAAAAGCAAAGCCCTTCAGACCCTGTGGAGTGGTCCTGGATATGTGACCTGGGAGTGCTCATGGATGAGAGACTCCCCATGAGCCGGCAGTGTGCGCTGGCAGCCCAGAAAGCCAACCCCAGCCTGGGCTGCAGCAAAAGCAGCGTGACCAGCAGGGACAGGGAGGGGATTCTGCCCCTCTGCTCTGCGCTCCTGAGACCCCACCTGGAGTCCTGTGTCCAGCTCTGGAGTCCTCAACACAGAAAGGACATGGACCTGGTGGAACGGGTCCAGTGGAGGGGCACCAAGATGCTGAGAGGGCTGGAGCCCCTCTGCTGTGAGGACAGGCTGAGGGAGCTGGGGCTGTTCAGCCTGGAGAAGAGAAGGCTCCGGGGAGACCTTGGAGCAGCCTTCCAGGATCTGAAGGGAGCTCCAGGAGAGCTGGAGAGGGACTCTTGGTCAGGGAGGGGAGGGACAGGACAAGGGGGAATGGTTTTAAACTGGAAGAGGGGAGATTTAGATTGGATATTAGGAAAAAATTCTTTGGTGTGAGGGTGGTGAGGCACTGGAAGAGGCTGCCCAGAGAAGCTGTGGCTGCCCCATCCCTGGAGGGGTTCAAGGCCAGGCTGGATGGGGCTTGGAGCAACCTGGTGTGGTGGGAGGTGTCCCTGCCCAGGGCAGGGGGGTTGGAACACGATGGTCTTCAAGGTCCTTTCCAACTCTAACCATTCTATGTCTTCGCCTCGTGAAGAGAGCCGAAGGAGAAGAGAAGCGCTCTGCAGAGAAGAGAGAGCGCTCCACAGCAGGAGGGACTTCACATAAAAATACAGCTTTCTGCTGTATTTCAGATTTCCTGCTGCTGCCTTTTGGCATCTCCAACACCCCGTGGAGGTGTCCGTGGAACATGTCACCTCGATGGAGGCCATCAGATACAGGACGCCTTTTGAAGAAGGCTGTAATGTCTGATCTTGGGTGTAGATTGGAATCCCTTAGGTGAGCCTGGAGCTACCATGGGAAGAAATGTTCTGCTGAGAAAAGATCTTACTGTGTTCCACTTTTTGGGGGCTTGACAGTTATTTATCCCACCAGGATTTTTTTTGCACCAGGAGAAGACATAGTCTTGGATGAAGTGGATCACAGGGACCTGCCGTTCAAGCTGCTCTTTTTTGATGCTCAAGATGCTTCCCTGATGCTTCTTGGTGCTCGAGACCAGATGCTGTCAGTCTAGGAGAGGCAAGAATTCCATTTTAGAGTCTGTTTTCCTTGTCCCTTATCTCCTAACCCTACTGCCTACCACCAGCTGCTGCTTGGAAGGGATCTTCAAGCAAAGGGTAAGACGGCTCATTGAGGAGCCCGCTAATTTTTGAGAATGTATCACAAGTTTGGTCTGTGCTGCTCGTGTTGGTGGGCTTGGCCTCACACTGAGATTTCTCCACGTCTTTCCACTTGTCGATCAAATTGCACAATGAGAAGGATTTTGATAGACAGTGGTTCATATTTTATAAGGACTTGGTGCTCGGAAGCATCAGTCAGGACCACAGTACAGGTGCTTCACGGAAGGACTGGAGGGCGGGTTGTCTCCTGTCTCAGAACTTCAATTTTTAATTATTTCTAAGCCCAGGGCGCCAGTAGCTGAGGAATGAGGAAGAAACTCATGTGAACGAGAGCCTGGGGGGGGGAGAAACTGGGAAAAGAATAAATCTTTAGCTCTTTCCTCATCCCGGAGTGGGGGGAGCATTTGTTATTTCAATATCCCAACGGTCGTAGGTGGCGGAAGCGCGTTTGTCAGCCTCCGATGCCCCCGGTGGGTTTTGTGGGTGTATAAACAAACACGCTGTCTTTATTTTAACAAAGCCTTTCTGTTTTTGCCTCTTGGGAGGGAGCAGGACGCGACCTCGGGTGCGTGAAATCGCCTTTTTTTTTTTCCCCGCTGCTGCCCGAGGTGGGGAGGGCTCTGCAGCCGTCCCGCGGGATGCCCAGCCGGCTGCCAAGGGGACACCCCACCGTGCCCCTCGCCTCCACGGGGGTGAAGTGGGGGTGATCTGGGGTTGTCCCTGGCTGGGAAGGTTTGGGGGGGGGCGGGCAGGTTCCCAGCAGAGGGCCCCCGAGCAGTGCCGATGCCTTGGGCAGGCTCCCAGCCTCTCGGGGAGGGGGGGCTCCTCCTGTATGTAACAGGCAGGGTCCGGCCGGGCTCTTGCCAGAAAGATACAGGATGCTTTTTTTGCAAGGAAATAGGAGCTTTTTGGAAAATGCCATCCTGGAAATAGAGACCAGTCTTGCTGAGACTGAAATAGTCTTGCTGAGAGATCTGTGCGCAGCACAAACTTGTCTTGCTTCCCAGAGGTGTAGAACGGGCTCGTTTTTATACACAGAATCATTGACTTGTCTAAGTTGGAAGGGACCGTTAAGATAATATTCTGATCTGAATACGAATTCTGATCTCTGATTAACTTTCCATCTTTAATTAGAGCTCTGCTCAAAAGAAAAAGCTTTGGAAGTGAGCACCTCGAGCCATTAGGGGTCATCAGGGAGTGTTGGAAGGCACCGGCAGCAACTGAAAATCGCTTCTGACGGTGAGATCCCCATCGCTCCCTTCTCCTCCCGATGTGAAGGAGGAGGCCGTTGTGGCCCATCCCGTTATCCAGGGGAGGGAATCCAGGATCGCTNCCCTGGAGGGGTTCAAGGCCAGGCTGGATGGGGCTTGGAGCAACCTGGTGTGGTGGGAGGTGTCCCTGCCCAGGGCAGGGGGGTTGGAACTGGATGATCTTCAAGGTCCCTTCCAACTCTAACCATTCTGTGATTCTCTGATAATGATAAGCACACGTGGAGCACACGTCGCGAAAAAAATAACAACCCCCCGCATCCTTGAGCCTCCAGCCTTCGATTCTGTCTTAGCTCAGCTGAATCTTTTTCACCATCTCCTGCTCCTGCCTCTTTTGAAAGAGGGAAAGTCGGAGCCGGCGCAGGGGGATCCCGTGGGAATCGGGCGATTTGCTGGTTTTGGGGTGCCGCTTTTTTGGGGCGGATGCTTGGTCACGGCCTGAATTAGGGCTCTCAGAGTCTGAAAAGTCAGCTCCCCATTGACCATTGTTTTCACAGCTAAAGAGAAAAATGCAGAACCTGCTAATCGAGTTTCAAAAGCCAATAAATAGGTGTCCTTACACGAGACCTTTAGTAACCAGCTGTCAGGTGGTGCTTGCTGAGATGTTGGCTTCTCTCTAGATTTCCTGGGAAGTGGAGGGCAAAGATGGACAAGGACCGATGTTTTTTTTTTTTTTGGTGAGTTCAAGACGAGTAGGGACTGCAAATAAATTGCTTTTCGTGGTTCCTCTCAGAAATCAATGCTCTTGGACTAACTTAGCTGCAATAGTAAGGACCAGATGAAGTTGTTCCATTGAGCTAGGATCGGCCCTGTACCTCTGGGGGGGTTTTTTGAAGCAAACCCCAAACCCCAAGGTCCTTAGGAATAGCTACAATTGGGGATTGGGTCCTGAAAATCGGAATGAGTGATTTTGTTGTGGTGTAAAGAGGATTACTTGCGTGCTCGGGATTGAGCCTGCGTTGCTTTTTTGAGCAACCTGGTGTGGTGGGAGGTGTCCCTGCCCAGGACAGGGGGCTGGAACGGGATATCTTAAAGGTCTTTTCCAACCCAAACCATTCCAGGATCGTGGCTGACTGGGCGACACCCGTTTGTCCGCGAAGGGAAAATATATAAAAAGCCTCTTAGACAAGTGCAGCTGTGGTCTCTCTCCACCCAGATCTTCCCATTGAAATAGTTTTATGCCCTGAAACTTCCTGACTTGGACTGAATCACTCCTGACTTAATCCAGTGCAAATATTTTATCGCTCGGGAGCCCGCACAAAGCCCTGGAACTGCGGGAGCTGCCAGTTTCCATCTCCTTCAGCGCCATCCCTGCCTGACAACGCTGCGGTCAGCACAAGCGGCTTCTGAGGAACCTACCAGAAATGCTGCCAGATATATTTATGGAATAACCTGCCCACAGGGAATGTTTTACCCTCCCAGTTCCACGGAGCCTGTGCCTTTATGCATTCTCTTTAATTTTTTACCAGCGCTCGGGCTGTTCTTGTTACCCGTATGCGTGTCACAGGATCACAGAATGATGTGGGGTCGGAAGGGACCTCTGGTCTTTGCCAGAGCAGGTCCCACAGGAACGTGTCCAGGTGGGGTTGGAATGTCTCCAGAGAAGGAGACTCCACCACCTCTCTGGGCAGCCTCTGCCAGGGCTCTGACGCCCTCACACCAAACACGTTCCTCCTCATGCTGAGATGGAACTTCCCATGTTCCAGTTTGTGCCCGTTCCCTCTTGTCCTGTCCCTGGGCACCACTGAAAAAAGCCTGGCCCCATCCTCCTGACACCCACCCTTGAAGCATTTCCAGGTGTTGATCAGATCCCCCCTCAGCCTTCTCTTCTCCAGACTCAAAAGCCCCAAGTCCCTCAGCCTTTCCTCAGCCCAGAGATGCTCCAGGCCCCTCAGCATCTCTGTGCTCCTCTGCTGTCCCCTCTCCAGCAGTTCCCTGTCCTTCTGGAACTGGGGAGCCCAGAACTGGTCCCAGTGCTCCAGCTGGGGCCTCCCCAGGGCAGAGCAGAGGGGGAGGATGACCTCCCTCCACCTGCTGGTCCCACTCTTCCTGATGCCCCCCAGGATGCCCTTGGCCTTCTTGGCCACCAGGGCCCATTGCTGGCTCCTGGGCATCCTGTTGGCCACCAGGACTCCCAGGTCTTGTTCCTCAGAGCTGCTCTCCAGCAGGTCCCCCCCAAACCTGTCCTGGTGCAGGGGGTGATTCCTCCCCAGGCGGGGAGGGATAACGCTGTGTCCAACGCTGTGGCTGACACCGAGACCTTGTGAGACCTCACAGGGAAAAATGTGCACTTGAGGAGAAGGCAGAAAAATAACTTCTGTGTGTTTCAGCCAAGGGGTAGTTGAATGTGGCATCGAGTCCATCGAGGGGTCGAGGGAGGCTTTCCCTGGTGGCGAGGGGGAGGCTGGTGGCACTCCTCTTCTTCACAAAGTCCTCGTGCGGGGCTGAAGGCGGCGGGTTCAAGCAGAGAACCGAAGCCGGTGGAGTCTTCGCTGCCCGTGACTGTGACCTGCGTCCGGAGCGACGGGCTTATCTCCCTTTATTAAATCAAACAGGAAAAAATACTGGGAAGGACCGGGCCATATCTGAGAGGGAACACAAAGTGTGTCAGCAGCGCCAGGAGGTGCGCAGGGAGGGCAGGCGGGACAGGTCGGCTCTAGCTGGTGGGGGTTTGTTCTGTCAGTCGTGATGACAGCCAGGATTATCGGGCCGTTTGACTTGGGTTTGTACGTTTTGTAGGTAGAGCCTACTCCTTTTCAAACCCAGCCTTGGCTTCTGATTGAAGGACTCCCGGACGTGGTTTCAGGAGGGGTTTTTTAGATGGTTGAATGTAGCGAGGGTGTATTTAAAGGCTGACTTAAAATCACGCATCCTGCTGTCCAAATATTTTTTCATCCAGGAAATTAAATGCGTGGGTTTGAGGTGACAGTGTTTTAAATCCTGGTGAATTGTGAGGAAATGGAACGGGTAAACAGGAGTTATTTCGATTTGTTACGGAAATAGCGAGCCAAGAGCCAGCTGCTGAGGACTCTTGGAGAGATGCTTTCCCTCAGGGATCTAAACACTCGGGGAGGGGATCCTAAACCCATCCTCCTGACACCCACCCTTGAAGGATTTCAAGGTTGATCAGATCCTCCCTTAACCTTCTCTTCTTCAGACTAAAAAGACCTATAAGAGAGATGCTCCAGGCCCCTCAGCATCTCGGTGCTCCTCTGCTGTCCCCTCTCCAGCAGTTCCCTGTCCTTCTGGAACTGGGGAGCCCAGAACTGGTCCCAGTGCAGGGGATTGTTCTTGCCCAGGTGCAGGACCTTACACTTGCTCTTGTTGAAGTTCATGTTTCTTTCTGCTCAACTCTCCAGCCTGTCCAGGTCTCACTGGATGGTGGCACAACCTTCTGCTGTGTCAGGTTTCGGATGTTGCTGGTTTTGGTTTTTTTTTTTGCCTGTCCAAGGGAGTGTGTGTTATTCCCTACCACAGGATTTGGACGGGTGACAGAAGTGGAGGTTGGTAGCTGAAGTCGCTGCATGGTAATCCTAAACCTTGCTGAAGAAGTGGAATATTTTTTCCTCTCTGGAGCTACAATGGTCTCCTTTTTTCCCCATGTAGCATCTGTGTCCCTTCCGCTGATGGGCTGCTCTTCTCCCGTGTTAATTGTGAGCCGTTTGCAGAACCCCCTTGTTTAAAAAAAATATTTGATGGGTCTCATCGCCTTGGCCTGGCCAGGAAAGCTGAGCACAAGTGCCACAGCTTGCTGAAGATTTGGGATGTTGGAACTAGTGCTCTCCTCCAGCCCCTCTGGAAAAAATGCTTTTTGAAGGGTAATTAGTGTAAATAAGAGAGAGTGGGGAGGTGAAGGGAGCCTCCGTGTGGGTGATGGGGGCGCCTTGTCATGCTGGAAGCTAAGGAGGAGCACCGTGAAGGATAATGTTCCCTTGCAAAATTACAACAAACTGATTGAATGGTGTTTTCTATGTTTTTCCTCTTCTTTTGCTCTGGAGTTTGTGCTTTTGGCCAAGATGCTACCTCGGTTGCGTGTTTTCGGTTGGATAAGCTCCTTGGAAGTGTGCAGCCATCCCTGTGATGATCAACCTCCTTGCCCTCTACAGCTGCTTGACAGGAGGGTGTAGAGAGGAGGGTGGTGGCCTCTTCTCCCAGGGGAATAATGACAGGAGCAGAGGGAATGCTCTGGAGTTGGGGCAGGGGAGGGTCAGGTTAGATATTAGGAAGAACTGTAGAATGGTCTGGGCTGGAAAGGACCTCTTAAAGGTCATCTAGTCCTACCTCCCTGCAGTCAGCAGGGACATCCCCAACTAGCCCAGGGCCTCATGGAGCCTCACCTTGAATATCTCCAGGGATATTCAAGCCACCTCCCTGGGCAACCTGCTCCAATGTTCCACCACCCTCAGAGGAAGGAACTTGTTCCTAAAGACTGACTTGACTTGAGAAGAGTGGTCAGGCACTGGAAGGGCCTCCTGCCCAGGGCGGTGGTGGAGTCACCATCCCTGGAGGTATTTAAGGACCGTGTAGACGTGGCACACACATGCTGTAGTGGCCGAGACTGTAGGGAGTGGGTTGTGGTTTTGTGTGTGGTGGGACTCGGTGATCTCAGAGGTCCTTTCCAAGCGTGAAGGTTCTGTGGTCCTATCCCACCCTATCTCCCCCCCTGCTCGCTTTGTTGGAGGGATGCTCGGCATCTCCTGGGCCGTGGAGAAAGCGCTTGGCTGGAACAAGTGATGAGGGGAGGAA